>CM031243.1:508827393-509427393 GCA_018340775.1 Taxus wallichiana var. yunnanensis | reverse complement strand
CACCTTTCTTGCAAACTCCCAAATCTAACACATAGCCTATTCTCCAACCTTTATTTGTAAGAAATCAAACAAATAAAAAATAAAAAACCAATTACAAATCAAAAAATTAATAAAATACAACTAAAAAAGAAATCAAATAAAACTAAAAAAGAAATCAAACAAAACTAATTAAAAATCAAAATTAATGGATGTTTCTATTTTATTATTGAAATATGCATATGTTTATATTTTATTATAAGATATTTTAAGATAATTCTATTATTTTTTATTTTATTTACATTTTAAAATTTCCATTTTCATTTGTGTTATATTTTCATGGATCTCGTATAGTGTCTATTTAATATTTAATTTATTATCTTTCTTTTATAGTCAATTTTTGAATATACATGTCATTTTGATGTTTAAATTATATATTTACATGTCATTTTAAAATTGATTGTATTTTGACATTTAAAATGAAAAAACATCCAAAGGCCTTACAAAATCCAACACTAAACTATAAAAGGCCAAAAAAATTCCAGACCTTCAACAAAAATAAAATAAAATTCAACTTCCATTATAATCATACAATACCACCATCCACTACCAATCTCAATCTCAATATCACAACATTATGTAGGAGGGCCAATTCAAGGAGGTGCTACACATTACGCCATCGTACACAATTCCCCTGTAAAGATCTTCAATTATTGCAGCACTGCATTGCTAATAAAACCCTTTCGGAGGGTAAACAAATCCACTCCCACATCAATGCGAGGGAAATTAATTTCACCCCACATAAAATTTTACAAAACACCCTTATACACGTGTATGACAAGTGTGGAAGTTTAGTTGATGCTCGTTGCTCGCCAAGTGTTTGATCAAATGACTGAACGAGATGGATTCTCATGGAATGTGATCATTGCAGCGTACACAAGACATGGGTATCCTCATGAGGCGTTGAAACTGTTTCACCAAATGCAACAAACAGTGTCCAACCGGATCGGATTCGCCTTTGCACAAGATACTCCCACTGTGCGAAAATAACACATTTGGAGCAGGTATGGACACACATCAATGGAAATATAATATGTTTCAAAACGAGTTTGTTGAAAAATCCTTGGAAAATTTTAAGCAAATGCAATCATCCGTGTCAAGCCAAACGCCACAACTTTTGCCAAAGATCTTCTCGGCAGTGCAAGAATGGGAGCTTTAGAAAAGACTATGGACATTCAATAACAAATAATGGAAGGGGGAATTTTATCAAATGTTGTAGTTCTACAAATTCCCTGCTAGATATGTATATAAAATGTGAATTATTTGGCGAATGCCCGAAAAAGTGTAGTCTCATGGAATGCAATGACTACAGGATATGCATGAAATGGTGTTTTCGATGAGGCTTTAAGGATTTTCAACGACATGCTTCAAAAAAATGTAGTCTCCTGGAATGATATGATTGCACGATATGCACAAAATGGGGTTGTTGAAAAGGCTTTGGAATGTTTAAAGAAATGCAATTGGCAGGATACAAATAAAATCTGCAACCTTTTCCAAAGATCCTTTCCATCTCTGTGCAAAAATGGGAGTTTTAGAACAAGGTATAAAACATCCATCAACCATGATAGAAAGGGGTTTTTGTCGATGTTGTAGTTTCAAATGATGTGGTAGATATGTATGCAAAGTGGGGAAACATACACAAGGTGTGTGAACTGTTTGACAAAATGCTTCAAAGAGATGTGGCGTCATGGAATGAAATGGTGTAGGATATGCAAAAATAGGTTTGTTGAGAATGCCTTAGAAGCTTTCAAGAAAATGAAATTGGCGGTGTGTAAAGCTAGTCTCCACAACTTTTGCCAAAGATCATCCTTGCATGTGCCGAAATGGGAGATTTACAATAGGGTATGGGTATTCATCAAAGCATAATGGAAAGAGGACTCTTGTAAGATGATATAGTTAAAAGCTTTTGTAGATATGTATGCAAAATGTGGAAGCATACACAAGGCACGTGAATTGTTTGACAAAATGTCTCAAAAATGTGGTCTCATGGACAAGAATTATTGTAGGATGCTCGAAACTCTTTGAACTAACGAAGCATTCTGGGACATACCCCGACCATATAAGCTTCATTGTTCTTTATTAGCATGTTGTCATGCGGGTTTAGTGGGCGAAGGCTATAGAAAATTTGTCCCTATTTCAATAAAAATCTTCTACTTCTATCTATCATCTATTCTCTGCAAGCTTGTGATCGGGGCATGCTTGCTCTTTATTATCTCTTCATTGGCTTGTGTTCATCATCTTGTTGAACCTAACCCTACATGCCTTGATCCTCTTATCTTATTCTTGGGTATATACGTGTAATATTTTCCCTTGTATATGCTCACCTCTCACTTTGGGTCATCTTTGCATCTTCATTTTCCTAAACATAGTTCAGTAAAACATTCAAAAACCCTAAACATTCAAAAAGCCTAGAAAATCCAAAAACATTGGTAAAATCTTCAAAAATTCAAAACATTGATAAAACATCAAAATCAAAAACATTAGTAAAACCTTCAAAATACAAAAACATGGGTAAAACATCAAAACCCAAAACACCGGTAAAACATCAAAATCCAAAAATTGGTAAAACCTTCAAAATCCAAAAACATTGGCAAAACTTCAAAATCCAAACATTGGTAATACCTTAAAAATTTAAAAACATCGGTTTTAAGTATCAAAAGATCCTAAATATTCACACAACACAACATCCTAAAACATTTAAAACTATCCTACAAAACATCTTACTTTAATGCTTGCTTGTTCTAGTGCATGACATGCACATCATTTTGATCTTCCTTCATTAACAAAGTTGGTTTGCTTGCTATGCCTGTCTTCCCTTGCATATATCATTGCTCGAGGTAGTTTCATAGTGCACATTGTTTTTCTTGGGACATTTATGTCATATGTATATTCCCCTTGCATGTATCTTTTCTTGGGCACCATTTTAACCCTTTTCGTATAACTCAAACATTTGGGAACTGAAGCTTGAATAAAAAACATTGGTGTAACTTTCTTGAACGTTGTTTGTTTGAGTATGTTTATTTGTGATTGTTTATTTTTGGTTTGCTTGTTTACTTTCTCGCATTTACATTTCTTCATGTATTTTTCTTTGAGTCAGTCCTTTGAAGAATGAACAAAAACAATATTATAGCTCTTCATGTCATTTACACCTTTTTTATATGCTTATAACAAATAAATAGTTACTTTCAAGCCAGATGGTACGTCATCTACGTCGCAATCTTCCAATTCTTCATCTATCTTCCCATTTCCATTATAACTAACTTTCTACCTATCATTTTCCAATTCTCCCCCTCCCTTTCTTCTACCACTTGAGACATAGGATCCTACTTTTTTTATTGATTTGAACAATGGCCAATTATGCCCAGTTCGAATTCCAGTCACCGTAGTGTCTTATTCTTCTGGTATGACCATTTTCTTCTTTTTGAGCGTCAATCGACCTCTTCTACTACCCCATCGACACTCGAAGGTGCATAATTCATCCTACTAATTTTTCTTCCACTCCTTAGAATTGTCTAAACTTGTCTACTAGCTTTGAAATGGCATCGGTTTGCACTTCACCACATCAAATAGGGGAAAATTTAGACACCTAAATCATACTACACAATTTAATACTATAATTTCACTACATATCCTCTTTCCCATGATTTCATTATAATTAGTGATTTTTCTGATAATTAGCTAACATTCCCCTTGATTTCAATTAATTAATGACACTTCATTAATCAACTAGCCTTCCCTATCCTTGATGTCAATTAACAACACTTCGTTAGTTATAATCCTATTTTAATTAAGTAATTAACTATTATTAATTAAGCCTTTCAATATCATATGTAACTAATAAACCTTCTTATGAGTTAAACCCCTTTCAAACCCTTCAAATTCTACAAATTTCCTTCTAAATTATAGCCAAATAGCTTTTATAAGCTTAATTTGGCATATTAATTAATCCTATTTGATTAATTAAATCACCTCCAACTCCCATGAGTTGCTAATCACTAATTAATCTATTCTAATTATATAAACCCTTTCTAATTCTACATTCCATTTATCCCACATTCACTAGGTTGTAAGCTTCTCCAAAACTAGAAAGCTATATAAATAACCTAGTACAAATTGTCCAAATTTACACCATGTCCTTGTAAGACATTTTCAATATGATAAGAGTATTTCAATCTTGGAAGACTTATTGATCAAGCAACCCTTTTCTATTTTCTACTTAGTAAGAGTAGTAAGAGGAGAACAAAAAATGAACATTAAGCCATATTGGTGAGACCTCTCCCTCTCCCTTGGAGAAATCCTTTGAACGCATGTGGCTACATACAAATTGCTTAAGGAAGTATCTACAATTCAAAGCCCATAAAAAACATCAAAGGATTGTTTACATTTCATGTGTTTAAATATTAGATGCATTATTTAAGTTTTTCCTTTTAATGAAATTATCGCGATGTTCATGATTAATTAGCTTAGTTATTGGATCTAATAGGTGTTAGATTCTATTAATTGGATTAGCTTCTTTATCATGCATACACTAGGGAATGACTTAATTTTTGTCTCTTGCATGGTGAAGATAATAGTGTGGAGGTGGATGAGAGAACCATGCTCTAGATGTTTCCAAATTGCTATATCGTTTCCACTGGCATCCCCATTTATAACATCCCGTGGATTTTTTTGAGGTCCTCAAACTATCATGTGAGATACCTATATTTTTTAATAATATTTAAAGTTGTCAATTTTTACAACCTCGTACAATATGTGTCAAGAATTATTCTTAATATACCATGTTTTTTATTGTGAGTTTTTTGAAGGATGTGACCTAGAAAAGGTCTCTTATTTGTAACTTCTACATGATAAAAGAAACAAAAAGGTTGATTACATTTAATAGGAGACCAGTCTCACGTCTCAATGCATCCCTTTCACGTCCCCACGACACAACTCCTATGCAATTGCTAGTCAAATAATTTGACTCTTGTGCAATTGCTAGTCGGGCTTAAATTGAATTGAAAGAAGCATGCTCAATTCTCTTATTTGTATCATTTTCATTCACAAATCGAGGCATAAAACAATTTTGGATAAAGAAGGGTGACTCTATTTCATTTTGATTGTGGTAATTGATACCCTCATACCTTGACACTAGTGCTAGCTTTTGACGTTCAATGTTACATGTCACAATAAAATTGTTTGGCGGTCTAGAAAATTATATGGATGTCATTTGACGTTTAAAATTTAATATGCATATCAAATTTGTTTTTATAATAACTATTACAAAATACATAAATTGAGTTAATTTTTATATGGATGTTGATGTTCTTTGTAATATTCTCTCATAGTTATGTGACTTTTATTTAATTATGGATAATAGATTGGACTAATCAATTTCATAATTTTTCACATATTTATTTTTTCCCAAAAAATAATGTTGCACTAATCAATTTGAAGATCCATAAACATCATTAAAGTTTATGAAAATATTAAAACAGAATTTCAAATTACAATTTAAAAATAAATTTAAAGAAAATGATAGAAATGACTCACTCAAGACAAACAAACTTGTTGTTTTAAGGCCAATCTTCTAATTTCACCTTTCTTGCAAAATCCCAAATCCAATACATAGCCTATTATCCAATCTTTATTTGTAAGAAATCAAACAAATAAAAAATAAAAAACCAATTACAAATCAAAATTAATAAAATACAACTAAAAAAGAAATTAAATAAAACTAAAAAAAGAAATCAAACAAAACTAATTAAAAATCAAAATTAATGAATGTTTCCATTTTATTATTGAAATATGCATATGTTTATATTTTATTATAAGATATTTTAAGATAATTCTATTATTTTTTATTTTATTTACATTTTAAAATTTCCATTTTCATTTGTGTTATATTTTCATGGATCTGTATAGTGTCTATTTAATATTTAATTTATTATCTTTCTTTTATAGTCAATTTTTGAATATACATGTCATCTTGATGTTTAAATTATATATTTACATGTCATTTTAAAATTGACTGTATTTTGACATTTAAAATGAAAAAAACATCCAAAATCCTTACAAAATCCAACACTAAACTATAAAAAGCAAAAAAATTCCAGACCTTCAACAAAAATAAAATAAAATTCAACTTCCATTATAATCATACAATACCACCATCCACTACCAATCTCAATCTCAATATCACAGCATTATGTAGGGAGGGCCAATTGAAGGAGGTGCTACACATTCTGCTTACTGTACACAATTCCCTTGTCTAGATCTTCAATTATTGGAGACCTGCATTGCCAAGAAAACCCTTTCAGAGGGTAAACAAATCCACTTCCACATCAATGCGAGGGAAATTAATTTTACCCTACATAAAATTTTACAAAATACCCTTATACACCTGTATGACAAGTGTGGAAGTTTAGTTGATGCTCGTTGCTCGCCAAATGTTTGATCAAATGACTGAACGGGATGGATTCTCATGGAATGTGATCATTGCAGCGTACACTAGACATGGGCATCGTCATGAGGCGTTGAAACTGTTTCACCAAATGCAACAAACAGGTGTCCAACCGGATCAGTTCGCCTTTTCCAGCATACTCCCAGCCTGTGCGAAAATAACATATTTGGAACAGGGTATGGACACACATCAATGGAAATATAATATGTTTCGAAAACGAGTTTGTTGAAAAGTCCTTGGAAACTTTTAAGCAAATGCAATCATCTGGTGTCAAGCCAAACGCCACAACTTTTGCCAGCATCTTCTGGGCTTGTGCAAGAATGGGAGCTTTAGAAAAGAGTATGGACATTCACAAACAAATAATGGAAGGGGAAATTTTATCAAATGTTCTAGTTGCAAATTCCTGCTAGATATGTACACAAAATGAAGCACGTGAATTATTTGGCAGAATGCCCGAAAAAGTGTAGTCTCATGGAATGCAATGACTACAGGATATGCATGAAATAGTGTTTTCAACGAGGCTTTAAGAATTTTCAAAGACATGCTTCAAAAAAATGTGGTCTCCTGGAATGATATGATTGCACGATATGCACAAAATGGGGTTGTTGAAAAGGCTTTGGAATGTTTAAAGAAATGCAATTGGCAAGGATACAACTAAAATCTGCAACCTTTTCCAGCATCCTTTCCATCTGTGCAAAAATGGGAGTTTTAGAACAAGGTATAAACATCCATCAACCATGATAGAAAGGGGTTTTTTTGTCAGATATTGTAGTTTCAAATGATGTGGTAGATATGTATGCAAAGTGGGGAAACATAAACAAGGTGTGTGAACTGTTTGACAAAATGCCTCAAAGAGATGTGGCGTCATGGAATGAAATGGTTGTAGGATATGCAAAAAATAGGTTTGTTGAGAATTCCTTAGAAGCTTTCAAGAAAATGAAATTGGCAGGTGTAAAGCTAGTCTCCACAACGCTTGCCAAAGATCCTCCTTGCATGTGCCGAAATGGGAGATTTACAATAGGGTATGGGTATCCATCAAAGCATAATGGAAAGAGGACTCTTGTAAGATGATGTAGTTGCAAAAGCTTTTGTAGATATGTACGCAAAATGTGGAAGCATACACAAGGCACGTATTGTTTGACAAAATGTCTCAAAAAATGTGGTCTCATGGACAAGAATTATTGTAGGATGCTCGAAACTCTTTGAACTAACGAAGCATTCTCGGAACATACCCCGACCATATAAGCTTCGCTTGTGTTTTATTAGCATGTTGTCATGTAGGTTTAGTGGGCGAAGGCTATAAATAATTCAATGTCATGAGTGCCTCTCATTGCATTATGCCTACAATTGATCATTATGTGTGCATGGTTGATATTCTTGGCCATTCTTCCTATCTTGAGGAAAGTCTAAACTTTATCATCAAAATGCCAATTAATCATGTGGTGGATGTGTGAATGTGTTTGCTTGGGGTCTATAAATCATGGAAGAATATATGGTTAGGGGTATGTTAACATAAGTATTTTCACGCATGCAAATGACATGCAATAGTGTGGGAACGAAGTCCCTCCTTAATGAAGGTGAGGATGTCTTTATTGAAAACCAAAATCTGTATTTACATCTCGTACATTCAAAATTGTATGTGGGGGTGTTTTAGAACATCAAGTGAATGAGAGAGATGGTATGAAATCAAGGAAAAGATGAAAAGGAATGAATGGAAGGAACATGCAAAAGTTAGGTAAAAGAAGAGCCTAATATTGCATGGAGAAGAACATTAAATAACTAACACAAATAAAACAGAGTTTGTGTCACTAAACGAGAATGAGTAAAAGGGAACACACATGAGCAAGTAGATAATCGAGCTTGATCAATGTGAACTAGAACAACATATTAATAACGTTGACAACAAAATCAAAGACAATATTTGCATGCAAAATTCAAACACTAACATTTAATGAACATAATGTAACATCAAATGCTATAAGAGACAATGAATGGGACACAAAGTTCATATTTCATTAACTCCAAAATGTCTTCTAAAAAAAACACAAAGTTTCTTTCTTTGAAGTAAAGCTTGCATACAAAAATATTTTCTTCTCCTCTTCCAAAGTCACATTTTACAAATGAGCCCCCGACTTCCTTTTATAACCCAAAAGTTGGTTAAAAATTAATTAGGGTTTACATGATCATTAAATAGGGCACTTAAGTGACTTTTGACTTTTTCAACCAACTTGATTAAAAGCAACTAAAAATAGAAACCACTTAAGTTAAAAATTCATTTAAGGAAAAATACATAAATAAAATAAATGGGTACATGTGTACCCCACTTAAATGACTTGGGACGCACACATAAACATCCTAGTCAACAATGTGCACCTAGATCAAAAAACCTATGATCAGTACCTTATCCATTGGGCCAAGAGTCCACCTATCCGGATCGTACATGAATGAACTCATTGACCGTGCTCCACAATCCTCTAGATGACAAGAGAGTCGAGCTTGAAACTTGAACAATTCATCCACCCCTTCGTTTGAGCAACATCCTGGTGTGAGCAAGTTTGTCTTCATTTGTATTCGCATTCACAATTCCACATAATTCGCCACATGCTCTGAATATCCTTCCATGGTGAATTATTCATTTTTCGTGAGATTGTAGTCATTACGCCACCTTGGCTTGTCAGAATCCAACTCTTGATCTTTTGCCATTGAGAAGATCTTTCAAGAGCCAAAATTACAATTTTTTTCTTGGATTCATGTCTTTTGTCTTTGTCACCTTCCCGAAGTGTTTCCATTCTCGATTCTCTCACGATCGTCCAACCCGAGAACGCTCCAAATTTAAGACTTCTTTGATGAAGTATTGCACCGCCGCTAACTATGCGCGACAGGGACACACTTGAATGATGTGGCCTTGCTTGATGATCCGCACAATTGTACTTATCATTGGTCTTGGTTTGTCAATGAATAGATCCATATGATGATCAAGTGAAGACAATTGATGTAGACAAGCTTCTCCCATTATCGATCTCTGCCAATAACCATGGTGTTTGGCTCTGAAAAGACCTTTGCCAATAGCTACGACCTATACCGCATAATGAGGAAGTCGAAGTTGCTTCCACTTGGAACCATTTGAGTTGAATCACCACAATGTGCGGATGTCGTGGTGAATCCGTGCAAGTGATGACCAATTGCACAAGCGTTAGGAAAATTGTGACTCACCTTCGGTTGATATGCGATCGCAGAACCGACTTATGTCAACGTGTCCCAAGTTGGTATCGGCGATGTTCTCATACTTTGAATAGAACTTCGCGATGGATAGAATGCCTTGGAACTCATACCGCAACATGTATTTGTTTGAAGATGACATGATTGTGACAAAAACGTGATTTCGGCTATTATTTCCTTACTTCAAAAGCGCACAAATTGCCTCTAAAATGCTCGGGAAAAATAGCAAATCCTATTCTAAGAAACTCTCACCTTTGGATGAGGGAATACATTAAGCTACCAAAAGTTTTCATGTTAGAGGTTTTTTTCCCAATCACTTTTTTCAGTCAAATATTATAGGTCAAAGTTGACTCTCAAAAGCTGCTAGGAAAATGCAAGTGTAAGACTGCGAAAATCCCGTTTGGTTTTAGCCTAGAAAGAATACCAAATGTCTCCCTGGGAATCTACAACTTGGCAAGTGATCATATGAAGGTGGGGAGAATTGAACGAAACAATTATTTTCTCTTGGCAATCATCTGAGTACAAAATATAAACTCTCAAAGTGAGTCACCTTGACAGGCTGAAAACTGCGCGGGGCAAAATAAAACAAATTGCATTTTATTTGGCTTCGTGAAAAATATCAAACAAGGTGCTACATATTTTAATTTTTTCAAATAACTACATGAATATGATAAAAATTCAACTAGCTAAACCGTTTCTCTTGATGATCATCTGGGCTCAAGATATGGATTCTCAAAGTAGGCCTTTCCCAAGCTGAAACTACACACGCAACAAAATCGAGTAAACTACATTTTTCTTGGGTTCGTGAAAAATATCAAATGAGGTGTTGTTCATTTGAAATTTGGAAAATGAGTACATGAAGATGAGAAGAATTCAACAAACCAAACCGTTCTTCTCGAAAATCACTCAGCTTCGAGATATTGAGCTCCGAAATCGATTACTTCATCAGACACAACCCATGCACGTTCTTTCCGCATCTTATCGTCTTCTTCATTAAATTCATTTTCCTTTGTGCTGATATACATCGGTAATGCATTTGAATGCGTGATATTTTTTAATAGCCTGAATACTTCTCACATATTTTTAATGTTTTGCACGTATCAATTTTAATCTTTTGCTTTCGAAGTGCATGAGCAAGCTTTCCTTTGCATGCGTGAACCGTGACTTCTCTTCAATTGCGTGCAACTATTGTCAAGGAAAATGCATGAATATCGTTTTATTGTTGCATGAATTTCTTATTCTGTCTCTGGCACGTGAATTTTTTCTTTTATGCAAATACGTGGGCTCCTTTTCTGGATTGTATGCTTGACCAATGCGTAGTTTGTTATCTCTGGACTGAGTTCTCCTCACGCGTGAACAATATTCTTTTCCCTTTGGCATGGAAAATTGCTTGGAAACTATTTCTTTTACCCTTGCATGGAGATTTTCCTTTCTTCTTGACTGTTTTCTTGCCTTCCCACGTTGGTTCTGCATGCGTTGGCTTTTTTTTTTTAATTCTTCCTTTTGGCTGGGCATGGACTGATTTTCTCCTTGTCTTCAGCGTGGCATATGTTTATCCTTTTATTTTTGCCTTGGACTGGCTTTTACTCCCTTTGGCTGCGTGGGAGATGTTTTTGTTTGATGTGTGGACTGTTTTTTGCTGGAAAGATATTTCTTGTCTTTTTCTAGTCTTCTTTTGTCTAGTGTGCAGGTATTTAGATTTTCACGTGGCCAAAGATGAATTGCAAACTTACAAATAAAAATAAAAATTATTCATTTGCAAACTCAGCCCTCTTTCCTCCTTCTGCACAGGTATTTGCTATGGATTGTGTTTGCTTGCCTTGGGCTGCGTGATGATCTTCTTTGGCCTCCTTCCTTGATTTGGATTGTTCTTTGTTTGCTGCTTATTTGCTTATGATTAAGGCATGAATATTCTTCTTTGGCTTCTTCCTTTATGCGTGAAAATTAATAAATGTTCTCCCTACCAAAACAAATGCGTGGAAATTGTTTAAAAACTTATGCATGCTGCGTGGGACCTTCAACTGCTCCTTGGGCGTGGATTTTTTGGCTCTAATTTGCTTGTCTATTCCTCCCTAGGGAAAGAGCTTTATTTATCTTTCTTTCTTTTTTAATTCACTTGTTGTGTTCCTTCTACGGGCTGTGTGGAAGATCTTCTTGGGCATGCATGGAGTTCTTCTTTGGCTTATGTTTTTGACTCTGACTATTTATTTGTTCTTCGTATAGCTAATGTAATCTTTTTTCAACTGCAGTAAACTGGAAATTTGAAAGCTTCAAAGCTTCTTCGCATGATTTTTTCCAAAGAGTTTCATGGAGAAATAGTTAAAGAAGCTTCCATAACCGTTTCTTATTTCCGTCGGAATAACCAATTCCCTCTTTCCCGGGTAGTGGCATTAATTGATAGGGGAAAGTGAGAAATAAACACCATTTGCCAGCGGAAATGACAAGGCGGTATGACAATCCCCATTTTATTTCCCCATGAGGGAAATTGAGAGATTTTTTGCCCATTTGCCAATTAGTTGAATTGACAATCAGTGGAAGAAATCCCACAAGCGGGAAATAAAATGAATTTGCCAGGAAAGGGGAAATTCGGGTATGGGAAGCCAATTTGGCATCCTCGAAAATTGGAAGCGGAAGCTTACTTTCACCCAACAATTAAAATAAATCTTGTCGAATGAATTTTAATTAATATTTATTTAATTAAAAACCCAAAAGTTAATAAAAATTGATTTTATCAAATAAAGGATAATAAATTAATTAAATATTAATTAATTAATTATTAATGCAGTTTATAACCTAGCGAGAGGAGTTCTCACTCGAAATAGACGAAACGAAGACCAACACGATCACAAAAACGAGACAATCGCGACAAGGGAGTTAAATCATGCAAAACAACACTTTTGAAGAATATCAAAATTTCCATGTTTATTAATTTTGCGAAGTCAAAATTAGGCGATAATGTGGTATTTACATCAACTCTTCTTTTTGAGCTTGATTCCAAACATGATGCGACTTATGTTCTTTCTCACAAACATCTATGCGAAGTTGGCGGGTGGGGTGAGGTTCGGGATGGTAAGGAGATTGATGAAGGAATTAAAAAGATACCTGGATGTAGCCGTATCAAGGCCATAAAATGGTGCGCTTTTTGTGTAGAGACAGATCAAACCCATAGAAACAAGATATCAACTCAAAGTTGAAGAAATTGTCTTGGGAGATCTTTATTAGATTCAAGACACATACTCGAATAATGTGGAGAAGGAAAATAAAACTTTATTCCTCTGCCACCATAGTGAGAAGCTAGCAATTGCATTTGGATTGGTAAGATCGCACCCTGAACAACTATTAGTCTCATGAAAAACCTTCAAGTGCATATTGACCGCAACAAGGAAACAAATTTTATATCCGATTGTTGTAAGACAATTGTTGTGAAAGATGTGAACAGGTTCCATCGTTTCAAACAAGGACAATGTTCTTAAGGAGATTATTGGTGATGCTAAGTAAAGCAATCAGTAAACATAGGCTTTCACTATAATAAGATGTACCGTGTCACATTTGCGGTGTAAAGAAGGGACCAACCTTTATTTCCAGTTTCTAAAAGTGTTACATTCTACAAGAATTCTCGTATTTAGAGGTTTAGACCATCTTTGGTGAATTTATCAAATCAGTTTATAGTTTAGAATGTGCATCACCGCCTATGTATATGATGAGGAATTGTTGAACCTGTTTTATGATATCATGGGTGTGTCATGACATCGAATTGTTTTCGTGGAACTTTCACATGCCCGGAATGAAAAGTTGTAAGCGAAGATTGAGAATGGAAAAATGTAAAAGGAGACAGAGACACTTGGAAGGAAATGAAATGATGCTTGGCCAACAAGAATTGTGAGAGGACCTTAAAACATAGTTACCTAAGATGGGGGACGAAGCGAGACGGGGATAGGGTTTAAGGGACAAGAAAAATTTCTAAATTTTGGGGACGGCGAGGGACACTAATTAAAAAATATATAAATATTTAAAATATAAAGATATAGTGACTAAATTATATAAATAAGCTGAAATAAAACCATTTGAGATTTAAATAAGGTGAAACTTGAACTCATAAAAATCAAATACATTCCTTAATACTCATGATTCTTTCAGAAGTTTGCAAGAAGTTGCTTGGTCCAAAAAGGTGCAAAACTTGATTTTATGAAAATAAGAAAAATATTGCTATCAATGCATAGAGCTCAAGAAAATATGCACTTTTAGAGAAAACGACACGAAATGGAGCCACGTAATGAAAGTTATGGCACATGCAAGTTTTCTTGCTACATCTTCCTGCACCCTTTCCAAAATGGCAATTTTTTTACATCTTCCCGGACCCTTTCCAAAAATGGCAATTTTTTTTCTGTGCTTGTGCTTTTTTCACCAAAAAGGAAAAAAATGCCAAAAAAGGAAATAAATTCGCGAGGGACGTCTAGACGTCCCCCCATGTTTCCCACGTCCCCCCCACGTTTCCATGTCCCCAGGATGTTTTCCAACGTTTTCAGACGTCCCTAGGACGTTTCCTAGAAATAAAAAAAAGGGAAACATGGGGGAAACGCTTTCCCCACGTCCCGCGTCCCCAAGACGTCCGGAACGCCCTGGACATGTCAAAACGGGAGGGGACATGTCCCCGCATAACTATGCCTTAAAATCTTTTCGGTGCTTGGAGATGATGGGTAGAGCATCTCTTGATAGTTATTTAGTATGACCTTTGTCTTTTGTTGAGGTCCATTATTTTTGGATTGAATGTATTATCTTGTGTCTATGTCATGTCTTCTATTTGGGATTGAATTACACACGCAGATTGTGTTTGCAAATTTATATATGTTCGTTTGAATTTTGTCTTATTTATAGTTAGAGATATTTAATTTTGTATCATATCTTTTTTTTTTTTTTGTTGGAATCAATCGGTTTGTAGGTATTAGGGGCGGGATGAATAATCGGTCTCCATTGGCTTAGTGTCAAGGTATTTATGAGTATCCATTCCGTCAAATTCAATTGGGATTCAAATTGGTCTTCGTTCCTTATGGTGTTAGGTCATTCAACTCAACACGATTTGATCTATGGTGGACTCTTTGTGAACAACTTCACAAATTAACCAATGACCAATTGACATGTTAGATCCCTTTAATTTGGACAATTAATGTATTTGTAAATTACAATCTTTTACTTTTTTTTATTTGATTTCAATTCATTTTTTTAATTTAGTTTAGAAATAAATTGTAATAATTCATATATATATAAAATTTAATTTAATTTATATTGTAATTGTCATATGTGTGTGTGTGTGTGTGTGTGTGTTATAGTTATTTGAAAAAATCACATAATAAAATTTATAGATTCTTGAATTAAAATGCAGAGAATAATATTTACATATATAAAAATAAAATTACAGTTTATATTACATTGTAATCACATGTATATTGTGGACAACAAAAGCGAAGCATATGATTTGTAGTTGGGATTGATTGAATGGTAAAAGGAAGAGATTTGTAGTTACTAAAATAAATGTGAGAGGAACACTCTAATTATACATTATAATTAGATACTATCTTAAAAATTAAATTCTATGTGATATGCATTTGAGACATTTTTAATCAGTTAAATACCTTAGAAATGCTAGTGAAGATTAAATTCCATATAGCCCAACTGCCATTTTTATACAGATTTCAACTAGAACTACTTCAAACTTCTTGATTTTTATACAAGTTTTAGGCCAAAACTGTATAATTGAGGATGAAATTCATAATGTTCAAAGAAATTAGATGGCTAACGTTTTCTGTTTGGCTCTGATTATTAAAACATTTTGATGATATCATAAGCATATACGTACAAAAGTAAGAATATAAAATTAATTTTTGGGTTAAGAATCAAACGGATTTTTTAACGTTTCACCTTGTGCGAATATATTTAATAACTTTATGTTTTAAATGGATCATGAGATTCAAATTAGTATAATTATTTACATTGAATAGTGTATGCATATTGTAATTTTTTTACTATTTAAGAATGAATGTTTTTATTAATTACATTCTATTTATATTCTATATTTGTAGTTATGCTAATGGCGTTGTCCCCATGACAAAGAGTTGACGTGGATTTATTTTCCCACTCAACTTTTATGTTGGTGTTAATTGACATGGGTTTATTTTCCCACTCAACTTTTATGTTGGTGTTAAATGCGTGGGTGACATAATATATTATTTTTTAGTTTTAACATTTATAATAAAATAGATTTATTACTTTTATGTTGCTCTTAAATACATTGGTGGCATATTATATTATTTTTTAGTTTTAATATTTATAATTAAATTTATTGTTGATAAAATTATATTTTATAATTTATAATAAAATAGATTTATTTCTAATAAACGAAATGTTGTTATGTTGTCTTTTTAAAATATAAAACCAATTTTCGTTATATATCACACATGTGACGGTCGCTTCAAATATTTGCAAGTATTTCATGGTTTAAATCATGAAAAAGTTTCAACAACCGTCAATTTAACCCATAAATCACATGATTTATCTCCGTGTGCATGCCTGATTTAACCCATAATGGCATTGGTTTTGGGATGGCTATTAGTGAGAGCTCCATTTAGCACAGTTCACATAACGTCCTGTTTATTTAAAAAACTATAAAAAAAGGGTCATGCATAAAATATGTAAGCCGTATGTGACGGTTATTTCAAATATTTGCAATTATTTTATGGTTTAAGTTATAAAAACATCTAAATGGCCTTTGTTGATTTGCATTCCAGAGGTGCCTCCCAGGTATTCGATGCTTATGAAGGGATATCCACGTGGAGCATGGATTTTTAAGAAGGGAAATAGGTGGACGTTCTGAAGTGTAGAGGTGGCATGGTGAATAAGTTAAATGGAAGCAAATCAATTAGTAACTCCAGCGTGGAATGATACAATTTCAATGTTATTCCACGTGCGCTGACATGTTGGTAATGCCACTCTAATGTGATGGTGTTTTTTTTTTTTTAAATAATCGAATTTAGAGAGCCAGTAATTGTTCTTACAAAGTGTGTTGGTAGGAGGACTCGAAAAATAAAATTTAATATTTTACACTACGCAAAACACTGAAACATGTAAACCAAGATTTCAATTACATCATGTTATTTTAAACTTCAAATTTTTTATATATTTTATAAATATTTTGTTATTTATGCCAACCATTGGATACAACAATTTCACATTAGTATTTTTAGGTCTTAATTGTACCTATTATCTCTCGAAGTGCACCTTGGTTGACGGATAACAACGGGGGTTCTAAGCTTGCTTCTCTTCCTTAGTTCTACAGATACAATGGAAACACCGGGTCTATGGGTATACCTATTGTTGAGGTGAGTCTCCATTGTATCTACAGAAGTGAGGGAATAAAGAAAGCTTAGAACCCCTACTGTTATTCCTCAACCAGTGGTGCACTCGAGAGATAAAAATTTTGGCACACCTCGTGGGATAAAGAATACTATTGATGCATTCTAAAGATTGAAGATTCAAAGTAGAACTCATTTGGTGACTCCATAAATCTGATTTCAGACTAGTGCAGCGTTTTTCATCATTAAATTCTTTAGCTGCAATTTTTAGGTATTTTTCAAGAAAATACAAATATGTTATTTTGTTGTTTTCAACTTAGTTTCATGACTAGAAGACCTGCTTTTCCATTTTCACATATTTTATGAGGTCATGCAATCATGACATCAATTCCTCAATGGAATTCTTCTATCCAAGAGTTGTATCCAACATATCCACAGTCTTATCATCCATATTCCCAGTCAGATCAACATTATGACCCCTATCAAAATGAATATCCCCATAACCCAAACCCTGCACATCAATATGATTATTAGTATGACAATGGTTATGTTGTCCAAAACCAAGGTTATGCATATTTTTCACAGGATGAAGAGGTTGAAGGAAAAATTCATGAATTAGAGAAGATCATGGAAGTACTGAAAGTGCAGTTGATGCAAAGATTGCATGCTAAACAACTGGTATTAGGCAACCCTGTCAATGGGGAGGTCCTACACCTAGTTGGTTTATTCCGCAACAAAGGCTTGAGGTAATGCATGAAACTATTAATCAAATGGCTGATTTTACTTTAACGTTGCAAGCATTAGAAAATGATAGGCACTAGGTTGAGAAACCCCATCAACTAGATGTTCCCAATTACCTTCCCTACCGAACCTAGTGCCCATGTACCCTCCTTACTAGCCAATGCAACGCATTCATCAGTTTTCAAATTACCGAGCTCACGTAAGTTATGCTTTTTCTATTCCAAAATTATGTACTTAAAGAAAATATCGATTTCCAAGCTTTTTTTACTTTACTCCAAACACAAACCTTGTACCCTGTCTCTTGTTCAAGAATTGCTAGTTCAAGCTAAAATCAAGCCCATTCCTTCTCCTCCATCCGTAGTATCAATTCATGAAGGAGAAAATCAAAATATCAATCGGGAGGGGCGATTAATCAAGAAAAAGAAAAAAGCTGAATTTCTTGCATAACATGCAGAACGGGTTTCAAAATTTTAGTTTGATCATGTTCCAGAGTTAGCAAAAAGAACCCATGCAAAAGGTACAATCAGATTTTGTAGAAGATCAAAAGAAGGTGGAAGATGATCAATAATCTGCATATTCTAAGTATAGTGTGCACGAAGGCACCATACTCACACCACCGGTTAATGATTCATCTCAACTTTCAGTCTTGTCGAAGAGGTAAAATTAGTTTCAAATGAAGAGGATTTTTAGGTCAAATTTGATAATGAATCAGCAGATTTGGTGCATGAGTAGCATGTTTTCTGCTTGACGAGACCTTATTCTAAATGATGAAGAGATAAAATCAGTCAGGATAGATGAAAAAAAAAAGGCTCGAAAGAGGCTGGTTTTGAAGAGGTTGACTTCTTATCAGAGTTGTAATGTTGCATTGGTGAAGAACAACCTTTAGAACTCACTGATTTTGTAGTCTCATCATTCGTCTTCCATTATACATAGCCTCTTGTTACTAAGGTCTCTTCGCACTTGAAAAAGAGCAGAAGTTCCTTTGGATGTAGATCCTTTCTTTCCTCTTTTGGAAGAATCTATTTTAGAGGAGAATATGTCAGAACAACAAGCTTACCTAGAGAAGATCTTATGCAGAAAAACGAAATGAATTTGATCTTACAAATTTTGTGTTGAATTAGAATAAGCAAGGGGAAAAATCAGTTATGACAGTTGTGGTACAACTTGAGGGAGCTGAAACGTGTTCAAATCAGTTTTAGAATGTGTCCACGGATGAAAAGGAAATCGGTGAAATAATGCAGATCAAAAGAAATAGATCAGATCAAAACAATTAGTTTATTTACGTTGAGGAGGCCTTGTCCCTTTCGGTACCTAATTCGATTATCAACCGATTACAAGAGTACCAAAATTCACTTTGTTTTAGAATGTAAGAAGTATAATGTTCTCCATAATCAGACCGAACCTCTCGAGAATGGATTAGAGATCAGATATAAGTGTTTCTCAGTTATTGGACTGATCTTATGAACAAAGTAAAGGTACATGTCTTCTATCCAGCTCTGTCATGTTACCTGTTTTACAAGTTGAGTTTATGGCCTCGATTTTGGAGAAAGGGAAGCTATTTTTTGCTTCTGTTTTAGGCTTCGTTTAGCTTCAATTTGCTATTGGTTAGAGTAGGGTAGATTAGGATTTCCCTTTCAATAAGTGCAGTTCACACACATTTCAAATTTCAATTTCAATAAGTGCATTCATGCACATGATTTGGTTCACCAGATCCTTTCCCAGCTTTAGTTTGTTTTTCAAAAAGGTTGGTTTTTTAGAAAAGGCAAATTTTAGTTATATGCTTTGACTCCATTCCCAATGGAATAGAGCAAGGTACTAGTCTTATAAGCTAGTGGAAAACTTTCCCTGCAGGATCGCTTAACTATTGATAATTTTTACACTTGTGCTAAAATGGGTAACTCGAAACTATTTTTTCAATGGAAGGAATTGATGAGATGGACCTAACTAGGGGGAATTCATACAATTTTCATTGTGTTTTCAGTTGCAGTAATTGATTAACAACATGCAATCTGTAGCTATGTGTGATGTTATAGAATGTAACACCTCACATATGTTTCCATTCCATGTTCGTCTTCAGTAAGGAAACACATAAGCCTCGAAGGACCAATGCATTGCCTTGATGAAGGAAGGAATCACATGATATGTGAGATTTTACATCCCATAGCAGAAAACAGAGTTGCTGATTATAGGTTGTAGATGTTCATTATTAAGTTACAAGTATTTTTAATTTGATCATTTCCTATGATTAAGTGTTATTAAGTATGTTATTGAGTTGTTTAATTCATTGTATAATCATTACATATCATAAGAGCTGAAAGTAAAAGGAAGTACACAACTCAATTACAAAAATAATATCATTTATTCATGAGGAAATTCAATGTTTCCCACACAAGCCGTGGGATGTAACTTATGATTATTGAAATAAAAGATACATGTACATGAAACTAAAAGCAAAAGAGTATAGAATAAACCCATCATTGCCTTGGGTTTTCTCTTGGTCTTCATTGTTTCAGTTCCAGCTCCATCTTTATCTTCTGCATCATCCAACCCATCAATGTACTTGAAAGGAAAAAATAAAAGATATCAGTTACTAAGCTCAGGGTTTAATTATGTACTCATGTGCTATCTAGTTTTAGGCAAATGGATCATTTGAAGACAACAAGCATAAGGTACATCAAAGTAACAGATGTAGAATTGAGAGAGTACTATCTTGCAGAAGCACATATGATTTTTAGAATCATAAAAGATAGAAAATAAATAAAGAATACTACTATGGAATATAAGAGAGGCTTAAAGCCTATTGTTTTCTAACCATTTTGTTTAAGTGTGCATGTACAGGATGCAGAAGAAAAACATAATTAATGTTTTAAATTTTGTACTATCAAAAATAGATTACATTCAATGTACAAGACATGATTCAAGATTGCAAAAGATCAAGTTCATTTTAGTCCATAAAAGGAAAAAGCAACAACTGTACAAAGAAATGAAGCAATATCTTTTTGTTATGGTCTTATTAGCAGCTTGCAGAAGAAGTAACAAGTGTTTTTGAGCAAAATTGTAGAAAATGGTATAAGGATCAACTTGTTTTCAGAAAGAATAAGTCATAAAGCAAGATCAAATTGCAGTCATTAAGTGCAAAATGGAGTTTAAAATGCTGAAGTTAAAAACATTCAAGAGAATATCATACAGTACATGACGAACAAAGAATCCATAAAGCAAAATTCCAAGGTTCAGAGTCATATTATAAATAATGCAGCCTTATAAGGAATTCATTAATTGATTATATCAGCTAAGGATAAAATCAATCCCATTATGCATGCCTGCATCAAAATAAAAGGAGAAAGTGTACTCACTCATTCACAAGATGCATCTTTTAAAGTCACATTGCTAGCTTCATGATACATAGCGAACCATCTCAAGCAAAGAAAGTATCTGAGAATAAAGCTATTCTGAGGCTCAAATGGGTTGAAATTAAAATGCTACAGGATGTATTAGATTCAACAAATCACATGTTGAAGCATCCAAGGAGAAAACAAACCATCTAGAAGGTACAATGATGCCATATAACTAAACAAAACGACTATTCAGGGACTCAACAGAATGATAATGGTTGAGTTTCAAATCATAGACCTTACCACATGGTGGTCCAACTAGACAGAGATGGAGGTTATGAATCCTCGAGCATAATCAACCTTCCAGGGTGAGAGAAGTGAAAAACAAAATAGTGCCAAAGTGAGTGTATAAACGTAAAAACCCTAGTTTTGGGTAAAATATTGGAACACACCAAAAGTTGGCTAAACATCAAACATAGTGAAAAAACAAAATGACAACCTTCAACCAAAAACGCATACCCAAATTTGGGTTTTGTGTTAATAACTCTGAAATTTTCCATGGATTTGCAGAGAAATACGAAGGAATAAGCAATAAGACAGAACTTAGAAGCTTAAGCAAAGAATGATAATGGCATCTACAAATACCCACTAAAAATAAAATGGAGATTTTATTAATTTTGAAGCCACAATAAAAAATTGCAAGAAAATGGCCAAATTCTCATGGTCGTTCAATATTCTTTAAGTTTTGAAAGAATTGTCAAGCATGGACTTAGGACTTACTGTTTTTGATTGAGTTCTCCATAAATCCTCTAGGAGCAGAATGATTAATCTAGAAAATCAAATACCTACAATGAGTTTTGAACTCGAAGTTACAGAGCTAGAAAGAACAACACCAAAAATATTCAAAGCATATTTCAATACTTAACTTGAAGGAAAAGCGATATAAATGGCGCCAGAGAAAGGAAGGTTGCTCAAATATCCAAAATGGATAAATGCCAAGAAAACAAGCAGGAAGCTCACCTTCCATCTAACGGCCGAAATCCGCAGAAGAGATAGAAATAGCGAGATCAAAATAAAAAAGGAGGCCATTCTTTTGCTACAGAAGACCAAGACAACAGGAAAATGCAAGTGTTCGAGCCATCATAACCTTGCAATGCCAAAGAACAAGAAAAATTTGAGCTCGAGTAACAGATTAATGGTGGCCACCACTAAATATCTTGCACAAAACTCCGAAATGGAAAAAATATGCAAATGCTCGAAGTCACAGAGCCTTATAGGCGTTGAAAATGCAAGAAATCAAGCTCAAGATGTCACATTCATGGCAGCCAGGAAAGATTGGCCAGGATTCACCTAGAGAACTTGCAAACTAAAATGATCAAGTTTTATTTCATTTATTTATCTTATCAAAAACCTAACTCATCCAGAGTTAGATCAAGCGACCGAGATCATAACGTACCAAATCAAATGGCTGACATTACAATCCACCTTGCTTACCACGGTCAAAAGAATCAATGATCATTAATGAAAAGGATAGAGATTGACAGTGGAGAATCTGCGACTAACTTCAATGTAAACCCCAGACCTAACCATAGTCAGTGATAACTCCACCATGGTCAGAGGGTACAAGATCGAATGGTTAAGATCAAACAGGTACCAAGATCAACAACCAAGAAGCAATACCACTATCATTAAATGCCAACTTGACCACCATTTCCAACATAACTCATCTAGAGTTAGATCAAATGGTGGAGATCAATCAAGTACCAGAATCGACGGTCATAGATCAACAACAAATTCAATGCAAACCTCAGGTCTCTAACCACATCTTCACCACAGTTTAATCACGATTAAATCAAATACACCGACACAATGATGGGTCATATTATCGTGAGAAGGGGACCAAGCCCAGAATTTATCATTTGCTTTGACCTTACAAAAGGTGGCCACATACCTTGCAATGATAAATTTAAATGAGGGGTTAACAAACTTTACCAAGACTATGGTTCACCATCATTGTTTTGACCAATGGTCATGAACAACATATATGCCAAATAAAGGTGGTAAGATGTGATATAATAATCATTTGATTATTATTATTTAAAATCAAAGACATGCTAATACCAAAACCAAAAGAGAGACCCCATCAAGTGTATATGTGCCATGATGAGCTAAAGACAAGAAGGATAATGCATGCAGAGGGTCAACATCAGAAGCATGGAGAACAGATAATGAGTACTATTACCTTATTTTTCACAAAATAAGGTATTATTTTACACATGCTCATAGGTGGTCCCCACAGTGGGGTGAATTATTGATAATTATTGAAGATAAAGGGAATTATTTTACTTACACAGGAGTATGTTTTTGTATGCCATCACTAGACGACAAGAATGGGAAGAAGACAAATTTGCCATTACAAGTGGGTGAATTTTCAAGTGTCACATCAGAGATTTAAATAAATTATTTAAATCATCACCTACAGGATAAAGTAAATAATTGCATACACATTTAAGAAATGTTGCACACTAAGAAAAAGCTATTGTTAGTTAAAATTATTCACCCAATTTTATTCATTGTATTAAAAATAGAGCAGTCAATTGCACTTTGACTAAAGTGTAATTTTGGAACTAAGGCTTTTTGCCTCATTGTAAATTGCATGATTATTTTATTCCTTTATTTATTCATGATAAAGACTAAAAATAATATGCATGAGCGAGTACAAATTGCAGCCTATTTTTAGGGGTGGTGGGTGAATTAATTTTACTATATATTGTGTGCATTGACAAAGCACAAAGTGAGGAATTTTTGGATGTAGGAGTGCTGAAGATTTTTTTTTGCCAGTTTTTCCCTTGAATGAGAACCAATTATTGCCTTTCCAATTATTTGCAATGGTGTGTATCTTTCTATTATCTCTTGTGAATGTTAATTCCTGAATTAATTATCTTACCTTGTTGTAAATTTGGTGTTTTCTACATAGTCTTAGTGTGCATGTTAGCTATTGTGTTGTTGTGATTTATCCCTCAACACATAAGTGTTTTCCTTATGATCAAGTTGAAACCCATTGGTTCATGCTTCTACAATTTTTTCTTAGTTTATTGTGCATGTACTTAGTCAAATCCCTCAATCACTTTGGTGTATCACCCCATTTTAAATTCAGTTACAACAATCTTTTTACCCTTAAAACTCCAAAACCCCAAAAATTAGTTTAGGATACATCAATAAGGAACCAACTTTGATACCGAGAGACTCACCTCAACAATAGGTATACCCACAGACCTGAGGTGTTTCCATTGTATCTACAGAAGTGAGGGAATAAAGAAAGCTTAGAACCCCTATTGTTATCCCTCAATCAAGGTGCACTTGAAGAAATAACAAGACCCAAGGCGTGTTTCAGGTAGGGCACAGAAAACCATCAAAATTTAGTGGATGTTGGATTTCTATATGTTTTCACTAACGTTGGACGTCCGAAAAAATCTTAGGTGCCAATATTTTCTTACGGAACATGTCACTCACCTTACTGATAATAGAAAAACCCACAATGCACAAATAATCCATTGTAGAAGGTTGAGATCGTAATGTGGAACGACTTGGTGGAAAGCTCCTACATCACACCGCCACTAATGTGCCTTGACCCACGTCTAATGAAGGTGATTCACTCTACATGTTTTATTACGCCCACAATGAAAACGTAAATGTGATGTTTAAGGTATTCTAAGTGGCATTTGAAGATGAACGAGACATAACTTTGCATTTCTTTGTAGGTTTGTAACTATTCGATTCTTCGCTAAATTTACACGATAACTTGATTTATAGCATTGGTCTAAAATAGACCACACAAGGATGGGCACGAAAACACATGCCAAAGGGCCAATATATATATATATATATATATTATTGCGGTTAAATTTGTAATATACATGTCATTTTGAGGTTTAAATTATAATTTTACATCGATCAATCATGACGGTCATATTTTAAAAGTGAACGTATTTTGACATCTAAAATGACTAAAAACGTCTAAACGCCTTAAAATCCAAGCACTGTCTCGATGTAATCTGTTCGCATTTTGGATGACTGTGACTTACTGATCAAAGCCAATTACCATATATGATATGGGTGTGGTCTAATGGAAGATGGCAATAAATACGAAATTTAGATTCAAATTATGGGCGTGGTCTCGCTCACACGGTGTATATTGGCCGTGGAAAGTGTAGATGTTCATACGGCACTGATTCATCACACTGCTGCTTGCGCACAATTAGGCGAGGTTTCCGCTGTCGCATCCGCCTTTGTTTTAACAGACAATTGCACCTCCGGACTTTGCGTTCATCTTCAAACTGTCGTGACTCGCGAGTCGCAACAATGGAATCGGCCATTTATTTTTCTCGCACGCTCAAGACTTTTCATTGCATTTTTTCTCGCACGCTTAAGACTTTTTTATTTATGTATGGACTACATTACGGTTGGTCCGCACGAAGCACGAGGCACTGGAATTTCAAATTATCTGTGCTGTCAAATCAAAATTAACTGACGGTTTAGCTCTTTCATGTGATTGTAAATTCCAGTAATTTTTATAGGTATGTCTATAATATGTTATATATATATATATATATATATATATATATATATATATATATAGGTATTATGTTTTTATATAAACCACTTAAAAATTTACGGTTTTGAAAATTTCAACTGTCATTGTCTACGGCTTATAAATTTTTTCACCTGTAAAATACGGTTAAAATCACAAAAAAGCATTTCCTACATTTTGTCAATTTCTAGGCACGACTCACGAGCATTTTTGAGCGAAAATGATAATCCGATTTTTTTACTCACTATTTTTAATTTATCAAAATCCCATAATTTCTGCTTTTATTTGTTTCTTGGTTCGCTTGGGGTTTGGTTTGCGTACCATATAAATTTCGAGTATATTATAATTTTAAGATTAATATGGTCAGCAACAATAACGAAATTAGTTTTCAATTTAACATATTAGCAAAAATATCCATAGGTGTTTGTGAGAGGCCGATAGGTATATAGAGAGATTTATTAAAAGTATTACATTGTTAATAATTGTATTTTATTAAATTAAAATTTGATTTCGAATTTATTGCAAACAAATAATAGTACTTAGTAACCCATTCAGCAATGGATTTATATGTAGAAAAATAATTATTTATTCATAGCAACGCCAACATCATTCATGAACGTTTGTGGTAGGTGAATACAAAAATATTTATTGGTGTAAAATAAATAATGCACAAAAAAAAAACACACAAGTAACGATATAGATCATGAATGAATTTATGAAAATATGTTAATAATAGCAATAGTATTCATGACAATTTTAATTCTACAAAACAAGATTATGTGATAGAATTATATTTAAAGGTGATTAATAATAAAAATAATTTGCTTGATTTTACAAAAAAATAAAGAATTGTGAAGTATTACTAGAGATTAAATACTCTGTTTAAACAACAATAAAGATGATGTCTTATATTTGCGTATGGACATATGTATTATACCAAAAGAATAAATTTAACAATAGATAAAAAAATTGTGATTTTAAATGTAAATTACTTACAAATATATGAAATAGCCATCATATTCTACTTAACATATATAAAATATATACATCATTATATCAACATTAAATTAATTTATATATATTAAAATAAATATATAAATATAAAATAATCTTTTATATATTTTATTAATAAAATATAAAAAATAGTATTTTTCCATAAAATTGTTTAGAACACATAAATGAACCTTAAAATTGAAGGGAGGAATGTTAATTTATTAATGAATATGATGATGGATTTCCAATTTAAAAAGCATGACTATACGCTTTCAAAAATATAAGTCAATAATAGTTGAATGTAATTTATGCTGAAGTGCACAAAATTCGAGTTAATTAAGAACAGACACGTGTTCCTTTGACATGACTGCACCCAATAACAAAGGAATCGGATACTTCGATTCATCATGGCTTCGGAGTGTTTACATACTTTCCACGCTACCTAAACAGTCTTTCAAATCAACTAGCAACAGTTGCGTGTATTACACGTTTGATATTTGCTCTGCTATAAATACTCACTCAATTTACAAGTAGTTCCAATCTGCATATCTAAAGATGGGAAATCTGCAGATGTTGTTGGTGTTGGGCATACTTGCCACCTGCTGCTACTCCACTTGTCATCTCGAGGAAAGAAGTGGTCTTCTTCACTTCAAATGAGGCCTCAATGATTCGTATAACATGCTTTTGGATCCCTAAATTTCAGCTTCAACGTCTAGGTTTGAGATCTTGCAATATGGAAGGTGATTTCCCCCTTTTCATTTCAACTCAATATGACATAATCTATCTAGACTTGTCCAACAACGAGCTTAGCAGATATATTCCAGATTGGTTGTGGGATGTTTCATATTTTATGGAGTTTTGGACTTGTCCATGAATCTATTTGAAGGATTCGCTCCAACAAAAAATTGGACGAGTATCTCGGATTATCATCATCTTTGGCAAAAATAACCTCCGCGGTGGCATCCCACATTCTATTTATGAAGGGAACTTGGAGGTTCTTGACTTGTCAAATAACAAGCTTTCTAGTAAAATTGTTACGAGTTGTTGGGAACTTCTTTTTAACACTAAAGGTGTTGAATCTAGAAAACAATCTCTTTGAAGGTGAGATTAGGAGCATGACTTGTCTTCAAACACTTAAATTGGGAGGTAATAGACTACAAGGGCCAATTCCATCATCACTTCAAAATTGTAGCTCTTTAGAGCTTCTAGATTTGGGATATAATAACATGCAAGGAGAAATCCCAAATTGGATACAAAAGTTGACTAGTCTTCGAATTTTAGTTTTGAGATCCAATATATTTGAAGGTGGGGATACCATTACGGCTAGTAAAATTGCAAAATCTTCAAGTCTTGATTTTGTCAAATAATAGTTTCTCGGGAAATATTCCAAGCAATTTTGGAAAGTGAAAGGAATGACAAATCGAGACCACAAATACGAAGTCCTTCAATATGATTCAAATTCAAGCTCATCATTGTCTTATGTAGAGAAACTAGTAATCACCACCAAAGGGCAATTTCTAGAGTATGAAAGATATTTGGCATTGATTAGATCCCTTGATATATCAAATAACAACCTCTCAGGTGACATTCCTCATGATATTGGATTTCTTATTGGTTTAAGCGTTCTCAATTTGTCAGGAAATCAACTTAACGGTGAAATTCCAAATTCTTTTGAGAATCTTTTGCAATTGGAGTCACTTGATCTTTCAAGGAATAATCTCATTGGAGCTATTCCCACAGAGCTACAGCTCACATTCTTGAGCAACTTGGATGTATCTCATAATAATCTTTCAGGAAGAATACCACAAGAAGGTTAACTATCAACATTTAGTGAAAGTTCGTTCTCCAACAATGGAGATCTTTGTGGAATTCAAATTAACATAAATTGTTCCTCTTTTTCTGTTTCTCCAAAGACAAGTGATGATGAAGATGCAAGTGAAGAAGATTGGGAAGAACAAATATGTTGGGAGGTGGGACTTGGATTGAGCTTTGGATTTGGGTTTGCAATTGTTATAGGAGTGTTATGTTTGAGCAAAAAATGGAGATCTAAATGCTTCAAGATCATGGATGAAATTATTTTCATTGTTGATGAAATAGTTAGAAAATGTTTTTTTTATTAAGTATATTTTTCCTTTCCCTTCCTCTTCTCCTCAAAATGCTTCCCTTCCTTCCTCTACTCATTTGTAAGGAAATGCTTCCCTTCCTTTCTCTACTCATCTGTAGTGTCAATGTAACCAATTTTTCAAGTCTTTTTAATTTTTTTCTGATTTATTGCATGCATTAGTCTAAATATCCCATTTTAATGGTTTTACATATAATATAAACCAAAGATATATTATATTAAAAATGTTAATGTTAAATCTCTCCTTTGTTTTGATTAAAACTCATAAGTATTTTTTTCGATAACAATGAAAGTTTATGTTGATAATAAAAATTCTAAATATAATTTTCACATATCCCAAGTAACTTCTTTTTAAAGAAACATATTTTTCAAAATGTTCGTGCAAACATTATCCTAGTTTTAATAAGATATTATTTTTTGCTTATGTGTAATCCATGCATGAATGTAATTTCATGCATGTAGTTTGCTACTTAAAAACCTTTGTCAACATTCCAAGTTCTCCAAAAAGTGTCAAAAATGAGGTTGTCAAACTTGTCTAATATACAATTTAGATATCTACAATATATTTATTTTATGAGATTTCCACCTATTGACATAGTGCAAAATATATTTGGATGTCTATGTTATGAGTTTCTAACTTCAATGTTTTAGGTTGCAAATCATGGCCCATCTACACTATATGAAAAATCCAAGATATGTTCCTGAGATTTCTATCTTTCAACATTTTTCGATATATGCATTTAAGATATTTCCATGCTTTCAAGGATTCTAGGTATGGGAATTCAAGTTTTGGGTTTCTAAATTTCTCAAGTTTTAGTTTTTTTAGTCTCTACTAATTTAAGTTTAAGATTTCATGGGATATTTCTATCAATTAATTTTCAGAATTTTATTATTTTGAGGCATCCCTTGAGCTTTGGATGCTAAATAAATTGACAAATTTGAGCTTGCAATATTGGGTGTTTACGGGCTGAATTCAAAAGTTTTGTGGGTATGCAACTCTATGGTATTCTAACCTAACTTTGACCCATAAGGGAATAATCTCCTTAGAGCCACAAAGGTATAACAAATTCTATGGAGCACCATTATTGTTTAAATTTTCCTAAATCCTATAATGCTCATCCTTTGTTCTATGGGTCATGGGAACCCACAAAACATTAAGTTAATGCATTCTATGTAAAATTGAATCAATGTGTCATGAATTTTTCCCGAGAGAAAATATGGCTAGGTTCTTTTGATGATTTGTTTAAAATTGCATGGGCTATAATTTTGGACAACAGTTTGGTGACCTCTATGGGAAATTTTCCTTCTATATGATGAATACCATTAGCCTTGAAGCATCCATTGGGCATGGATTCAAGAATAACCTTGAAGCAACTAATCTCAATATTTTTAAAACCTACCTCCAACATCCATATGAACTTAACACTGGTTGAAGATGATATGTGGAATTTTGAAAGAATGTATACTGAAATCTGCTCCAGCTATTTTATTTTTGTGATAAAATCTACTCTGAAATGATCTGCGTAAGATTGCAAGTGGCCCCAAAGATTACGTAAAATAGGTAAGATCATACATATTTCAAGTGAAACATGTGAAGAGTGTACCAAAACTTATTGCAAAAAATATGATCACCACAAGGATTGAGGAAAAGGCACTCAATAAGTGATAAACATACAAAAAGAGGAGTGGACCTCCAACAAAAACACAAAACACACAAGTATTTACAAGATGCAATGGGAAAATTAATGGGAGTGTTTGAGATAAATCCCATTGACTGGGATTTGTAACACATATTTATCAAGATTAGAAAACTCAAAGGAGTTGATCATTTTACAAGTAGTGATGATGTATGTCCCACTCTAAAGTGCATAAAACTTAAGAGTTTTTCCCTGGTTTACTATATCCACATCCCATTTGATAACTACATCACTTTTTTTTAAATCATGTTACTTGGATTTCTTGCTATACCATTGTTTGGTTGACCTCTGATGCTCTTGCAACTTAATCATGGTGTATTGTCTCAGTTCCTCCATTATAATATCTCTTTGATTTTTACTAGAATGAAGGTAACTCAAGTGATAATGGGAGCTTAGCTTCCTTGCCATATAAGATTTTGAATGGATAATTGTTAATTTATTTCTTTGGAGTGATTTTAGCATCCCAAAGAGAACTTTTTATTTTATCATGCCACTGAATTTTATTGATCTATAGAGTCCTCTTCATGATCCTAATTAAGTTTTTATCAGTCGATTATGCCGGACCATTACCTTACATGTAGTAATTGTAAGAATTCTTCAAATAAAATCCATTTTGAGAGCCTAATCAGAGATTTTGGAACCTAAGAATTCCTTAGCATTATCTGAAATTATGGTTTGAGGAACCCCAAAAAATTTTGTGATATCTTTCAAGAAGTCAAGGATGAATCATTTAGTAGCCTCCTTGAGTGGTATGACCTCAATCCACCTAGTAAAATAATATATTGTTGTCAAAACCCATTTATGACCCGCACTTGATAGAGGATTAATCATGCCTATGAAGTGAATTCCCCATTGAGAAAAGGGTTCATCCTCCTTAATAAGATGAAGGGTAAGGGTATCCATCCTTTTTTAACCAATGAAAATGACGCATTATTTACATTTTCTAACCCAATAATGTGCATATGTGATTAATGTAGGCCAGAAGTATCTTGCCCTAATGATGTTCATTGATGTGGCCTTGGCTAATAAATGTCTACTAGAGAAACCATCATGGAATTCTGCTAGGACCCTATCTATTTGTTCTCCTTCAATGCATCTTAGTAGGATACCATCTAGATTCCTTTTAAAAATAATTCTACCAATTAATGCATAAGGAATTGATTGTAACCTGAGGTGTCTTCTTTTTTCCTTACTCAAGCCAAAAGGATAACCACTAGTTGCTAAAAAAATTCCATGTCGTTGACCAAGTGCCATTACTAGGTTGAGTTCTTTTTCTCACGAGTTCTATGTATTATGTGAGAATTTAGTATTTTTGGCTCTTCTATGTTGTGTGAATATCCATTTTCCCACAGGATTGTAACATTTCATGGGTTTTCCTGTTGAGGATCTCTCAAGTCCTGCGAGATCCTCAACAGTTTGTTATTTCTTTTCCTCCATAAATAAATAAGCTTCTTGATTTTCCTAATAATATAAGGAAAGTTTCTCATATAATGCTCTTCCTCTCGCCAACTTCATGGACTTTATGGTCACGTCAAAATATATGATTTTGGTCACCCACCTGTCTCTCTTTTCTCTAATTTCCATGCCCACGATGAAGTATCTCACGCTAGCATGTGAGACTATAAATTTGATGCGATTAATGGCTAGCATGAGATTCAATTTCTTGAGACATCACAAGCTGGTGAAAAATTTATTTTCTATATTGCTATATTTGAGCTCGAAGTTCTTAAGTGTTTGGCTAAATAAAGCAATAGGATGCTTCAAATATTCATTATTTTTTTGAGTGAGAACCACTACTATACTCAGATATACACCATACGCGTAAAGGATGAATTCCTTTGCAAAATATGGGTTAGTGAGCATTGGTGCTTACGAAATTGTGGTTTTGATCTTGTTAAAGCTTTCTCTCCTTTTTGTGGTATATTTGAAGATTATATATTTCCTCAACATCAAGGTGACGGGCTTGACTAATCATGCAATTTTAAGAATGAATTTCCTAAAAAAATTATCTTTCTTAGGAAGGCCTAATGGTCCTTCTTTTGAGTTGGAAATGAAAAAGATAGAATGATAGATACTCTTTCTGGGTCAATTGTAATTCCATCCTTTGAGACAACGTGACCCAAATGATTACCTCGCAGAACCAGAAAAATGTACTTCTTGGGGTTTAATGACAATCCAAATTATCTGTATCTCTAAAAAACTTTCTCTAAATTCCCCGTATGATGTTGTCCCTACTTTGAGAAGACTATGATATCATCCAAATAGATAAGGAAAAACATGTTGATGAGTCTGCGAAAATAAATGTCCATTGCCCTATGAAAGCTAGCACATGTGTTTGATAAAACAAAAGGCATTTTTGTTATGCATATGTTCCCCATTTGGTTTTAAACATGTTTTTTATTGATCCTCCTCTCTGATCTTAATTTGATTGAAGTTTGAATATCCACCCAAAATATAAAATATTTTAAATCCTACCACTATTTGTAAAATTTATTCCATAGAGGGCTAGATGATAATGATATTTTAGGGAGGCCTTGTTTAAATACCTAAAATCCATGCAGAGGAATATTTCTCCATTTTTATTTTTAATAGGGAACAAATTAGCCACCCAAGAGGAGTACTTGAATGTGAATATGATTTTTGACTCAATTAGTTTGGATAACTCCTTCCTCATGAGGGGATCAATCTTGGGATTCATAGGAATTTTTTAATCTTAGTGGCTTAGCTGTGGGATCAAGATCAATGGTTTGTTTGGAAATGATAGGATCAAAACCCTTAAGGTATTCATAATTCCATAAGAATACATCATTATATTTTTGGAACAAGGAAATGACAATTTTTTTTTTGACTTGGTCACATACCTTTCCAAGAAGGAGCTCTTTTCCTTATACAATGGTGACCGACCTATAATATTTTTGACTGGCAAACATTCTTTTGTTCTATCCCTCAAACTTATTGTCTTTATTGAATATGTTTGTAAGGGTAAAAATATTTTGGCTAACTTGTTTATTTGTAGCTAAATAACCCGATCACCACAACTCTCTTATAGACCAAATTATAAAATAGAAGAGAACTCAACCCGTTATGAATAAAATTGGACAATTTGTTCATTCTAAAAAAATTCCAATTAACTAGATTATCTGGAATAGATGGTCTCACAACAATTTTGACATGTTACTTTTTTTGGATAAGGTCTTCGCAGGAGAAAAGCGAGAGCCAATGGTTTTCATTTGATGTACCTCCTTATTCTGCTTCCACGAGACCACTTGAAGGTTTATAGATTCAAAAATTTCTAGAAGATCCAAAAATCAATTCCTAAAAGATTTTAAAGTATTTTTTTAGCAACATACTTACATTTGACTTGATGGATAACCAATTTAGTGTCCCCAAAATTTGTAGAGATTTGATTAATCTCTTTTCTATAATGAGCATGCCATGAACCAATGCCTCATACTCTTCTAGGTTGTTTGAACATGAAAATTGTATCCTAAGGCCAAAGAGGAATTTTTTATTCATATGGGAAATAAGAAATATAGTTACCCCAGTTCTATTCCTACTTTTGGAACCATCAAAATACATCTTCTATAACCTAGAACCATCGTTGTCATATTATTTGTGTCGTATGGGGATGGTTAACTTCTCTTCATGGATGCAATAAATGAGAAGACTAGTTTCCATGACGGCGTCACATGGATCAAACTCGTAATGTTATTTGGCCCATTAATATAATATAAGATTAGGAATTGAAAATGATGAATTTGTTGTTTCGACGAGTTACGGATCACCGATTACCTCACATTGGACCATAAAATTTGTATTAATATTAAGACTAAGATCATGAATTTCCACATGATACATTTAAATAGGTTTAGCCATGATTGTAAATCTGGTTCTATACCTTTTCCTTAGTAGTAAATGGGACCACTATGAGGAAATATATCTTCCCACCTTGGTTTTTAAATCCCTGGAGAGACAAAGGGTGAATAGAGGTGGCAAGTCAATCACAGATATATCTTACGTTATGGTTAAGATTGGGAAAGCATGCGAGTTAATTCTAAATCATTGAATACACCTAAGACCTACACTGTTGATTCATTAAGTTGTAAAACACCCTTTAAAGTTAGTTTAAACTCAATTCTCAAGATATTTGTAATATTTTTGGGTACATCTACGGTACTAAAACCATAATCTATCATGTAATTGTGTAAAAGTTATTTATAACTACCAGAGACATGTAGAAATGAGGAGGCTTAATAATTAAATATTCTTGTTCCTTCTTTGGCTGACACATGTTGACCATGAGTCTAACATATGGGTTATATAGGTGGAAGTTGCTTCAATGTTTCTTTCAAGAGAACCCTTTAAGATGGGATATAAAGGGCATCCTAAATTTTGCATTCAAGTTTTTCCTTTTCATTTGTTCCACAATGTGGAGAGGAATACTTGTGGGATTTTGTAAGGAAGGAGTGACATGTTTTTTTCTTTTATATTCCATCTACAAAATCTCCTTATGGTGTGGGTTCACCGAGTTCCAAAAATTTAATAGAGAGAAAAAATTTTGTGTTCCATAGAAATTAATCATTCTACAAGCTGTTGAGTGACCCAAAAAAGACTAGGTGAATATGAATTTCCTCCAAAGTTTCCAGACAAATTAGGATTATCACACTGAGTTGGGGAAACTAGAGGAGGAGACCTTAAATCGATTTATCTCTTCTTAGACCTTGTGTTGTCTCCCACATGAAGTTATAATCTATTCAATTTTCCCATAGCTTGGTTAACCACACATAAATATTCAAATCCAAAAATCATGAAGTTAAGATCGGGTGAGGATTCTTACAACTCTTCAGTATTTCTTTCTAATGGAACCATGACTTGCTCTTGCGGATAAAAAGGAGTTTATACCATAAGATTATTTTCTTGTAAGGAGTTCATCCCAATCTCAAAATCATACTAGTTATGAGATTGATCACAAGCATAAAACCTTTGAAAACCTTGATCCATATTATTTTGGACTCAAATAATGGATTTTCTTAAGATAGAAGCTAGTAAGAGTTGTGATTTGAATTTGATAGTTTTCTTAATGGGTGATGATGAGGGTTGTCAATCCTCCTCATTAATAATGTCAATCCAGGGCTGGTGTCCAATGGTTGTATGCATTAAGAGAAAAAATATATTTGGAAAACAACTCCTTTAAACACAATCCAAACTTGCATAAAATAAATCACACATGCAAAAATGTAAAGGCACACTTGCAGAAATAAAGTTTGCATGAAGGAAACACACTTGCATAAATGAAATTGCTAAATTAAAATAAATGAAAGATAAATCAGACACCTACAGGTTCACAATAGAAATTGTACGAGAAAGAAAGATCACATAACATGAAATCAGAAATTTACAACAAAAGGAAAACTACAGAATAAAGAACTGAACATAAAAAATTGAAAGAAAAGAACATAAAACATTGATCCTTATTCCTTGGAATGAGTGGCCAACTCATTCCTTGGAAGATGACTTAATTCATACTTTCAAACTTAATTCAAAACCTGCAGAACAATTTCACTCAGAAGATTGAGAAAGAACAAATCTATTATTCTTGGTAGGGAAAAATTACATATCAAAGTGTGGGAGGTTGCATCTATAATTCATGCATCCAACTAACTCCTTATTTTAGGAAATACAATATGATCTTATCTTTATTCCAATCCTAAAAACTAAGATCTCCATCTCCACAAAATATGGAGAGAGATATATTATTGGAGTCAAAGTCTTATTTCGCTATTTTAGGAAGATTTGCTCCCAAATCTTCTCCTTTATTTTTGGTAACAAGAATCACAATGATTTTATTCTCCTAATTTATTGGAAGGATGTTTTTCCTCAAAAAATTACTTTGATTAAATACCTCTCCTGGATTTTCCATTTGACTTCGATGTTTCTAATTGTGGAACTTTTGGTGCTTGTCTAATACACTTTTTCCTTGAAATACAACTCAGTAAAAGCTATATTCCTCTTTATTGGTAAAACTTGTAGTAAATATAAATGAGGTTTTTGTTAAACACATTTCTATGAACAAAAACCTCTCTCATATTTTCCATTTGATGTTTCTGTTTCTATGTGTGGAACTTTTAGTGCTCGTCTGATACACTTTTTCCTTAGACTGTAGCTCACTAAAAGTTGTATTTCTCTTCATTGGTAAAACATGTAGAAAATATGAATGATATTTTTGCTAAACACATTTCTATGAACAAAAACCTCTCTCATATTTCCCATTAGACTTCATTTTTCCGATTGTAGAACTTTGTGTGCTCATCGATACACTTTTTCCTTGGACTACAACTCACTAAAAGTTAGATTTCTCTTTATTGGTAAAACCTGTAGAAAATATGAATGAGATTTTTGTTAAACACATTTCTATGAAAAAAAACTCTCTCAGATTTCTCATTGGATTATCTGATTATTCACAATTCCTAATTTTATGCAAGTTCGAAACAAAAGCTGCAAGTCCCGGAACTAAATCTGTAAGTTCGGAACTAAACAACAAGTTATGGAGCTAAATCTAATTGTTCGAGCTAGCTCCAATGTTTCAAAACTAAATCTGCAAGTTTTAGAACTAAATCTGCAAGTTTCGGAACTAAAACTACAAGTTTTGGAGCTAACTAAAAACAACTATAAATTTTGCACATGATCTCAGATTGAGATGATTATTTTTGAACTTGCATAATTTTTTGAGAGGAATCTGAATATGAAATCATATTTGAGTTTAGATATACTATCCATGATCAATTCCACTTTTCCAAAACTAGCATTATCTTTCCTTTATGGCCTGCATACACAAGACTTTGCATCTTTCCTAAATAATCAATAGGATTAGTCAAAAAAATAGATAACAAAATAATTCTAAAGAATGAACAAGATATATATCCTATATTATATCTTAAGCAAACTATAAGTTCCAAGATTACATTTAAATCCACTTTCAAAAGTAACTTGGAAGCATAAAATAATGGTAATTTATGGCCAATTTATGGCCTCATCGGGTAACTCTGTGGAAACCTTTTATTTAGATATTGAAATCCTTATTGTGGGTAGCCTTGAGGAGGGTTATGATAATATTTTAGAGCTTGAGATTGTTTTATCTTAAGGGAATCAATCTCATTTGCTAAATTTTTATGTTGAACACTAAGGATTTCAACTTCTTCATGATTTACAGAGGAACTAGATGTGGATGGAAAAGATGAAGTGGATGGTTAAGGAATTAGAGCAATAATAAGTTGAGAATTTTGTGGAAAATCAGGAAAAATGGGCATAGGAAGTCTAGGGGATAATTTTCCTTCCTAAATTAAATGGTTTTTAACACTAATGGCCATTGTATAAGCATTTATTAGTTGAATCAAATCTCTAAGAAAGTATAAAAATTCACCTTGAGGGTTTGGTCTTAGAAGGAATGGAATTCTATCCCATGTTTTCTAGAACCTAAAGTTGAAATCTTCTATGAGCTCATTCGAAGCCCACTTGATTGTGGGCAACTTCTCTAGAAGTGAAATATTATCATTATTTTCTTCATATTACTGACAGAGAGTGGTACCAGATTCATCCCAAGTGCAGATTAAAGCGGTTTTAGGATTTTGTACAGTTGCAAGGATTTTCTTTTGAAAGATGATGCCAAAAGATGCACTTTGTGACATCATATTCCATCATTACATGAACTTAATAGACATTATATATGTCTAGTATGTTCTCCATATGTGTATTATAGTTTTCACCTATAAAGAAAGGAATACTATTCAAGGAAGTTCATGTTGTCGCTAAGAGAAAGGGACTTCCTCCACTTTGAAGCTCAAAAATGGAAAATTCCTTTGATGTGTCATTAATGGAATGGGTCTTAGAATTACGATAGGACATAAAAGTGTTTGAGTTGGAGGTGTATTTGAAAATATTATGTTTTTGGATGTCGTGGATCTCTCGTGGAGATATTTATCTTCTTCTTCACGGGGAGAGTTGCAAATAATCAAATGACTTGTCCTTTGGATTTTCTCGACATATTTTGCACTCTTCTCCTAAAATAGGAAAGATTTAACTACTTAAAACTAGAAGATTAAATGTTGGTGAGTCACCAAATGTGTTAGATAATTCCTATAAAGACTAAAACTACCAGGTTACACACCAAAATTTAGTAATAATGAAGTTAGACTCATAAAACTGTCCCATCAAATGTGCCAAAATTGTTGGACCTTAAAATTTCACCTTACTATGAATCATGGAATATTCATAATTTTTAGGTAGCATGGGACTGTCTCTAAGTATGGGAATTATGGCTTGAGATATACCTCCAAAGATGGATGGATTCATCTATCCTATGGGTTGGGAAAACCCATAGATCACAAACTATTTCTAATACTAAGGCTACTCATACAACTAAACCTACACTAGCATTTCCAAGGAACTATGGAAAGAGAAATACATAAAATAAAACCTAAGATATCAAGGACAATGATAGCACAAAAAGAAGGTGGAACTCCTCCAATTCCAAATGACACATATACAAGATCACAAGGTTGGGATCATAAAGATGCACGTAGTTCCAATGCAAGCAAGTAAATAATATGAAATATGTAAGAGGGCATAATATTCACACCCAAGACAAGTTATTTGAAGGAAAGAGATAATCCAAAGTTGCATTAATCAATATTTTATTGATTATATACATAAATGAAGATAAAAACTCTATTTTATGAATTACGGAGAGGTCGAATGGATGAAGTTTTGAGTTTCATAGGGAAGATCCAAAAAAGATATGGAAAATGTGAGAAGAACCCTTACAAAGTGCATAAGCACTTGTATTTATAGAACTCGTGGGAAGGAGAAAGAGAGGGGATATAAAGAAGAAAAGAGCGCCCATCTAGACTTTGGCCTCTTGAAAATGTGTTGAATAAGCATGGGTGTCCTGATTTTTTGTAGAGTTTTCTTGTAGTATAGACATGGGCTTCACTATATGATATCCAAAACCCACAACACAACCCCTTAATTCTATCACACGCCATTACACTGAGAAGAAGGATGACATATTTTTTGTGAAATAATTTGTCATGTTACAAATTATTGAGTCTTCCCCAACTGTACGGGACTAATACCCTCATTCTTGTGTATGGGGAGGCTCACATTATTGAATATAAACTACTTAAACTATCTAAATTATATGGGGTGGTTAATAGACTACGGATCACACACGAAAAATCCATTGAACCTATGGAAAAGTTCTTATACAAAGTACAAGGAGGAAATTATAGTGAAGAAAGGTAAAGGGGAGTTGGGAAAAAAGGAAAGAGAGGGTTATTATTGTGAATAGAAACTAGAAAAGTTCACACACAATAGCCAGAGTAAGTCCACATATAATTAGAAGAATACAACAATTAAAATTGTGATAAGACAAAACAAACCATAAACACAAAATTATACTGATTCATTTATCAAAGGCACATACACTTTCTTGGTTTTATAAGATTATCATATTTGTAAAGTTAGAAAGAGATAGTAGAGGAACATTGAAAAAGAAATAGAAGAATTGAATTTTTTTTTTTCTTGATGTAGAAGTGGAACTCTCAACAACATGCATTCAATCAACAATTTCCAACCCCTTTGGAATGGATAAGAAAAGGATATGAAAAAGAGAGATGATGACTAGTTTGTAGAAATGCATTCCCAATAAAATTACCACGGTGATCTATGGTTATTTTTTGTTAATGAGGATTTGTCAGTGAAGTCGGTATGGTACTAAATTCAAAAGTTATTGATGAACAAAAATTACGTACTCAAGTTGAACGCATTTACATTGAAATCAATAACTCGCCTTATTCTAGACATGGAGTTGGAAATTTCATTGTTCAAGAAACTGGAAATGAAGGCTTATAGAGAAAATAAGGCATGCTCTTGTCTTAAATATGGTTGGAATTTGGGGAATTTCATACAGTCAGACAAAACAAGATATGGAAATTCCCTTAAATTTCATAATAAGATGAATTTAGTATTTAAAACATTATACTGAGTAACCGAGGATACCTCTTCTATTTGTCATTATTTGAATGGAAAAAATGTTCTTTTCTCCTTTGAAACATGCAAAACTATTTACCTCATTTGAGAAGATATTATTTGTTTAAATTAAATATAGATCTATCTAAGTCAAAGTTAAGGGCTTATAAAGAATAAAAATCAGATTTGTTGTTGAAGAAAGTGACACTGTATATTTGAGCAAACAGAAGCAGTACATGATGAACAATTAAAATTTTTTTTGTTCAATGGTGATGTTTTTCGAATTGAAGTTTCTAGGTGTCATTTTGCACCTCTAGAATAACGATTACATGTTGTGCATGATGAGAATGTTGAATTTGTTATCTATTCAATGTTGATTAATTTTATTCCTACATTGAAGGATGCACTTATTCTTCCCTTTTGTCTGAAACAGAGGAACTTGTGTAACTCGAGGATCTAGATGACCTAAAAAGGGATGAAGTGTAGTTATACATTCTTAACGGTCAACATACCATTTGTGCCCAAAAACATTTTTGGCTGAAATAAAATACAAGTCATTACATATTAAGATGCAATTTAGAAAGGCTCGTAGGATGTCCTCGGAGGCTGAAGTGGGCAACGCAAAATCAGATGATTTGAAGGTAATGAAACTTAATGTTAGTGAATTTGTTCTTAAAATTTAATTTTATATTATTTAAAAAACAAATATACTATTTCATATTTCAATGCAGTGTTTCGAGATGCAATGTCTTACTATTTTCAAAGTGTCTAAGATAGAGACCCTTCATTACAAAATGACATTTCTATATTTACCCGAGGACATATGGAAAAATTTGACAACAACCATTGAGTTATTTAAATCTAGTGGGTTGGATTGTTCTCCTTTTAAGGATAACCAACCTAACTTTCAACCAAATTCATTGGCAATGTTCACGGTGAATTACTTCAGGCCTGTAAGAGGAATGACCAATGAGGAGATATCAATTCTACTAGATAAAGTGCAAGCAAGGAAAGTATGGCTAACTCTCTCTATTGATACAAGTGTCATAGCGGAGATTTTAGATACTTACCGTAAGAAGAGTAAAATATGGTAGAAAGATGAGAGAAAATTTCCTAAAATATGTTAAAAGTAAATATCCAAGTAGTCGTGTATTATCAGAATGCACTGAAAAAAATATTGTTGAAAATAATGGTGTGCATAATTCTCACTACCGCCAGTTGTGTGTACTCTGGGAGAAGATCCTAAAGGAAAAAGAAAAGCTGATTCCGGAGGAAGTGAAAAATCACCAAAAAGAAAATTTGATGATGAAGTGGCAAAGGTTCTCCCATCGGCAACTCAAATAATTATAGACTACTACATGAGTGCAATGGAAGAGAATATTCCAACAAGGATGGAAGACACCAAAGACTTTACCTGTCAATGTGCATATTCCTTTCAGCTCCTATCAGCAATGTGTTCTATTCTCGTTAACTAATCCATTCAATATGAAATGTGTGATCAAAGATTTCTGCAATTTGTGTAGTGTACTCACTTCCGAAGCAATAATGGACTCGCTTTATAGTTGTCAAATATAGTATGCAAAATTTTGTAATTATTGTGCTCATACCTATTGCTTCTTCAAAAATGTTACTTGAGAGACATTAAAAAAATACATGCAAAAAGTCTAAAATAAGGGGGAATCAGTAGTGGAAGGTTGTTACATATTATTGTTGATCTGTAATCACAACACCCCTGACTATTTTCAATTTGAAGGATTAAGACCGTCAGTGTGATTGCATAACATGGAGTTTTTCCCAAAGTGTGGGACTTTGCAATCGGGAAAGCTCTCCGGATGAAGGATGGTTCCTATTCCTCTATTCTGATACACACATTCAAATTGTATAGGATCTAATTTAAAATCTACTCTAACTTGCCAAGGAGACAGGGTTAAGAAGATTACAAGAAATTAAACCTAATCTAAGAGAGGTGATGCACAAAAGGAATGTTGAACACCTACTTTGCATGGAGATGGAAACCACAATCAAATTAATAAGGATGAAATACACCACAGATCAATCCACTGATGAGAATCCACTAACCATTAAACATGTAATACAATAACCATACACAGATAACCAAGATTGCAATGAGAGATCAGGAGAATGCAATGAACACAAGAGAGGGTTGAAATTCATCCACATACATGTATTATTGATCCACAGATTTGATATAATGCATTACAATGGCCAAGAGGAAAGATTGTATTTATAGTTTATATGGGAGGTTTGAACTCCACAAATCCACAAGAGAAGAAGGGAGGGTGCAAAGCAAAATTATCCAACATTAGAACAATGACCCTCCTTATAATATATAGGAAGAATGACAAAAAGAGATAGAAGAATTATAAATATTTATTCAACCACATTAAAATGCATTGAATTCACCTACAAAAATGATGGGTGCCCCTGCAAAACCCATGCCCCCATGTACTTTTCCTTGTTGGGAAAGAAAGGAATCTCATACTTCATCATTGTGGTAGGTGAGAAACCTGGAACACCCTCTGAAATGGAGGAATTTATTTATTCATTTTGAATGAATTAGTCCCACTTAAATTAAGATAACTTATTTTTGTAGAGGGCCCTGAGAGCTTTCCAAAAAGTCCTTTCTTGTGAAAATCTGAGCTTCCAGTCAAAAGTTATGGCCATCTGAAGAGAGTTTTGAAATTCTGAACCTCAAAGCGTGAAGTCCGAAATTCAGACTTTAGGTTTCGAACCTTTTCATTTTTGGGGATTAGGTTATTGTTCATCCTTTTGTTAGCTTGAGAGTTCTGAAATTCTGAAACTCTAAATGTGAACCCCTGAAATTCTAAAACCGGGACTGTGAAAGTCCTAAATTCCCTCTGCCTTGACCTTGAAGCCATGTTTGACCCCGAAAAATGTTGAAACCTTTTAGACTTCAGGATTTTGGGATCTTTCTCATGTTTTTGCATTTTCTTCAAAGCAAAGACCCCTGAACCTCTGAATGGCTCCACCTCTGAAGTATAAAATTCGGACTTTGAAGCTTCTTCACTTCCCAACCTCCTCTGTAATTTTCTCGGTCTACTTCATTGTTCACCAATCCCGAAATGCAATCCTCCATGATTAAATTCATCCCTTCGTTTTCTTTACGTGTAAGGTCATGTTTTCCAAACTTTTCCTAAGGGAAAAATTGGATAACAATTATATGACAGCAATGGAAAATTTAAGAGCTTGTGTCTCATGTACATAATAATGGATGTGAAAATTTGTGATGTTCACAATGGTGATATAACAAACATTGCCATGGATTGGATGCATTATCTTCCATAAGAAATTGTGAGTGCAAGTGAAATTGGCCTTCCAGAAATACACATCCTTTTCTTTACGAGATATCTTATTTGTTTCGATCTCGTATGTTCAATCGACTCACTTTAAATAATTCTCTGGTTATAGTGTTGTACGGAGATAGTGTTGCAATGCATGCTTTGGTTGACTCAGGTCTATCTGCGGTTTTTATTGTTGAATCACATGATCAAGAAATGTTTTTACAAAATTACTATTGTCATTTGAAAAAGGTATGTTGATTAAGATCACTTTAAACAATTCTATTAGTTTAATGCATTTGAACCGATACATACAATATTTATGTAGACTCTAAGAGCAGCAACAGATTAACAAAGGAAATATAAATTGATATTGTATTCAACATATCTGAATTACATACACAGGCTATTAAATAGCCATATACATAGGAAAACTGACTTCCTATAAAATAGGAAAGTCAACAAACCACTTACCCGTTTATAACTTTACGGGTACAACAAAACTCTAAAATAATATATTGTTAAAACAATATATTATAACAATTGTAATATCAACTCAACATAATTATAATCTAACTTTTATAATAATGTGAGCACTAATAATAATTCCTAACATTCCCCCCCTTAGTGCGAACATGGTAGAAAAACATCCACACACTCCTCTGCAGTATGCTCACCCCTGTGGCATGTCCAACTCTGTGACTCATGACCTTGATCCAAAAGAAAGGCTCTCTCCTTCCATGGTTTTAAACAAAGCTTACCACAAACCTTGAAGTGACGGGAACCTCATCAGCTGTTGACCTCGTGTGGTTTTTCGGATCCTCCCACAAACCCTTTCAAGATCCATGAACCGACTTACATCAGGGAATTATGTAGGAAACACAACATGCATATCTCAAAACTGCACAATAGAAGAAATACTGAAAAAATTTCACATTACTTCCTATAAGAATCGTAATGTTCTTAATTGTAGTCTCTGTCTTTGATCGCTGCCACTCGATCTCGAACAACATAGAAAACTGCCACTGCCACTGGAAGCTTTCCTTGACTAAGCCGTTTTGGGTGCAGAATGGGAATGGAACATTGGTATGTATTCCCCCCCACAATGTGAAATTCCACTCATATAGATACTGAGAAGCAAACTGCATCGAAGAACATACTCCTGAATGGATCTTGCTAGTTAGGTCTTGCTGCACATGGTCACTAATGCTAGTGAACGTATTCTCCTAGCTGACCATCTTCCAATGAAGTATGGCAGTCAGAGGACCAAGTCAGTCAGAGGATCACTGACAGTCATCTGCGCTCCAACACAAATCTCTTTCCAACATCCATCAAATACCACACAAAACAGGAACACTGCAAACAGAAGCACTCTGAGAAAATGGAAACCACACTGAAAATCATATACTCACACTGCACACCTGTGCCACCAAATCATTCTGTGCGGCCCCGTCGTTGGTGACTGACGAGAGGTCGTTGTCGACCTCCAGCCTCCGATGCCTCCTTCCTCCATCAGATCTGCTGCTAACTCAGCCGAATGTGATCATGGGGCTCAAATTTATATACTACAATCAGACGTCGGATTCCACCGAAAATGCGTCTGTGAGGCAAATTTTTTATTTTTATTTTTGGACTTTTACAATGACACGACTTTTGACTAAAATAAAAAAATGTCAAAAAATAAATATCCTAAAATCACCTATTTATTTTACGGACTTTTATATGACATAAGACATACAAAATAACTCTTGACTCGGTATTGATTTTGACACTGATACAAAAATGACAAAAAGACCCTCTAGATAGACATAGGATATTAAATCCAAGACTAATACAAAATTAAAATGACACTAAAACCTATATGGGACCATAGAAAATTTTTTATTTGACTCAAATAACTATTAAAAACAAAAAACAAAAGACTAAATGACCAATTAAAATCTAAAAACTAAACTATAACGACTCAATTTTCTAATATAGCTGGAGGCTATTATTAGATTCACTACGACAAAATAGCCTACTTGACATGCATATACGGAATTTTCATGTTTGAACTGCATGTATTACATGTGTAATCCGTCAAGTGCGTCGATCTCATACACCTCGAAAGTTGTTTCATTACCTTCGAAGCTCAGCTGTAGATGCAAAACTGTACAGGCAGATAACAATATAGTACGTGAGTGCCAGGTACGTGGAGACAGTCAATGATCCAATGGCGCATGGGAAAATAAACTGTTGCCGAGAAGAAAGCCGCTTTTGCAATGAATAATAATGATCCACGTTGAGTCTGAAAGAATTGTGATGCGGGCAGTTTGATGCGGAATTAGATGCACGGTTTAAACTTTTCACGGCAGCACAATCAACTTTAAGGAAGGGCAAGATAACTTGTTGGAGATCTGCAGAGCCAAGTTGACAGAGAAGACCACAATGCACTTGGAGTTTTAACCAATTGGTAGCAGAAAGGGAATACACATTGACTACACATTGACTACCTTTACCAACAGACACGCATTTTGAATGTGGATAACCACTTGAGGTTGCACGTATGAAAGAACAGATGAATCTCTACAAAATACACAATCAGATCTACTATTGCACCCTTGGCAATGGAGCAATGGCTGATAAAAACTGTAAATCCAACTGTAGCTACGCCCCTATTCCACGTTTTAGGTAAATGCCTGTAGCACATGTGCTTTTGCAATGCCGTATGGAAGATTTTGACAGTGAAAACATATTGCAATCACTTTACCTTCCTTCTCACATTCAAGTTCATTGATTTATTTGCGAATACTGTTCTAAAAATTATTCTAATAAAATATGCAACATACCGATATGATTTTTCATCTGTTGGGCATTCGTACAACCAAGATGCCCCTTGATAGATTCAAAAGATCATTGCTTTCACAAATCTTAACACAGCTCGCTCTGATACCAAATCTAAGAGCAGCAATAGATTAACAAAAGAAATATAAATTGATATTGTATTCAAACTTATTCGAATTACATACACAAAGCTATTAAATAGCCATGTACATAGGAAAACCGACTTCCTATAAAATAGGAAAGTCAACAAACCACTTACCCATTTATAACTTTACGGTACAACAAAACTCTAAAATAATATATTGTTAAAACAATATATTATAACAATTGTAATATCAACTCAACATAATTATAATCTAACTTTTATAATAATGTGAGCACTAATAATAATTCCTAACATAGACAACCAAACAATAGAGGAAGACACTGTCTATTCCTCTCCACATACAAATAGAGGAGACAATGTCGATCTTAGTATGTTAGAACCAATTCAACTTGTTTCCCCAGATGTCGCTGACCATCCATCCAATGAATCTATAAAGGTTGAGTGGGAAATACTCGTTTTATAAATTTATCACTATAAGATGTTTTTGATTGTCACGTTTACATATTTTTAATAATAAATTCATTTTTTTTAGATTCGATGCCAAATGGGAAGGTTTGTGGCATATCACATACGAACGCGTAGATGGAAAATGGTATAATATTCATATACAATTATAAATAAAACCATTTATAAGACCCTAATAATTGAAGGAACCTTTAACGAAGTTGTTTATTTGTAATATGTATTACCCTAGCGGTTGCTTAACATGCATCTTTTAATTATATTTATTTTGAATTGAGTAAATTTTGGGTCTATTGGTTGATATTTATTTGTGGAAAATCAAATAAACTTATTCGTATAGTTATCTATTAGCGATTTCTAATCCCATCATAGACTATCAACCCAAACATAGTCCAAACATTAATGGCTTATGCCTACCGGTCGCTAATAGACAACTCCATCTATTCAATATTGTATAAAAGCAAGTTGTTTCATGTATTTTTTTACATTGAATTAATTTTTATTTTAAATTGATTACTATTTTTTTAAATAGAATGAGCATCACAAGAACCTACAGAGGGGGAGTGCGAGGGAATCCAAGTTGGAGTATTAATCAATAACTGTTAACATTATGAAATTTTGATTATTTGATTTGATTAATAACAAATTGCAGAAAATTGAGAAAAAATTACTTCTGTGGGTTGGCCAAAAGGATTTTTTAATTATTTTAGATTTGGAGGGTTTCTATATGAGAAAAACCAATCCTACAAAGAATGGACAATCAAGTTCGGTAAGGAGACTCTCAACTTGCAAGTTGGGCTCAAGGAATATTTAAAGATACTGATACCAAAATGTGAAGTGGGATTTTGGTCTATCTATCTCTTTTGCATCAAAGTTGAAAAGATGATTAAGGCTTTGAAAAAAATTAACATTTGAATTCAAACCATTTATTATTTTGGGTAAAGAACATTGTTGTGTAGAAGATGAAATTATAGAAAAATATCTCCAAAAGATTTGGAGTAGAGATGGTATTGTTTTCGGCCTTAGAAACACGTTTTGTATTACGATGGGCCCAAGGAAAACTATTTGAAATTTTTTATGGTGGGGAATAAATACAATGAAGAAAATTGTTTCAAAGATAAGTGGTTGATGACCAATTTGTACATAAACATATCACAAATATTGTGTCATGGTTTGATTGTTGCAAAGGGCATTCAAAATTTGCAGCAAATAGAAAACATATATCTATTAATTATTTCAAAAAAAATTACAATGATATTCATTCGTACAATCATACGATCACTCTTTATTTTATATGTTGAGATTACAAATTTAAAACCGGGTAGTATTTGTATCTTCAGTGTGATTGAGATGATATTATAGTTTTATAAGTTGTTTTTGAGTTGTGATTAAATACTTTCATGCCTTGTTTCTTTATCACTTTTGGAAGCTTACATTGATTCTGAGTTGTTTTTATAGATCCTATTGGGAAGCCTCGAAAATTACTAGTTTTGGGATTTGAAGGTTTGTTGTTTGGAATTTCGGTATTGGCGACAAAATAACTCCTAATATGGTTCCAGATTTTAGATCCAGGAATATTGAATACTTTGAACGAGATTTTAGAGCTAACTTGATAAGTATTGTGCCATCAAAATATTTTAACACTGCCTTATGGTCTTCATTTATGGATTTAAAAATGGTGAACTACATGTTCATCAAAAAGTTTAGTTGGCATGTGAGAAACACACTTCAGTTCAAGAATGTAAGTTCAAATAAAAAAACAAGCCAGCAGATAGTAGACATTAATGGTAATGCCTATGATGAAAACAATATACTTTTGATCGATGATGCGAGATTATTGTCGCAAGAGGTCAAATAAGAAATTACTCTCAAAACCCTAACATACTAGAGATTTGATGGAAACTAGACTGATTCAAAAATCGATACTAAACTATGTACATGGTTGAAACATTAAGGAGAGAAAAAAACCATGTGTAGATCATTAAAATTTTTCAAACACACAATTGGCATTTGAATTATATACTTTGCTTCCAAATCCAACAATGTATATTATGCATTTTTATGGAATAAAGTAACTACCTTAAGGTTCTTAAAGATTCGCAGTGCACAATCATTTTTTTATTCATTTTTTTGGGAAAGAAAAACATTTTTTTCTAACTTGGGTGAAGAGACAATCATGGATCATGGACCAATAAAATAATGTGTTTTCCCAGATCTACATAGGTTAAAATTTGTTTCGCACATCGATGTTGGATTCTCTAAAGTAAAAACATTTTTTCCCGCTTATGCATGGTTTAATCTTAAATACATTTTGAAATTGATAGGAACCTTATTCGTAAGAAATAAATAATACTAGCGGCCATTAGACCATATAAAATAGAAACATGATATGCTTATTAATTTGCAGACCCATGGAGGTTTCCTTGAAATCATAAAATGATTTTTTACCAGATCTTCATGTGTTAATATTAATGATAGTTTTGAAAATTATTGTATACACTTGTTAATTGGACCTAAAAAATTTAATACACTTAAATTGTGTTAATTGCACCACTTTTGTAAGTTGACGACACATTGTCAATAATTCCCCAGTTATCTTCTATCGTCGTTAATTAACTACATTATGCTAGTTAATTGACTCTTATGTTACTCAAAACCCTAATTAATGACCTTTCGTTAATTAATACCTCTTTCTGTCTAAAGTATTTAATTATTCTTAATTAATTACAATCGCTAGTCTAAATAAAAAAACTTTCATCTATTTAATCAAATTCCTCTATTGCATCATTTAAAATCATGCTAATTCTCTTCTAACTAGCCTAATAGGCCCATCCTCCTATTAATTGATCACCTCTGATTAATTATATGCACCCCTAATTCCCATGGGTCACTAAAGGAAAAATTAAACTCTCCTAAGGTTGACTCAACCCTCCCTAAACCATCCTTATCCACAACTAACTCAACCTTGTTATTATCCCACATGTAAAGAGATGCAAAGCTTCTTTTATCCATTGGGATATATAAAGAGCCCTTCTCTTACCATTCTAATTACACCTAAATGAGTATAGAACCTATACTATAGCCATTTTATCATCTTAGAACATTCTCCATTAGAGTGGAGCTAAGCATCATCCATTTGCATTCAATCATCCAAGTTATTTTTTGAATAAAAATGGAGTTAATCAAGAAAGGACTTATTTCCATGACTTGATGAACCTCCATCCCCAATCCTCTTCAATCAAGTAAAAACTATTAACCCTTTAATAGCTAAATGATCTACATAGGTCCATTTCATTGATTTAGATTTCTAAAGAGTCAAGCAAAAAAATTAGCATGTTAGTTTGAGGTTTATTTTCAAGGTTCTAATGCATAATGTTGATGTTTATTACTTATTTAGCTCTTAGAATTATGGTGCATATATTTTAGTTAAGTACTATATCGAGGCTATAAGGTGTTAGTCTTTATTTTACTTGCATAGCTAACTAATTCTTACACACATTTGGCATGCCCGGTGGGACGGATCCTTAGTCCCTTAACTTTATGGTTCAAATTTTGTTGTTATTTCAATCTTTGGCGAACCCTCCATATGAACATGTTTGAAATAATGTTAAATTTATTATGATTTTTCTAACTTTGCATGTGTTGAGTCTTGTTTAGGGGTTTAATTTTGATGGGTCATAGTCAATTTTGAGCTAACACGTTAAAATTTTGTGCCTTTTTAACTTGCTTGCATCATTTTCATATGTTTTTTTATGTCATCTCCGTGTACACACGTATCCATCGGTCTATGTGCGTACTTGTCTAGGAACACACCTACCGAGATACCCACATATCCTTTTCTCTCGGGAGTGTTCATGTCATGTTCATTTTTTTCACAGAGGTATGTACCTACCAAGATCCCCACGTGTCCTGTCCCTCCGTGAGTGTACGGTTTGGAGGTACTCTTTTTTAATTCTAGGTGCTTACCTATTGATATCCCTGCATACCCATCCCTTTTTGAGCATACTTGTCTACAAATACTCTATTTTGATCCTAGGAGCGTACTCTACCGTGATCCCCGTGTATCCGTCCCTCTCGTGAGCGTGCTCTGTCTCAAGGTACTCTATTTTGATCTTCAACACATACCCGTTGAGATCCTTGCGTATATGTCTTAATGTGCACGTACCCGTGTAGTTCACTGTCTATTTCCACAGAGGATCGTACATATCCTTATCCACACGTACACATTGAAAGCTGAGTGTATCAGACAGAAGGGGCACGTAGGTGTCATAATCAGAATTTTTGGTCTGCTTTGAAGTTTGTAAAAGTTTGTCGACTCTTACATATGCTATTTTGAAACTAACTTAGGTTTTGCAGGGTTTATTTTCATGCTTTTGATAACTTGATTTGCTTAGAGGTTTAATGAGCATTACATGCTTAATCATAAGAGTAAAGTTGTGTATGCTCTTCCCTTGCACCTTTTAGGTGATCTTGGGAATCAGAAACTATCCTTATTTCTGTAATTTCTTTGAAAAACATTTATAATGTAAAATTTGGTTTAAATGAACATATTTCACATTTGAATTAAGTATTTTCCATTTTTTGACTTCTTAGTTTGATCTTGCATCACATATGTTCTTTTCTTGTGTCCTCGGGATGATCTTGAGAATCGAAATGGCACTTGTCCTCTTTGTGGTAATAAGTGCCCCGATGATGATAATATGGAGCTTTCTCCGCATTTACCCAAAAAGTAAGTGTTCGGGATGCCCCAATGATGATACAGTCTCTCGCAAGGTGAGAGAAAGAGATATGCGTTAACATCCCGCATGCCCCGCTTAGCCCCGCGTGCTTTATTTTCCCTATTTTTCCCTCTTTTCTTGGCTTTTTGGTCTTGATGGCAAACCGCCGCCCGAAGGGCGGCGGTCTCGTGACCGCCCCCGAACAGGCGGCGGTCTGAACCGCCGCCCGCCGAGCTGAGCGGCGGCGGTCTGTGCGCGTTTTCGAAACGCTCTTTTGTGCGACCCGCGTGAAATATCACGACTCACCAGCTTTTCTTGCCGACTTAAGCATGCATTAATGTTTTTGGTCCCTGGAATAGTGTTTTTCTTTTGTTTAATGTTTAGGAGTTCGGTTTGGATTTGATTTTGGATGTTTGGATTCCTATAAATGCATGGTTTGTGCACATGCAAATGGGGTGTGGGATGAATTTGGCCTCTAATTGAATTCTCGAATTTTGCTCCAAAGTTTGCTTTTGAATTTCTTATTTACACATGATTTAGTTTTCCTTTGCTTAGGATTCTTAGTTTTCTCATTGAGTGCTTTGGTTAGTATTGTGTTGCAGTTGGTAAGCCACATATCCAACTTGTGCAAGTGCAAACATTATTTGGGCCACCATTTTCACTCCAACTTTCATGTTTTCAGTGCTGTGTCCCTTTAGTTTGCTTAGGATTGGTAGCATAGTTTGCTGCAGGTTTGTTTTAAGCTTTGTGTTCTTTGTTGGTAAGCCCGAGATCCAACTTGTGCAAAGCAGTATTATTGTTTTGGAGTAGAATAGTCTAGGCAGCCATTAAAGTTGCAGGTTTTGCTCTTCATACAGACTAATTTCAGGTTCTGGACGCTTTTGTTGCATGATTCGCAGTAGACCCCGCTAGGAATTGCATAGGCCAAGCTCTGTACTCTTGCGCTATCCCTCTCCTATCCGCATTCTATTCATGCGCATTCGAAGGCTGTCCATTGATCCAAATATCTATTCTGTTGATGCAAGCATTCCACGCTTTTACGGATTCACGTGAGCACAAAGAGCGAAGAGATCATCTTGAGGGGACAAGAACACACACCGTCGGATTCGCCTTTGCATTGCTGCGAAATCCGGGTTCCATCTTTCAAAGTTTTAGTTAGAACTTATCAAATAAAGTAGTTAATCACTTATTTGAGTTATTTCCATTCTCGATATTGCGGGGAGGTTGTGGGGATTGATAGTTTACGAGAAACTATGATTCATTCCTCACTTACGAGGTAGGATCGAGAATCTTGCAGATAGATTAGTTATTTCGTTGTTTAGAATAGATATACGAAATTGCACAGACAAATAGCTACAATCGGCTATTTTGTTTGTTTTACGTTATTAGTTTAGTTGTCAATTCTAAATATTTTAGTTAGCTGCTTTCTCATAAATTACCAGAAAATACAAAAAGAAATTATATATGCTAGGAGTGTACTTAGATTTTACTTTATTATAGTTTGTTTCATTACTGCTTTTGCATGACAATTACGGGACCTAGGGAGCCCAGGGAATACATTTTCGAGCCAATTGTGCCCCAACCCAATATCGTAGTAGCGGTAACTGACATTGACCAAAACCTTAGGATACAAGTCTTCCAAACAACAACAGACTTCCAACAGATCAGGTCACAGTTGAGAGGGTTAAACGTAGAAGACGACCAAGCACACACATTCTGGTCAAATCAGCCAAACTACAGGTTATCCTAGAAAACATCCGCATGACTGTAGAGGGATTTGAAAGAGAACAAATATTCGGGTGCGATCCTTTAGTTCCACAGCCAGACGCTGGAGACACCCTCATAGATATAGATACCAGTTTAAGAATTCAAGTTGCTAGAACACCTGTGAGGTATTCTGAGAAAATCGCACAATTACTGATCCTAAACATAGAGGTGAAAAAGCTTATGACTACTGGATACTAGGGATTAGAACTTGATCTCACGTATGACCATAACAGGACCGCAACAACCAAGAGTCTACGGTTGTGATCCACAAATCCCACAGCCTAACGAATCCACAAGTCAGTTAGATATAGACACTGGCCTACGCACATTAGTATTTCAGTCTACTCGATTCCACCTATCATCATTCATGATTGTCCCTACTAGACACAACAATGACTAACAAAGCTAGAGAATTTTGGACTAGGCGAGAGAATCGTCCATAGAGTTGACTATATTCACCATATGACCCTATCGGGAGAAATACGAAACCATCCGGGTCATTTTCCACGCATCCCCTGACCCATAGATCGAATCACGCCGAGCTCGATATTGATTGGAGCCTTGAGCGAGTCATCCTCGCTGATCGATCTATCACACCAGTCCAAGTTAGAAGGGCCTTCTTTGCCTTAGATTCGCAAATACCATTAGTGCGTGTCGAAGACATTAGACTCCCCAACTAGTTTGTCTGCATATTCTACCCCCCCCCATTTGTCTCGGCACGACCTCGGGAGGTCGGGTGCGTGGAAGAGTCACTTGTTGATTCTCACGCTACTTTGCTTTTGCGTACTTTGGTGAACCCGACGTGAAACAAAATTTTGGTGCCTCATTAGCCTTCACATCGCCTTCACCTACAAAATTGGTGAACCCGACGTGAAACAAACAACTGTTTCACCTTCTGTACCTCATTAGCATTCACATCAGCTTCACCTACAAAATTGGTGAACCCGACGTGAATCAAACAATTATTTCACCTTCTCTTTGAGAAGTTTCATCTTCTCTCTTTCACCTTCGCTCTTTCCCATTATTCTGCGGGTATTCATATACCCCCCGAATATGTCGGGATTCGATGCATATGGCAGACCCCTCTTGGGTCTTGAGGCATACTACGCCCAACAGAATAGGGAATCATCACCCTCGCTCTCAGTATGGGGTGACAATTATTCAACTAATCAGTTGTCAACACAAACCCCAGGAATCAGATATAGTTCATCTTTTCAAACTGAGGAGTTAGATCAACTCGCTCAAACACAAACAAAGCCTTCAGGCTCAAACAATATGACATTGACTGGAGAATCTGCTTCATCACCTCAGGTGTTACTTAGACCACATATTAGCAGACAATCAGATCCATACTCAGTTCTAGATGACGAATACTCAATACATTATCCTAGGAATGAACAACGCTCTCAAGGCATGTACCCACCTGTAGGAATTTTGCAAATACAGCCCGAGTTCTCTCCTCAAGAAAATACCTCTATGCCATCACATATAGAAAATACTCTCAGAAATGCTTGGCAGGATAGTGATCAGTTCATAGCAGGATATCACATACCTCCGCAAAGCCATGTTATACAACAAACGCCACCAAGGCACGATATCGTGACTTCACCAAACGAAGTCATTTCAACTCTAATAGAAAAGGTTAGAGGATTAGAACTTGCCCAAGCAAGTCAAAATTCGAAATTCATACAAACAGGGAGTTCCAATCCTCCGCACCATCCTCGCCAAGTAGATCTCCTCACAGGAGTAGGCACGTTAGGTATGACTCCTCAGTATTCACAACAAGTACCAACTAGACCCACTATCGCTAGCACAGTTCCTCCTGGTCCGGTACAGAGCAATCCATTCCTGGATAGTACCCCTTCGTACTTAAACATGTACTCCAAATCACCACAAGGGGATATGTACTCATCCCCGGCATGTTTGCTCCAACGCAGGGACCTCCTTATGCCCCTGCCAACGCGTACGTTATGCCATATCAACAACCCGTTCCGCCACCACCTCCTCAACAGGCACCATCAATGGTTGAGACGTATGCAATAGGGACTTATTCAGAATATTTAAAGGAGCCCTTAGATTTCGCCATAAGAAGCGTTATGCTTCCAGAGGCCTCTTCGATTTACCCAAATTCAAGGGTGAAGGAGATCCAAACGCGCACATCAAAGCCTACGCTACAGCCATACGAGAATTACTCCCTTGGGACGGGGTTGTTGCTAAAATATTTCCCAAAACCTTGGAAGGCATCGCTCTCGATTGGTATTATAGAATACCTGAAGCTTCCATACATTCATTCAAACAACTTGTGTCTGAGTTCATCAAGGCCTTCGACATGAACAAACTATTAAGGACAGGAATCAGGGAGTTCTTGCACATCAAGCAAGAACATAACGAGTCTGTCGCCCATTTCATCCAAAGGTGGCGCACAGTCCTTTATTCCTCGGCAAGCGCTCCAAACATGGATCAGATGGAGCTATGCGATTTATTCCTTCATTCTCTTAGCAGAGAAGTGAAGGAAGAAGTCCAGAAGTTCCCACTAAGGACTTATGACGAGGTACTTGAGAGCGCTCTGCGAATTGATCAAGCAGCGATAGATAGTGGCCGTAAGACGTATGGAGCAAACGGGAGGTTAATCACCTCTACTCAAAATACTACAACCACCACAAGCGTCAATCAAGGACCCAAAATCCTTAATAAAAATCGTGGGGTAAACGGATGGGGAGTGGCCCGGCCAGCCCAAGAGGGTAAATGTCGTTAATACTCCGTCACAAACAAACAACCAAAGAAACAACAATTTTACCCCGACGATCAATACGGTGGATTTTAATAATCCACAACAACAACAACGGCGAAATCCCATGCAAGGACCAAGCCAAAACTCCTTTGGTTATCAAAACCAAAGTCAAAACCAGAAACAACAATTCCAAAACTTTGGTCCTAATAGGCAACAGTTTGATCGGAATTTTAGGCCACAATACACACCAAACCAACAAAACGGGAATTACAACCCCAATTCTTATTGTGGTTTCCATAAAATTCAAGGGCATGACACTAGAACGTGTCGTGATTACAACAAATTCATGCAACGCTTGCCAAATGAGCAAAAACAATTCTTTATGGATATGTTCTTAACAGATCCTACGTCACCAACGGCAAATACCTTCGCAGGGGCAGTTTCCCCTCAGAATGCCCCTCTCAAGATCTTTAATGATCCACTCCCAAATCATGATAGCGATAGGTTGAAACCAACTGGAACAAACAAAGGTGCAATAACAGGAAACAACGATCACGAGGCTTCGACTTCGCTAAATCCGTTAGTCGCGCCACAACTAGGAAGTCAACCACGACCTAAGGTAGTTGGATTAGTAGAGTTAGACTCCGAATTACCCGTTGAAGCAATTACGAGAACACGAGAGTATTTCTCTCAACCAAGTCCAAGCCACCTGCCGGAAACAGATAACATCCAGCAAACCGTAGCAAAACCTATGGGTGCTTACGATCTAATTAATGATCTAACAAAAACCTTCTCGCATATTTCATTCCTTGATTTACTAAAGAATTCCCCTGCTCACAGGGCTGCTCTTTTAGAGGCGTTAGGTTTGGGTCATTTAGTTAGTATCACTCCACCACCGGAAGCGCAAGTAAATCATATAGACTTTGATGTTTATCCACCGGGACAGGCGGATAGGGATGTTGAATTCATATTCGAAATAAGTAAAATGCCTACGAGATCTTTGAGATCGCACGCGAGGCGATCCATTTACACTTGCAAGTACAAGTTTATAATAACTATGTAAAACGGGCAATGGTTGATGACGGGGCTGCAGTTAACATAGTCCCTTTCTCTTTTCTCCAAAAATTGGGATATGGAGAAACAAAGCATTGTTCTACTACGAAATACCTTGAGAGGCTACGATAGCCTTAAAGCTACATCGATAGGAACTATAATACTACCGGTCACCTTAGGACCTAAAACAATCTGGTGAGTTTTATATTATAGATCGGAAACTAACTATAATATGATCCTCGCCGCCCTGGATACATCGAATGAAGGCAATCCCTTCCACGCTATTTCAAGAAGTAAGATTCTGCATCGGGAAAGGTATTTGTAGCCAAAGGTGATCAAAGCCGTTTGACGTACACCTAGCTGATTTAAAGAAAAGACCGGTGTACACTCGAGTCGAACTTCCAACAAACCAACTTAACAAACCCTCTGACCCAAAGCCAGAGGAAAAGTTGATACCTACGACGGATCTTGAAACTACCAACATAGCCAAAACAATTCCAACCCCTAAAGGTAAAACTAAAGAAATAGTATCATTAGGGACTACTGCAAAGATCGTTGAGCTGATAGAACAAGATTCACCAATGTTCTTACCATTCGATTCAGTAGGTATCGGATTTTCCCTAGGTGTTGGTTCCTTGCCAGCAGAAGATCTCTGTATGGTAGAAGTAGAGTGTGTAAACACAGCAGATACACCTACATCCATACTCCCGGCTAAGTATTGGACTCTCCATTTTGATGGAGCTAAATGCCGTTATGGAGCGGGGGCAGGTATAATTCTTACCTCGCCCGAAGAGAAGGTCCTCCCATTCTCTTTTAAATTAAACTTTGAATGTACAAACAACGGCGCTGAGTACGAAGCCCTCCTCCTTGGCCTTACCTTAGCCAAAAGAATTGGTATTGATAATATCAGAGTTTTAGGAGACTCACAATTAGTGGCAAACCAAGTTTCAGAGGTATATGAAACTAAAGCCGAACACTTGCAACTTTACAAAAGCGTTGTATTAGATTTAAGCAAGCGTTCAACTTCATATCCATTGAAGCAATCCTTGAGAGAAAAATCTTCTCGCCGATTCAATAGCAACTTCGGCATCACGCTTCACTCCAAGCAATGAGCTAGAAGATACTCATTTCACGGTATCCATTCGTAACGAACCATTAATAAAAACAATGATGGATCCTCTTTCAAACGGAAGTGAATCTACCATCCTAGACCATGTTGGAAATGATGCGGCTACTTTGGATTACTTAAATGCCTTTGCAGCACTACATCTCTCCTATCACACGCTAGATTTATCTCTGATCTCGCATTCATCTTCCTACTTCGGAAATCCTGTAATGAATCTTCCCTCACAAAAAGAACCTAATATATACGTGGTGGAAAACGGGGATGATATAGATCTACCTCCGGCACCACCTGAGTTCGAAGAGGGTAATGCCTCTTTAATTGAAGAAACAATCGATGTCAATATCGGAACGGAAGATGAACCAAGAATTTTAAAGTTAGGTTCTTCGTTAACCCCAGAGGAAGTGGAAATACATACTCAGGTTCTCAAAGAACATCAAAAGGCATTTGCATTTAATTACAAAGAGATGACAGGAGTCGCACCCCACATTGCGGTACACAACCTCGTCACTAGATCGAGATCAAAGCCAATTAAACAAAAATCAAGACCCATGAAGCCCAAAAGTAGCCCTCATGGTAAAAGAGGAGGTAATAAAACTCCTTCGGGTAGGATTCATCAAGCCAGTTGACTACTCCCAATGGGTATCAAACATCGTTCCCGTTCTCAAGAAGAATGGAAAGATACGCATCTGCATAGATTTCCGGGACATTAACAAAGCATGTCCTAAGGACGACTTCCCATTACCATCCATGGATGAAGACGCTTACAGAGAAGCACGTCTTTCTCAATTAGAAAGCCTGGATGAAGCTAGGTTAGATCTTTGAACAACGACATAGAGTCTATGCCTTGACCGAATGTGCCGGCAGATATAACAAGAAAGTCTATGAACGTGACATATACGAAGGTGACCTAGTTCTGAGGTTAGACAGCCGGATCGACAAGAAGACCGGCGAAGGAAGGAAATTCCGGCCCAAATGGTTGGGCCCATACCGAGTCATGAAAGACTACGGGAATGGTGCTTATCTCTTATGCACGCATTTAGAAGGTGAGGAGTTTGGCGAAGCAGTCAATTCCCTCCACCTCAAGCGTTTCTACGCATAAGCAGCTAACGCTGCCTATATAACTATCTACATTGCATTTTCATATAAATTAGGATCATTTTGTCCACTTGTTCTTACACAAATTGTGATCAAGGAATCTATTCTCAAAGTAATTCATTACAAACTCATGATGTTGTTGGCACAAAGCTTGCTAATCATATCTCTCCATTTTCACGATATCATCAATCACTTCAGAATCTTTTATCTAATAAAATCAGACATGACGAAGTCCTAACGGTAACCATACCAAGATCTGCAAGTTTGTTCTCACTTTGATTTCTTCTTAGGATAGGTGTCTTGCCTATGGTCTGTTCTAGAAGCTTCATGGTGTCACATCTATCCCACATACATATCTCTTTGGAAATAAGCATATACTGACATTTTACTCAAATAGACAAGTCAAGAAGTGATTAAACAGAAAATTTTATTTTTACACATTTCCTTGCCCCACCAACCTTCGGTGATGAGCTTGCGTCTCTTACTAGTGACGTAGGGTTGGGAAAGGATGGAAATGCCCTTACTCGCCTATGCCTTGCCCACGGTGATAAACCCATGCTTCTTACAGGTAGCATGGGGCAAAGTGTAGGGGGTCCTCTAAACAAAGTAAATGTTAAAAGGTCATAAACAATCAATTCAAACTTTGAGTCAATAACGAATGAATCAGATATTCAAAATTCCAAAAAGAGTTAAAAATCCTAAAAACCCAGATTTTGTCTACTATGTGGCCATCTACGGGTCTAAGTCTGGATAAACCGCAAAGCAAGTTGCATCCAAAACTATGAAGTCATTCAGGTAGAATAAAGCTTGTAGTTTTCATTTGGTTCCACCAAAGCTTAAATCTGTCTTTCACCACTATCACTTCACCATATTCCATAACTTGCGCCCTTCTTGGCTCTTGGTGATGAGCCCTCGCATCTTACTAGTTGCGTGGAGTTAGGAGTGGGGCAAGTTAATCTCATTCATCATCTTGATTATTTTCATCACTTTGCCAAAACAAATCATGAGGTATCCAAATTGCTCACGAAACTAAGATTTAAGATCACAATATATCTAAAATCATGTATCGGCATCATGAAACACAAAAAGAAAGCAAACATTTGCATCATCATTTTCCATTGCATACATTCTAGAAAGCATATAATACATACATCATAGTATACGAAGTAGTTGGAAATAAAGAAAGTAGAATACAAATGACAAGTTTTGATCCAAAACCGCGCATATATATAAATAATCAAAGTTTATATACAATGCCATCATGCACTAGGCATGGTCAAAACGCTCAAAGAGCCCGTAATACACAAAAGAATCTAAATACAAATACAGAAAGCCAAGTGGCCTCTCAACCCCTGCGCGATCCCGCTGAAGGTGCGCGCCCTCGCCTAGGACTCGGCTCTGGTTGGCGCTACGAATGGACGGAGGGCTCGGGGTCCCTAGGGAGTCGTAGTCTCGCCATGAGGCGGCTCTCATAAGGCGCTCGGCTGTCTATAGCTGCCTGCCAACTCTGTACGGAGAGTTGACACCATCTTGGCCACATGCCAAGCGGGAGCGAAAGGCGTCGGTGTGCTGCCCAGGCTTGAGGGCTCCCCGGCATCCACAGATAACTCCGCACGGGTCTTATCCATAGGGATCATCAAGAGAATCGACGCAAACCCTACGGATTAGATCCCGCCACTCATCAACAGTCTCTGCAAAGCAAAGAAAGAAAAACGAATTAGGAACTAGGCAAGAGGTTAAAGTGTACACAATACAAATATAAGGAGAGTTAACATTCAAAAACAAATCCTAAAACAAACAAGCATTGAAAGGAGGAGAGGATAACTTACTCGGATCGCCAGGCCTCCAAGATGGGTCGCGGGGGCGGCCTGCTGCGATGCGGCTGGCGGCGAGAGGCTGCTCTGTGGTAGGGGCAACATGGCGCCCCGCAACGGACTCATCGTCTCCACCATGGCCTCGGGAGAGTGGCTCCTCAGAAGCCACGGTCTCTCTCTCTGCACTCTCCTCCTCCCTCTCTGCCCGCAGAATGTCCTGAGTATCATGCCACTCAGGATCGCTCTCGTCCGTCTGCTCCTCTGACCCTCCCTCTGTGTGCTCCTCAGAATCGGAGTCAATATCTATGGGGTCGTCACTGCTATGAGCAGGACCTGCAGCAATCTGAAGTAATGGTGCCTGAGGCGCACCAGCTCTCCCTCTGGCCCGAACTATCCCCCTGGCTGTAATAGGAATGCCAGGGGTAACCGCTGTCCAACCACGGCCTCTAGGCCCCCTCAGCCTCTCGGGTGATCTATAAACAGTCTTCTTTGGAGGAAGCATAGCCGCGTATGGGAGGCCAAACTGCTGAGGAACCCTGTTGAAGGGATGTACCTCTACCCGTCCCACACGATCGATAAGCTGCCCTGTGATGGAGCAGGAGACCAATGTCGTGGTCTCCTCTCCCCATATACCGGCCATAAGGTGAGTGCGGTGTAGCCTCCATGTCTGCTGTAGTGGTAAGGGTGGCTCTTGGTGGTGAGGTGCTCGAGCAGCGACATATACACGACCATCGGGCTGCCCTCACCGCCCGGGATCTGCCACCTCCACGCCTCTGCCATACGGAATGAAGCGCTCACACCTGACTCATGACTAGAGTGGGGTGGCTCGAGGCCCCATCCTGATCGGACCACCCTGTATAAGTCATGGTAGGTGGTCCCCAAAATGTCGCGCGCCCGGGCGTATTTCCGGCCATGTCCCTCTATCTGTGCAATGATGGGGCCCCAACAGTATAATAAGGTGTCCCCTCCCTTGTCCCCGATGAGTCTCGAGGCAAGGATCCCCATAATAGCTCTGTCGAAAGATAGGGATGGGCAAAGAAGGAATGGATCGACTCGCACTCCCTTCTTCGGCCCCGTAGAAATGGTTGCATCCCCATATAACCAGCCCCCCAGAGCTATCATCGTGCCCTGGAACCATTTGTCTCGGTTTAAGTCTCCTCCGAGATGATCGGGACCCCGGGATGCGGTAAACATCCTCCAAAGTGATGGTCCACTCACCACGGACCCTGGCGGTCGGAAGGTGTTCGATCTGCATCCCAATATGAAAATAGGTCACAAAGAATGTTGGATGGAGCAACGTGGGGCACACGCGATATACGCAATATGCCGGCCCTCTGCAATGTGTCCTCCTCATCTGCTGAGAGGGCATCCAATACCCCGGGCAGCCAGTCACACTCTCTCTCCCGGCTCCATCTAATGTACTCCTCTTTTGCCTGCATACACCCAAAAACACACAAAGAAGAGTAAGTTAGTATCTAAACAATATCAAGAGAAGCATAAAAACACGTACAAATGCTAAAAATACAAGTACAAGCTTTCAAAATAGGTTCTTTTGCATTCTGTTCAGAACCGCCGCCCTGAGCAGGGGGGCGGTTTTGTAACCGCCGCCTTAAAGGCGGCGGTCTCGTGACCGCCGCCCTGTACAGGGCGGCGGTCGTGTAACCGCCGCCCTGTCCGGGGCGGCGGTCGCGGTCCGAAAAACCGCGCGGGTTTTGAGCTTAAAAAGCCCAAAAAATGCAAAAAATGACTATTTTAATCAAAAATGGGGCCTACCCAGTAGGCGCCCCCCCTAGATGGACCCTTTAAACCAAACATTTTCGAAAATAACCCCCATTGCAAAGAATTTAACATTTCAAATCAGAAGGGGGAAAAACACAAAATTGAAGAAAAACCAACCTGTGATCTCGCGGGGTGGCGTTCCGCACGTGGAGGCATGATCTCTATCTCACTGTGGACGTTTTGACTCTACTCGCGTGAGAAACCGTTACCGTGGGCCCCAGAGCTCAAAATCTACCAAATCGACTCGCGCAAATGAATAGTAAAATGGGCCCACTTTCATATATATATTGTTCTATTTCGTTTTAAAATGACTTTTTCGCAGGTTCGGAGCGTTGACGGAGGTAAGTTTCTATCCTCGCACTAATGGTACGTCCTCTTCCCCTATTGTTTTAGCGTTTATTTTCCAAATTATTGTATCTATCTGCACTTGAGTTCTCTTTTCATTTTGCAGGTGGCGGGAATTTTGGATGGCGTCATTTCGACACACACGGACGCGTAAGGTATAACTTCTAACTTCCCATTTCGGGACGGCCATACTCGGACCCACCGTTTTACGCCTCTTCATGGCTAAAACGCTTCTCGAGAGGGCAATATATACGTACCCAAAATTGTAAGGTCTTGTCTTTGCAGAGCGGTGTAATAAGTGCCCCTGATGATGATACTGAGTCTCTTCGCAAGGTGTTCGGGATCCAGAGAAGCTTTACGGATATGCGTTAACATCCCGCATGCCCCGCTTAGCCCCGCGTGCTTTATTTTCCCTATTTTTCCCTCTTTTCTTGGCTTTTTGGTCTTCAGTGACGAAACCGCCGCCCTGAAGGGCGGCGGTCTCGTGACCGCCTCCCTGAACAGGGCGGCGGTCCTGTAACCGCCGCCCTGAGCAGGGCGGCGGTCCTGTGCGCGTTTTCCAGAACGCTCTTTTGACGCGACCCGCGTGAAATATCACGACTCACCAGCTTTTCTTGCCGACTTAAGCATGCATTAATGTTTTTGGTCCCCTGGAATAGTGTTTTTCTTTTGTTTAATGTTTAGGAGTTCAGTTTGGATTTGATTTTTGGATGTTTGGATTCCTATAAATGCATGGTTTGTGCACATGCAAAATGAATTTGGCTCTGAATTGGCTCTGAATTTTGCTCCAAAGTTTGCTTTTGAATTTCTTGTTACAGCAGATTTAGTTTTCCTTTGCTTAGGATTCTTAGTTTTCTCATTGAGTGCTTTGGTTAGTATTGTGTTGCAGCTGGTAAGCCACATATCCAACTTGTGCAAGTGCAAACATTATTTGGGCCACCATTTTCACTCCAACTTTCATGTTTTCAGTGCTGTGTCCCTTTAGTTTGCTTAGGATTGGTAGCATAGTTTGCTGCAGGTTTGTTTTAAGCTTTGTGTTGCTGTTGGTAAGCCACAGATCCAACTTGTGCAAACAGTATTATTGTTTTGGAGTAGAATAGTCTAGGCAGCCATTAAAGTTGCAGGTTTTGCTCTTCATACAGACTAATTTCAGGTTCTGGACGCTTTTGTTGCATGATTCGCAGTAGACCCCGCTAGGAATTGCATAGGCCAAGCTCTGTACTCTTGCGCTATCCCTCTCCTATCCGCATTCTATTCATGCGCATTCAGAATTTGTCCATTGATCCAAATATCTATTCTGTTGATGCTGAAGCATTCCACGCTTTTACGGATTCACGTGAGCACAAAGAACGAAGAGATCATACTGAGGGGACAAGAACACACACACCGTCGGATTCGCCACTGTTCTGCGAAATCCAGGTTCCATCTTTCAAAGTTTTAGTTAGAACTTATCAAATAAAGTAGTTAATCACTTTATTTCAGTTATTTCCATTCTCGATATTGCCAGGGAGGTTGTGGGGATTGATAGTTTACGAGAAACTATGATTCATTCCTCACTCACGAGGTAGGATCGAGAATCTTGCAGATAGATTAGTTATTTCGTTGTTTAGAATAGATATACGAAATTGCACAGACAAATAGCTACAATCGGCTATTTTGTTTGTTTTACGTTATTAGTTTAGTTGTCAATTCTAAATATTTTAGTTAGTTGCTTTTATAAATTGCGAGAAAATACAAAAAGAAATTATATATCTTTAGAAGTGTACTTAGATTTTACTTTATTATAGTTTGTTTCATTCTTGCTTTTGCATGACAATTACGGGACCTAGGAGCCCGGGAATACATTTTCGAGCCAATTGTGCCTGACCCAATATCGTAGTAGTGAATAGCGACATTGACCAAAACCTTAGGATACAAGTCTTCCAACAACAACAACGAGACTTCCAGCAGATCGGGTCACAGTTGAGAGGGTTAAACGTAGAAGACGACCAAGCACACACATTCTGGTCAAATCAGCCAAACTACAGGTTATCCTAGAAAACATCCGCATGACTGTAGAGGGATTTGAAAGAGAACAAATATTCGGGTGCGATCCTTTAGTTCCACAGCCAGACGCTGGAGACACCCTCATAGATATAGATACCAGTTTAAGAATTCAAGTTGCTAGAACACCTGTGAGGTATTCTGAGAAAATCGCACAATTACTGATTCTAAACATAGAGGCTGAAAAAGCTTATGACTACTGGATACTAGGGATTAGAACTTGATCTCACGTATGACCATAACAGGACCGCAACAACCAAGAGTCTACGGTTGTGATCCACAAATCCCACAGCCTAACGAATCCACAAGTCAGTTAGATATAGACACTGGCCTACGCACATTAGTATTTCAGTCTACTCCGATTCCACCTATCATCATTCAACAGTTGTCCCTACTAGACACAATAGCTAACAAAGCTAGAGAATTTTGGACTAGGCCAGAGAATCGTCCATAGAGTTGACTATATTCACCATATGACCCTATCAGGAGAAATACACGAAACCATCCCGGGTCATTTTCCACGCATCCCATGACCCATAGATCGAATCACGCGAGCTCGATATTGATTGGAGCCTTCGAGAGCATCATCCTCGCTGATCGATCTATCACACCAATCCAAGTTAGAAGGGCCTTCTTTGCCTTAGATTCATGCAAATACCATTAGTGCGTGTCGAAGACATTAGACTCCAGAAGAAGGAGGGGAAAAACAAGAATGTCCAACCTTTAGAAAGAAGCCCCTCCTTACAATTTATAGGAAGAATGAGAGAGAGGGAGAGAGAGGAATTTCAAATCTACCCCAACCACCTCCAGATTGTATTTAATTCATCTCATTATGGCGGTAGGTGAGAACCCTAGCAAACCCAAAAATGGCGAACTGTATTTTGCATTTTTGAAGAACTTTTTCTCACCCAATTAAAGATATCCAATCATAGTTGGGTAGAGGACCTTGTAAGCTTTCCAAAAATTCTAACCTTGCGTGAATCCAAGCTCCCTGTGAAAAGTTATGGCCATTTGAATATCTGGGTCAGGGTTTGCTTCTGTCGGGTTCGGGGTGTCAGCGCTCAAAATGTTGCGCCTCTGAAGAAGGTCTACCTTGGCACATCCATTTACATGTCGACATCTCTCGATGTCAACACCTCTAAGTGTGCCATAGGTGCTGCAAATGTGTGTTTTTTTCATGTCGACATTTTTCTACCTCTGCCTGACTGCAGCACATCCATTTTCATGTCGACATCTTTTGATGTGCGCCTCCAACTGTGCAGGAGTGAATTTTTTCATGTTGACATTTTTTTTCTACGTACACTACGCGGGCGCATCCATTTTCATGTCAACATATTTTGACATGCACCTCCAACCTACGCCAGGGCGTGAATTTTTTCATGTTGACATTTTTCTCTGCGCAGCTATGGCGCATCGATTTTCATGTCGACATCTTTTGATGATGCGCGCCCAACTGTGCAGAGGCGTGAATTTTTCATGTCGACATTTTTTTACTGCCTCCCTATGCACAGTGCATGATTTTTTCCATGTGCACCTTCCATTTTCATGTCGACATCTTTTCGTGCACCTCCGACAATGCGCGCAGGGTGACATTTTTTCATGTCGACACCTTTTTCTACTGTGCGAAGGCGCATCCATTTTCATGTTGACATCTTTCGACGTGCTCCTCTCCGACCTACGCTGCACGGGGCGTGAAATAAATGTCAGGTTTTGAGTTTCTTTGATTTCCATATTCTTTTGTTTGTCTATATTTACCTAGGGAGGAGATATATACAACAATTTGGTGACTCAACGGGATCACCTACCTGCTAGGTAGAAGATTAGTGGCCTTTTAGCAATCCATTGGGCATGGAGTCATAAGTAATAACTGAAACCAACACGATATCGATCCCGAGCACGATACCACAACTCCTTCTCGAGAGCATGCTTTGAAGCTATAGAAATTCACACGAGAGCAACAAAACCTATGCCGAAGCACTTAGGGAAATTGAAACCTAACTACAACAAGACAATGTGCATCCACACTTAGAGGAATTGAAATCTAGGCTAATATTTACAAGGGTAAACCTTTTCCTTTTAGTAGTAATGTTTAAGATAGATTAGTTAACCGGAATCGGGAGTTCTTCTCCATCGATGTAGACAATTGGAAGGCATTACTACTTTTACATCCCGTGACCATGTAGGGGCCACTCAAATGGCATCAAACTTGGAATGCCTTCTGGTTTTTCCCGATCGCATCCCATTTCAGAACTAGGTCCCCTTCTGGAAGGTCTTTCTCTTGCCTTCTTATCAAACCATCTTTTTACTAAGGCCTGATCCTTCTCAATCATCTGAACTGCATGTTCTCTGATTTCTTCCAATTCCATCAACTCTGCATACCTGGCCTCCATTGGTTCGAACTCAGACAACTCCAACTACTTCATGAGCTCCAATGCTAGCAATTCTAATGATATAGGCAATACTGCCTCTTTCCCATAAACCAACTTGTAGGGAGAATTACCTGTAGACCTCTTTGGCGTTATCCTGTCAGCCCATAATGCTGATTTTAGCTTGGTATGCCATGTCCTTTGGTTTTCATCCAGAGTCCTTTTGATGATTCTTAGCAAATTCTTGTTCGTGGACTCTGCCTATCCATTACCCTGCGGGTAATAATTTGAAGAGGTGCTCAAATAGATTCCATTCTTGACAGCCCATTATATAATCTTGGAACCTATGAATGCCGATGCATTATCGATATGATAGTGGTGGCACACCTGAGAACACTGGTCACTATTCCTTCATAAAAGTCTAGTATGTTAGACTCATTTGCTTCTTTGAGCGCTACTGCTTCGGTCCACTTGGTGAAATAGTCCGTTGCCGTGAGAATCCACTTGTGGCCTTGGCTTGAGTTTGGATTGATGACCCCGATGAAGTCCAATCCCCATTGCATAAATGGTTGGTCAACCAAAATTGGGTGCAATGGAAGTCTTTGCTTAGTCTTTCTTTTCCTGTGAAGAGTGCACATTTCTTACACTTTCTTATCCATGTATAGTAGTCACTGAACACTATGGGCCAATAATACCCTGCCTTCATTATCTTGAGAGTTGTTATCATGGGGAAAAATGTCCTCCGAAATCTCCATCGTGAAAATCTTGTAACACCCTCTCAATTTGACTATCCCAATGCACCTCAATAGAACTCCATTGATGTCTTTCTTGAAAAAAACACCATCAACAAGCACATATGGAATGGCTTGTAATCTAAAGTATCTCCTTTTTGCTTTGCTCATTTTAGAGGGCATAGGCCTGTCTGTAGGAAGTGTATCATATTCTGAGTCAACAAGGAGTGGGCACATCATCATTTTCCTGTTCTTGACCATCCTGTAGTACCAAGACAGTCTCTTTTTCATCACCTGCTTCAACTTGCTGACTCAAAGCTAGTTGTTCACATAGTCCTTTTCCACGTACTAGTTTTGTGACCTTGATCTCGATGTCATATTCCATGACACGAGTGATCCATCTACACGTTTCTCATTCAGATCCTTGTTTAGAAGGAAGTCCTTGACTCCACATGAGAGACCAACAATTGGATCTTGTTGTTTGAGACTAGGTGCTTGAATTTCTTTAAGCTCTGATCACTTCTGCAAGGACATGCTTTTGATGAAAGAGTACCTAGTTTCGTATTCCTCAAGCCTTGGTGAAGAAAGAAAGCTGGTTGTTCTAATCCCTCTTTGTTTTGTTGTACAGGATTGCGAAATTGTGTGTCTCCACCACCGAAGGCATATAGCATGAAGTCCTTGGAGAAGTCTGGATTGATGAGAGTCGGAGCTTGAGATATAGCCTCTTTTATTGCCTCAAAACTTGCCTTGCCTTCAGATGTCCACTTAAATGCCATGCTCTTCTTTAACAAGCGTTATTGGCTTTATGAGAGCTGCTAAAGTTTGGAACAAACCTGCGGACAAAATTGATCCTTCTAAGAAGCTTTGAAGAGCCTTCTTGTGACTTGGCAATGGCAATGCTGAATTGCTTCAACTCTTTCTGGGTCAATCATCAACCCCTCCTTTGAAACAATATGGCCTAGAAGTTTTCCTTCGTGAGCCAAGAATATGCATTTTTTGGGATTCAATGATACCCCAAATCTTCTACACCTCTGAAATACCTACCTCAGATGAAAAGGTGATCCATTGCATTTTGGAGAATACAGTGATGTCGTCAAGATATATCAGAACTATTTTATTGATCAATCCCTTGAATGCCATATCCATTGCCCTTTGGAAAGTGGCTCCAGCATTTGATAGCCCAAATGGCATCTTCTTGTAGGCATAGGTGCCCCATTTGGTGGTGAAAGCCATCTTGAACTGGTCATCTTCTTTCACCATTATCTGATTATACCCTGAGTAGCCATCTAGGAGAGAGAATCTCTCGAACCGGATACCACTTGCAATATTTGTTCCATTGAAGGAAGTGGGTAATGGTCTTTGAGAGATGCCCTGTTGAGGTCTCGGAAGTCCACACACAACCTGATTTCTCCACTCTTCTTCTGACGGAACCAAGTTTGCAACCCAACTTGAGTGCTTGATCGGGAATATAATGCTTGCCTCTATTAGCTTGTTTAGCTCTTTCTTCATTAGAGGCTCAATGTGAGGGTTGAATGGTCTCTGCTTCTTGCACTGATGGGCTTAGCATCTGGATCAATTCTATGGTATGTTGTGCCAACTTGGATTGAATCCTCTCAAGTCTTCATAGCTCAAGAAGACATCTGGAAATTCTTGGCAAAGTTGTATGAAATCTGATTTCTCCTGCTCAGTGGCCACTTTACCAATTTGAAGTGTTTTTCCTTCCCAACCGGAATTGGCTCTGAATCTTCTCTCTTGACCTGTATGTTAGCCTTTTCCTTATGGAACTAGTCGTTAGGGTTGAAGATAGACTCAATGTTACTAAACCCTTGGGAAGCTTGTTTTTCATTGCTGCACTACTTGATCCCGTCTTTCTTTGCTCTAGTACTGTCTGATTCCTAGCTGAGAATTCAGCCTCTTCTTGCAAAAAAATTGATGATCTGTTGATCATTCTCAAACACTACCAGACTTGTGTTATTATACAGGCTGCTTGGCCTCACAATCACATGGATATGTGGTTGTGTTTTTTCCCTTTTGATGTTGTCAACCACATCAAACGTTGCTCCAACTGCTGTGAGCCTATCCGCGGCTTCATTTTTCTTCCTGGGTATGGACACGATGTTGAAAGCTTTGAAATCCTCAATGAGGTCCCATACCCTATTCTTGTAGTTCTTCAATAGGTCATTCTTTGTAGCATGTTGTCCCCTGACTTGGTTGATGATTAGCTCGCTATCCCCGAACACCTGCAAGTTCTTTATGCCCTTTTTCCTGGCCTAATGAAGTCCATGAATCAATGCCTCGTATTCAGCCGTGTTGTTTGAACAGGAAAACTGGAAATGAAAAGATGAAAAATATTTGATGTCTTGTGGTGAAATCAACATTGCACCACCTCCAGCACCTTGTCTGCTTCTCGAACCATCGAAAAATAGTTGCCAAACTTCATTGTCATCCTTTTGTTCAAGCTGAATGATGTCGGGAATGGGTGAATTTTCTTCGTGTACACAATACACGCCCAATTCAGATTCTTCAATTTCCTTGTATGGGTCAAATTCATGACTCTTGTTTTCCCATTCATCCAAAGTCAAATAAGGAATTCCCTCGACCTTAGTACCTGTTTCTAGATCATTTGAACACTCCTCTGATCAAAGGCTGAGCAATTTGCATTGATAGGACTTGGCACATGAGGTTCAATATGGAAATTGGCAATTGGTTCTGACCTGATTGTTGCTTTGGCCCCATACCTCATCTGAAAATCATGTGTGACCAATCTGCTAGATAAATATCCACCGATTTTTGTAGTGAAGTCTCTTGATAGACACAACGCAAAGAGTGGCGGAAGGTCAATCACAGACACATCTTGTAGAACTGTAACATTAGGATAGGCATGTAGTGTTAGGCTTAACCCTTTTATGACCCCAACTATTTGAACTATTGTTCCATCTAGCTGTACTACTCCTTTCAACACTGGCTCATACTTCAGACCCAGTTGATCCGCTATTTGCTTCGGCATCACTGAACTACTTGCCCCTGAATCTATCATGCAGTTGTGTACCAAGTGGTTTCCAACAACCAATGACACATAGAATGGTGGAGGCTTCAAATTCTTGCTTGGTTGACCCCCACCCGGTTGCACTGCATTAGTGAGAACTTTCTCTGTCCCGGTTTGATACATTCGAGGCAGACCAATTAGCCATTGCAGCTTGCAATAAATCTCGTTGCCCTGAGATCGCTAGTGATTCCCACATGGAAATGTTCACATGTGTCTTCTTCATTTGATCGATGATGTTGAAAGGGGATGATCTGTCTTTTTGTTGTCCCTTACTTGGCGCAACCTTTTCTGGAGCTTGAACAGGTGCATGTGTTGCTACAACAGGTACCTTAGGCTGATTTTGCACATTTGGAACTGCATTTGGTCTACTGACCCCTTGTTGTGTAGGAGTGGGTTGAGAAACAACTGGATTAGATGGTTTCCCCTCTTCTATGCTTCTCTTCTTTGACCGTGTGTTGATAACCATGCCTTGAAAAGGTTGTTGGTTAACTCCACAGAAGTCTTCCATTTGCCAATTGGCCAACGTGGTTTCTGTTGGAGGTGCTTCTTGTTGTGTTTCTTCTTACTTTGATTCCCTGCTTGGCTTGGTTCTTGAGACACACCAATGGTTTGCACCATCAAGGCTTGATTTAGTGCACCATTGAAACATGTTGATTGATTGTGAGGTAGATTGCAAGGGTAACACCAGTCGTACTCCTATGCCATGTTGTTTTGTGTTGGAACCAAGGCTCTTGAGGATGTCGTTGCATTTGGATCATATGGTCGAAATGGCCTGGTAGCTTGAGGTTGTCCCTGGTTTTGGTTTTGATTTGTAGCCTAAGTTGGTGGTCTATTTTGTTGGTATGGGGGCCTAGCCTGGTACTGCGCTTGAGGTTGATACGGTCTAGCACTTTGAGCTTGTTGTCTTTTGATAGTCACCAACTCATTTCCAAGGTTCTACAGTTGTTTCATAACCTCCTGCAATTCCTTTGAAGTATTTGAAGAAGTCGATGCCTCATTATTGCTTTGATTTCTAGGAGTTGGAATGGGATTCAACTCTGGTGCTTGACTGGTTGTAGGATTTCCCATATCCGGATAGAGAGGCATTGGTGGCCTTGGTGCAAGCTTGCCAACTTGGATCAAACAGTTCTCTCTCTGATAGTTGTGTCATAGGCCCCTGGCAAGCGTTGTCCCTCCCATTGATTGGATCATCATGGCTATGTCTGAATTTATAGCCTTTAAGAAATAAAGGAATGTGCCTTCGGTGGTTGGTCTAATAGCTATTGGAATCCTGTCCCATGTCCGTTGGAATCTGAAGTTGAAATATGTCATTTGTTCATTAGGAGCTCTTTTGATTGTCATTAGTTGTTCCAATAAAGACAAATTGTCTGCCCTCTCCCCGAATTGGTTGCAAAGAGCTTGAACAAAGTTGGTTCCGATTAAGTAATAGACCCTCTTTGTTAGGCTCTAAACCTTTGTAAGGCTTTACCTTTAAAAGATGAAGCCAACAACTTGATTTATGACATCCATTTCATTTATTTCATGGATTGCACATGCATTGGCAATATCTGGATGTGGTCAATAGGAGTAGTATGATTTTCTCCTGTGAAATAGGGGATATTCTTTAGCGCTGCAACTGGAACCTGATTCTGAGCATTTAGGGCGAGTGGACTACTACCCGTGAAATTGACAAAGGGATTCGGTGGTAGATGTGCCATTATGATTGGCCTAAGAACTCTGGTTGATGCGAGAAAAGGTCTACCAGGTGGAGGTGTAGACAAAGTTCGGTTAGGTGGAGATGGTGATCTTTGTGGTCCTCTTCCTCTCCTTCCTCTACTAGTGATAGTTGCAAGTAGACAAATAGCCCCTCTTCTCGAGTATCAGACCTGGTTCGAATTCTTCTCATGTGCCTAGGAAACTTTTTTTGCTACACCATTGAATTCTATCCCTTCGGAGTCACCAGATGTGTTAGAGAACGAGCCTCAAAAGGCTGGATTTTGCCAAGTTACACACCAAACTTGACAATATTAAAAATAGAATTTAAAACTTTGAAGGACCCGAAGATATAGTTCTTCAATTCGGTTATCGGGTCTTGTTGTGTAGCTACTAATCCCGAAAGGTATAGGTGAAACTTAGGTCATGCAAGGCAACTTACAAAACCTGAAATACACCGTGTCGGAACTTGGGACATGCTCGACACCTGGGAAAACCTGAAATACTAAAAACTATGAAATTTTGAAAGTCAAAATCTCAAAAATCTAAGAATACCCTTTTGAATATTATCCCCCGATCTATCAACTGGTGAAATTTTGACTTGTTTTGAGTAAGTTAAGCCCTTGAAAATTGATTTGGAGTTTAGCCTGGAAGGTGAAAAAAATTGAAATTGTAAAACTTGCAATTTCTAAGTCAAATTTCTTGAAAATTCCTTCAAATCTTGTGGAATGACCTCTTGGTCCCACCAGGCATGCCAAAACTATTGATGGTGAATCACAGCACCCTGAATTCTATGCAACTCGATGGGTTGAGACTCTCAGTGCGATTGCATAACATGGAGCTTTTCCCAAGTGTGGGACCTTGCGAAATCGGAAAAGCTCTCCGGATGAAGGCCGGTTCCTATTCCTCTATTCAGATGCACACATAAAAATGTAGAGGGTTTACTCAAAAACCTAATCTAACTTTCAAGGAGACAGGGTAAGAAGATGCATAAAAATAAACCTAAACTAACAAAGGTGATGCAGGAATGAAGAACACTGTCTTGCCAATAAACACAAACCATTAAAATGTAATGCAAGATCATGCCTGAGATAACCAAATTTGTAGTGAAAGATCGGGAGGATGCAAATGAACAGAGAGGGTTGAGAATCATCCACGAGACATGCATTATTTTACTCAAAGATTGATACGATACACTACAAAATGCGAGAGGCAAAGTTGCATTACAGTTTTAGATGGGAGGTTTGAACTCCACAAATTCACCTGCCAAAGAGAAGAAGGGAGGGGAAAACAAGAATGTCAACCTTTAGAAAGAAGCCCCTCCTTACAATTTATAGGAAGAATGAGAGAGAGGGAAGAGAGGAATTCCAAATCTACCCCAACCACCTCAGATTGTATTTAATTCATCTCATTATGGCGGTAGGTGAGAACCCTAGCAAACCCAAAAAATGGCGAACTATATTTTGCATTTTTGAAGAACTTGTTCTCACCCAATTAAAGATATCGGACCTTGTAAGCTTTTTGAAAAGTCCAACCTTGCGTGAATCGAGCTCCCTGTGAAAAGTTATGGCCATTTGAATATCTAGGTAAGGGTTTGCTTCTGTCGGGTTCGGGTGTCAATGCTCAAAATGTTGCGCCTCCTGAAGGTGCGCCTTGGTGCATCCATTTACATGTCAACATCTTCGATGTGCACCTCTAACCTATGCTAGGGCGTAAATTTTTTTGTGTCGACATTTTTCTGCGCTGCAGCTGTGGCGCATCCATTTTCATGTTAACATCTTTCGACGTGCGCCTCTAACTGCGCTGGGCGCAAATTTTTCATGTCGACATTTTCTACACCTCACCCGGGGTGCATCCATTTTCATGTTGACATCTTCTAACGTGCGCCTCAACCTGCACCTGGGTGCATCCATTTTCATGTCGACATCTTCTGATGTGCGCCTCCAACGACTGCGCGGGGCACAAATTTTTTCATCTCGACATTTTTATACTCGTGCGCCAGGGCGCATCCATTTTCATGTCGACATCTTCTGACGTGCACCTCCAACCTGTGCCAGGGTGTGAATTTTTTCATGTCGACATTTTTCTACCTGCGCCAGGGCGCATCCATTTTCATGTCGACATCTTCTGACGTGCACCTCCAACCTGCGCCATGTCGCAAATTTTTCATGTCGACATTTTTCTACCTTGATTTCCATATTCTTCTATTTTTTCGATATTTACCCTGGGAGGAGATATATACAACATAATCGGTGTGACTTTTTGGTAAATCAAGCTCACATATAGATAACTTGTGACACCTAGTTGAGTGAACCACCTAAGAAGCTATCTTTAACTAGGAGCCAACTTCAACCATATCAAAACCAATTTGAGTAGAGAGACATCAAAAAGGGATAATTTTTTTGGAGTCATAAGCTTGTTTATAGAACAAGGGGACAGTCCATTAAATTTTGAACGTTGCATCATTAATCACGAGGATTGTAAATCATTACTTTTGCTTAGTTTTTACTCACCAAAAGGAGAGACAAAACTCTGTTGAAGTGAGGCCAAACTCTCTTCAACACTAATTGATCTACTTCCTTCAGTTTATTTTGACACTTTGTTGATCAAGAGAAGAGTGACTACCCTTGTGTTGTTAATCAATTATCTTCACCACTTGTATGTGCCTTTACACTCATCCATGTTTGTAGCTGAGTTGTTAAACATATAAAGTGGGTGGAGACGTTTTCATATCATTGGTAGCCTTTTTGATCTTGATACCCAAGTCAAGATCATCAATTGTAGTTAGGATTATTTCATTACCTTGATTCTCCTTTGAACCGTTATCTTGTTTATATCGTGTTGCTACAATTCTGGTACTTACATCTTGTTTATTATTAAATTGGCCTAAGAATCTATATTGGGATGTTATGCGATACGCACTTGAATAATTCCTTGGTATACGCCTTGACCTTAGTTTGTTTTCAATTACTACCTTGATTTTGAAAAGTGTTGAGTGTTACCATTTTTGTGCATTATATCAATGTCATTTTGATATTTATACCTTACCTTTTTGCAAATTTTTCTTAAAATATCTTAGTGGTATTTTTGTGTCACTCACAATCATAACTTCCACTTTTTTGGGATACAGGTCTTGATTGAATTCAAGCTCACTTTTAGTTTACATTATTTGGGGATCATATTAAATTCTTGTTATTACTTACGGATTGTTCATTTCTTTGAACTCGACATAAGTGATGACACTTTGTTAATCATCTTAAACACCAAATACCATTTGAAAACAAACTTAGGAAGTACATCACTTGATTAATTAACCTAGAGCAGAAATTTGTGTGATTGTACCTTGTTTATCACTTGTGACCTATTCTTTTAAGATAATCACTTTGACAAATTGATCCTTTGACATGCATTGTTCTTTGAACTATCGACATTCTTTGCCATTTGTATATTTTTCACTTAGGTCTGATCAATACCTTTTGAAAAAATTCAAAACACCTTAGTGAATGTTTCACACGTCATGGCCCCAAAACCAAGGCTGAGAGATAGAAGAAAAGTAATTGAAAAAAACAAGCATGGGAAACATCCAGAAAACAAGGTTCAAATCCCTTTATTGGTCATGACTTGAGACTTCTTTTCTCCACAAAAAAAAAAATAGAAGAAAAGATAGATCATAGTGGGGATGAGGTAGGATCACCACATGCGGAGTTTTATTTTGGCCCCGTTCTATTAGATGAATTAATTTTCATAAAAATATCAGTCTTTAGTAAGAGGAGTGGAATTATGATCTATAATTCTTACAAAAAAAGAGACAATTCCACCCACGAATGAAGCTAATAAGGAAGAAAAACCTCTCATAAACATGGAAGACATCCTAACACATGGAAATGCTTCCACATCCAACGTTGGAAATTATAATATGGTGGGTTATAAAATTTAATTCATCAGGATACCATGTAGAGTTAAACTAGAACATGAAAACGTGGAACAACCCCACACAACGAAGAGGAAGAAAAACCTCATGAGGAAGAAGTCACAAGTCAACAAAAAATTTGAAACCTTGGTTGACAATTACCTTTACTAACATCTCATGTATAGAAGGAAACAAACAAAGATGTACATAGGGAGAAGCTTAAGGTCAAAATTAGTGAACTTCACATAGACAACCAAGAAGGAGAAAAATGGAAATACACTCGCGTGTACATACCCGCTTCTCCCACTAAGGAGAAATTGCTTACAAAAGAAATACACTCCATGAAGGCAACGCTTACAATCCTTCAAGAAATTAATCGTCGACATAACAAAAAGTATTGATATGAAGAGTTATGCCCCCATCCATTTGATAAAGCTATGTTGCTTCAACCTTTTCCTAAGAAATTTGACATGCCAAAATTTGAAAAGTATAGAGGGAAAGGTGATCCATGTGATCATGTGAAATATTTTTATATGGCATGCCAAGAAGTGGCCTACAGTGACAACTACCTCATACAACTCTTTCTAAAAATCCTAGGAGGCCAAGCCTTAGAATGGTTTACTCACTTACCTCATGGCTCCATTTTCACATGGCCCGAATTGGCTAGAGAGGTTTGTGTGACATTTCTCATACAACATGGAAAGTGACATAACTATGGAAAACTTGTGTAATACTAAACAACATCCTAAAGAAACATTCATGAGCTTCTTACAAAGGTGGCGGGGGTTATCTAGTCATTTCCCTTGCTCATTTCTTGAAAAGCAACTTGTGAGAATCTTTGTGCCTAATATAAACCCAAACATCAATTTTCATTTACAAATGCATTATGTCCGAACCTTGTAAGAGGTCATTGAAAAGGGCATACAAATATAAAAGGCCCTCATCACAAAATGAAAAATCAAATCATCTTCCAAAGATAATCAAAATGCCAAACCAATAGAAAATCCAAATATCTTTAACAAAAACAAGAATGTAGTGGGAGACAGAATCATGTATTCCAAATGAGTACAAATGGATCAAGTTGGTCAACCTTTTAAACTTACCATAGGACTAATTCAACCATCGCCCAAACATAGAACATTTACTCCTGTTAACAATTCTTTCTTTGCAATTTTGAAACAATTGGATGCAAGTACACATGGTGATTTCTCCAACGACACGGACCTTTGATGACAACACTCCTAAACCTTCATGGTATAAAGAGCATGAATATTGTGATTTTCATCATGTAAATGGACACAAGACAGACAAGTGCCTAATAATTTTCCACTATATCCAAGATCTTGTTGATAATGGGGAAATAGAAGTTGATGCAATGAGAGAAAAATCAAATGCCAAATGAAAAGATGGGGATATTCAAATAACCATTCCCTAAGCATGTTAATCCAAACGAGAAGAACCTAGATTAGGGAGATTCAACACAAAGCTACAAGGTTGTAAAATATCTATATACCAAAAGTGATAACAATCATTACGACTCAATCATTGGATGCATTTTCTCTACTGATGAGCATTAAAATATAGTTAGGATCAAAGGAAGATATTGCATTGTAGTAACAAGGTGCGCTCATCTCAAAATCTCGGATCCTCCTCTGTATACCCCTCAGGATGGTCAGTACAACATCTTAGAGCAACTCAAGAAGACATCTTCCAAGATTTCAATCTTGGATCTTCTTAAAATATAAAATTTACATAAAGACAACCTATACAAAAATATCAAGGGGTCAGGAGGGCCAATAGAAGTAGACCCTTCACATTTACAAGTTGTGGTGGTAAACATTACACCGATGAACACGTCTCCTTTAACCACAAATAAGTCCCTAACGAAGATCATACGCATAACTTCCTCTTTATATAAAAGTATTTGTTACTCTCAAAAGATAAAGAGGGTGCTTGTGGAAAATGGTTCAAGATTGAATATATTCACATTGAAACTAATCAAACAGTTTGGACATGTAGAATAATATTCTAGAGTCCGATATTATTACCATAACCACTTACGACAACACGGAGTGAGAGTCAGCTAGAAAAATCATATTTCCGATGGAAGTATGAACAACTTATCACTATACCAAGTTTCACATCTTAGACTTGGAACTTACACACAATATACTTCTTGGACACCCATGGATCCATGTCATATAGGTCATATCGTCAATATTCCATCAATGCATCAAGTTAAAACATGATGGACACACTTTGTTATAATACAAAGAGATCCATAACTCTTTTCTCCTGTAGATCTCTCAATATCTTTACGCGTAAGAGTGCATATACATGTCCTTCCACCGATATAGGTGTTCCCCTTCAATCATAAGCTATTGAATCATAGGTTGATTTAGACTCCCTAAGCACATGTTCTTGAGAAGAATATACATCTAATTCTCCCTTTGATTCATGGGAGATGAAAATTATGGAATATGGTTGTGGAGAATATAATGTGCAACAAGCTCTCTTGGTTTCAGACCTATCATTATCACCAAGAATAATAGGAAGGCCCAAATATCATTTTAAGCAGCCTAGCGATGAACGAACTATTGGAAAATAATTACTTGGGGATTCTTGGTAGAAGAGAAATTACTCGACCCACCTACAACTTGGGTCCTGGAGGACAATCAACCTACCTGCTATAAAATCCCTAAATATGAGAATTCTAGAAGAATGATGTATTTAATGGGCTATAAGGGCATAGGATGTGGAAAGAATGAGCAAGGATAAGGATGCTACGTATTCTAAGTGTGAGGATAGTTTTGATTATTTATACATCGACATAGATTCCCACTATATCCAATATGAGGATCTTACCTCCACGAACCTTTTATGGATACCGTTGTCCTTACCTTAACCCCTACTAAACCTAAACTTGACCTTGTCTACCCTTTCCTTGTCAATTGGGACCAAAAATGTCATGTGCCATTAGACCTATTTGAGAATGATGAGGCTATCACAGAATTCATGAGAATATGAGATACAATTCCAATTAGAGACCATAAGAAAGGTTTCTACATTGACTTAGATACCTACACATATTTTGGAGAGGAAGTTGAGCTTTGTGGTCGAAAAACTTAAGAAAAATTGAGGGAAAAAGTTCCAAAGAAAATCCTCGGCAAAAAAAAAAGTCCAAGTCACACAGTGAAAACCTCTTTGAGGCGTTGGCTGACAAACAAGTAAAAAAATCAATGGACAAAATAAGTGACCACGCTGAGGGTGAAAATATCATAGAGATGCCCTTGGAAGAAGATCTTAATCTTCCTCCCGATCCTATGCATATGGAGGATATGTCAAAAATTCTCGTAGAGGAAACTATTGATGTGAATATTGAAACAAAAGAAAACCCGAAGATAGTCATGCTGGGAGCTTCACTTTTAGCACAAGAGTAGAATATGTTCACCTTGCTTCTCAAAGAAATTTTGGATATATTCGCATGGTGTTATAAATAAATTTCATGCTTAGATCTAACTTTGCTAGTGCAAAACTTAGTGGTGCATAAAAACACAAAGCCTATTAAAAATATATAAGGAAAATAAATCCACGAGTGGCCCTTAAGTTAAATAGGAGTTAGAGAGACTATTAGCTACGGGGTTCATCGAGATCCATTGACTACTCGAGTGGATATCAAACATAGTTCCGATACAAAAGAAACTGTCAAAATAAGAACTTGCACATATTTTAGAGACATCAACAAGGAGTGTCCAAAAGATGATTTTCCCTTCCCTAACATCAACATGATTGTCGATTCAAATGTGGGATATGAAATGTTCTCTCTTATGGATGGATTTTAGGCTACAACCAAATCAAGATAGTAGAGGAAGATCAACATAAGACGACCTTTACAACCCCTTGGGGAACATTCTATTATCAGGTAATGCCATTCAGCCTCAAAAATGCTGGTGTAATTTATCAAAGGGAAATGACTGGGATATTCCATGATATACTGCATGACATCATGGAGGACTATGTAAATGATATCCTCAAGAAATAAAAGACCATAAAAGATAATCCTGAAGTATTGAGGCGTATCTTTGAACATCTCCAAGAATATAAGGTTAGGCTAAATCCAAAGAAGTGTGTCTTCGGGGTATTGTTAGGAAAGCTATTGGGCTTTATTGTATCAAGAAGAGGGATTGAGGTAGACCCAACCAAAGTAACTACTATTACTGAAATGCCTCCTCCCAAGAACATCAAACAACTGTGTATCCTACAAGGGAAAATACAATCCATCCACCACTTTATCTCACAACTTGCCGACAAATGTCATTCCTTTACCCATCTACTTAAGAAATATGTTGACTTCATTTGGGGACCAGAGAAACAACAGGCCTTTGCCTTGCTCAAACAATACTTGGAAAATCCGCTAGTCCTCATGCCTCCAACCCTAGGTGAACCACTTTTTCTATATATATATGTAACCCAATTTTCTATTAACGCATTGATTACTCAAGACAACCTAAGCCAAAAATAAAAAGAAGTGTATTATCTCATTCATACCCTAATTTCATTTGAACCCAAATATCCCAAAATCAAAAAGGGTTATTTGGTTGTGGTTTTTACCTTCGAAAAACTTTTCCATTACCTATTAAATAACAAAACCAAGCTTATATTGAAGGTTGAACCACTCAAGTATCTATTGTCAAAACCTGTGCTTATGGGTAGAATGGCTAATTGGATCATTCTACTCAGTGAATTTGACATTGAGTTCGTACACCAAAAATCAGTCAAAGGATAGGTGCTCGCCAACCTATTGGCTGAAGCTCCCTTACCTAGAATAGATCCTATGAGTTTGGACCTACCAGATGCATCATTGATGTATATTGAAGAATATATCATGTGAAAAGTGCACTTTGACGGATCATTTATGTTTTATGGTTCGGTGGAATGTGTAAAGCTAATCACTCCTTCAGGAGACCCCATACCACAAGCTTTATGTCTTGGCTTTCCTTACACAAAGAACATAGCAGATTATGAAGAACTCATTGATGGGATGAAGTTGGAAATCAAATGGAGTCTCCACCATCTCAAATTCATTCGTGACTCACAATTAATCATCAAACAAGTCAACGATGTGTATAAGGTCAAGGATGATAAACTCATCCCTATAAAAAGTTGGTGGAAAATCTGAAAGAATAATTTGTGTACATCATCTTTGAACAAATTCTAAGGGCACAAAACCGATCTGCAGGTGAAATGGAAACAGTGGGTTCTATGTTGCAGATTCCACAAGAAAACAATGATATGTAGTTTTTATTGAAAATCTACGTCAACCTGCATATTACATGTGAGAATCATGCCTAGAATGTGAAGTTTTTGGTCCATACTCTCCATGGTATGACCCTATTTTTAGGTACCTCCAAAGAGGTACCTTTCCTCCTGACTTCTCCCGATCTAAAAAAAAATTCCTTATCTACCAAATAGCCCGTTACACCCTCTTAGGAGGTACGCTCTATTTTCGTGGCTATGATGGGAATTTTTGCATTATCTAGATGTAGGAGATTCATTTTAAGTGATCAAGGAGGTACATAAAGGAGTGTGTAGTGCTCATAGAAATGGAATGGTCCTAGCGAAGAAATTGTTAAGAGTTGGCTACTACTAGCCTATTATGGAGATAGATTGCTGCAACCATGTGGAAATGTGTTCTATGTCAAAAGTATGGAAATTTCATCCATGCATCGTTGCAACCAATTACAACATCATGGCCATTTTCCAAATGGGGACTAGATTTAATAGGGAAGTTGACCCCTACCTCATCTGATGGTCATACCCACATCATCATGGACACATAATATTTCACTAAGTGGGTGGAGGCCATTCCATTGACCTATGTTATAGGTGCTCATATATCAAAGTTCATCATGAATCACCTTATTTGTCGGTATGGCATACCTACGGCCATAGTTACTGATAATGGAAAATAATTCAAGAACAAGATAGTGAAATATATTTATCATCAATTTCAAATAATATTAAAGTGGTCCACACCATATTACCCTCAAGGTAATGGGCAATCTAAAGCCACTAACAAAACATTGGTTCGATCATGGAAAAGAAGGTGAGTAAGACAGTCATGAATGGAATTTTAAAATTCACTCAGCCCTGCGGGATTATATGACCTCCATTCATACTCCTTCTAGTGTGAAACCCTATTCCCTAGTCTTTGGAACATAATCCATCATTCCACTAGAAATAGAGATTCCTTCCCTAAGAATATTCTTAAGTATTACCTAGATAAGGATGAGGATTACAGAGTGGCAGTAGGAAGAATTATAACTCATCGATGAAAAGCACATCCGCACCCTCAACCATATCAAGGTGTATCAAAATAGAGTCTCCCAAAACTACACCAAAAGGATCATACCTCGTCAGTTTGAGATTGGAGATTTGTTCATGAAAGAGAATCAGTTAAACACAAGGGAAGAAAGAGAGAAGAAAGGAAAGTTTGAACCTCATTGGTTAGGACCTTATATCATTGTGGAAAAATATGTAATAGGAACATACAAACTTCCTCATCCGATGGAGATGAGCTCCGTGAGCACATGAATGCCATGTACCTCAAGTGGTTTGAACAAGGCTCTCAAAATTAGAAAATAACCAAAAAAGTAAAAATAGGATCAAAAATACAAAAAAATCAAAAAAGACAAAAAAAGAGAGAAAAAGATCATCTAAATGTGAAATCCACGCAATTGTGGCACTTTGCATAGGTCCCTTGGTGAAAACCGGTTTGAAACCTTGGGAGGTTTCATTTTCACAAGCATATGGTGTCTAAGGGGTACTTTCCCTTGGCTTTGGGCTAGATCCACACCTTCATATGCAATTGCTTGTGAACCTGTCCTGATGAGCCTTGAACCGACTATTTCTCCTCTTGTTAATCGGTGATGGGATTTTCTTTGTATATTCCTCATCTAATGTCGGGGTACCTTCACACTTTCATGTTCCTATTTATAACATGTGGCGTCTTCCTTGTACATTCCCACCTAGTGTTAAGGGCATCCAGGTTTCTTGGTTTCCTGTATATAGCATCGGAAAACCCTAGAAAATATCCAAAAACATTCAAAAATGTTGAAAATATTCAAAAACATTCGCATAAGACTTGAAAACCCCCAAACATTAGAAAAAATGAAATACAAAAATAATAGAATGTTGTTTCACATAAAATCTCCAAAAAACAAAACAAAATGTGAAGAAAATATTCTTACAAAAACATAAGAGAAATTTACTTGTTTTGTTTCCATGTCAATTTCTTGTTTTGCATGTTTTTTCGTTCCTTTTTATATGTTTTACTTGCTTGTACTTCGGTGTTGTGTATTGCTTAAAAATACTTTATTATATTAATCTTTTATTTTTTAGATTAGATTCATTCTTACTTGTACATATTAAGTGTGTCTTGCATGCTTATAATTAATTGTATTTGGTTGATTTATATAGTTTTTGCTTTAACATACCGCTTTAGATTGATCTTCTCTTAGATTGGATTCATTCATATTTGTACATATGAAGTGTGTTTTTGCTACATATGAAGTGTGTTTTTGTATGCTTGTAAATAATTGTAAATAGTTGTGTTAATTCATGTCGTTTAGCTTGCATATTTGATAGATTTGTTAACTTTTTCTTGTGTTTACTTGTTGCATGTACATAGTTTTGTTATCACATCATCATATCTCCATCTATATCATCACATCTAACATCATCTATACATCACATAGAAATAAAATGCTAAGTGTACATCATGCATGTATGCTAAACTAATCATCACATATTGTATCATCAAATGGGGGCAAGAGGGATCATAAATATATAAATCTATCCCCCACGTACCAATACCATCGTATCATCCAAATTGTGCTAATCTACGAATTATCTCATGAACAAAACATATGATATCGTCTAAGGATATATCATAAATCTAATGCATGTGATACATCATCAAACATCCATCATGATACATACATAGATATGAGATAAAGTTATAAAACATCATGATATAATCAATATTCTTAACAATAATCATCATCATAAGACACATCAATACATGAAATTATATAACTTCAATGTCCATATATACATGTAGAAGGATTGTCTCAAAGAGATATACATCATCAATGTAAAAATCTTCCATCAAGGGCATGAATCATCATGAAACCTTCATACGAGGTATGCAATCATCAGTACACACAAAATCAGCCTTCATAAGAGGTGTACATATACATAAAAAGAGTGTATCATATGCAAAAAAATCATCCATGGCTCTCCCCCTCTCCGGAATTTAACAACACGGGGGATGAAATGGAGTCTACTACTACTACTCGATGGGATGTTCCAACAACAAGTTACTACCCCGATGAACAAAGGTGGGTTGTTGTCTTGATCTAATCGACCACCCCGACCTCTCGTGACCTAGATCCTATGCCACTCACACCAAGCTGATCAAATGGAGTCACTCTCTGTACCTCGACATTTATCAATATTAGGTGACCTTGTAATACAAGGCCTAGCCACTAGCTCTTATGATGTCTGTATCATATCGGTGTCACCAAATGTTGTAATTTCCTAAACAACAACATCTCTCTCTGTCACCCTACACATATCAGCTGATCATGTCTCATTGTGGAATCCCACCGATCTCTATCTACCGTAATGGTGCGGACCGAGCTAGTGCTCGATCTCTCTAAATAATGATGGCGCACTTTGAGCCTATCCCGGATCACACTATGTAATAGCATCCACGGGTGTGTGTCTTTGCTTGATGTAATAAGATAAATATCCGAGCACCTGCATGACCGCTAACTCCGAATCTACTGCAACCAAGTAGCCCCATCTCCACCCCGAGAAGCCGGACACTTACCTTGTCTCACTCCACTATAACAATTTACAGTTGTTCCCTAGCCCGATCTCTCTCGGCCACCACCTGTAAATGAATGGCTATCACCTCCCCGTAACTACTACTAAAACATAGCTAGTTTTCCATCATCCCCACCACCAAGTGGAACATGAGGTGGAGGACCTTGGTGTGAAAATGAATTCACCTACTATAATAGAACATGTAAACCAACTAGAGACAATCTGTATATGTGGAGCCTAGAGCACTGTCTTTGCTGCGATGTTGTTCCTATGGCTGTTGTGGTGGAGGACCTTGTGTCCTACCCCCATCGTGATGTTAGTCATCAAATGGATCCTCATCATCATCATCATCATCATGGCCCCAGTCTCTACCCTCATCACCACTACTAGGTGGTCTCATTGGAGGTTCTCTCACTCTTGCCTCATAGGTTGCCCTCATAATAGTCAATCGGCAATGTAAAAATGTGTGGTACCATGGCCCATACTCCTTTATACATCGTGGATCTCTAGCTCGCCTCAAAGGTTCCCATGAAATTGGCACCATCTAAAGATAACTGGCTATAGCACTATCCATGGTAATATGTGGCCCCATATCAACATACTCGAGCCCTATGACTATACCACATATTTGGCCTGGCACATCCTGTGCGCTTCTAAGTTGTCTCTTTCACTGAGTCAACTCGTAAAAATATTGCGTGTAGTTTTGGATGCCAAACATAAAGTGCTCCACTTTGTCACTATGGTCAACTCTAACCCATCCTCGATCCACTAAAAGTGCTTCTATGGCCTCCATACTATTGAGGCTTGTTGTAGCTCATCAAACTCTCGGAGATAGTGGTATGTATCTCCCATGTTCAGTTGCACATCATTGCTAGCTAGAGCCCAACCCATAATAGAAGGCTCTTCTAGAGCACAAGCACACAATGCACCTGTGAGGCGACCGATAGCAATGTGGTCCCATGCTCAAATATGTAACAATCTAGCAGGAACTACCATATTTTGATGGTAGTATGTAATCAAATGGAGGCCCCATGCAAATGTGCCAGTATGCACTGGCCCCAACAATATCACTTGTCATCAATCAATCCATGAATAACTCCAATAAGGTCAAGTGGAAATGACACTCCGTTCTTATCAAAGAGAAAAAATCCACTAAAAAATGCAATCAAATATACTACAACTTGATCTACCTATGGATTTTCTATACACCAAGATAATCATTTGTCATGCCTAGGAATATCCGGTGCTCCAAATAACTCTAGAATACATTGTTCAATATCGAGATGATGGCTCGTATATCTTGAATCAACTCCGGATCTGGATTGTAACTGGTATATCCGCCATACATCCTCTAAGGTAATGGTAATCTTTCCGTAGGGAGCCGAAGCATTGGCTCTCATTGTGCCACCTCTCAGCTAAGGCTTTCAAGAGGCCATGATCAAGTGTGATATGTGGCATGTCATCCACATACACTAATCCAGTCATGTATATGAGGATATCTAATATCTTCCTATCCTCCTCATCAAACTCTACCTCGATGACTAGCTAGACGACCATATCGCTCTCTAGAATGGAGAACGGGTAATCACCTCTGCAAAAATAAAAATACACTTGTTAGGGATAAATTCTATCTACATTCTTCTATTATTCTTCTACAACATACTAATTCTACTTTCTTCTACAAATTTCTAGCTTACATTCTTCTACACTTAACTTATTTCTCTTAAAATCTTGTTTAATTGTTTCTTCTAGTGTATATGCACCACTTTCGGTACATACACACCTAACTCCGATGCATACATGCCTAACAAGTATACGCCTTCCTACCAACGCGCATATGCGTCCATCATCAAGCACGTGCGTGCCTAACCTTACCTAACCCAAATTTCAACCCCGCAAGACGCATATGCGCCCATTCTAGCACATACATGTACCCTTCTACGTGGGTGTGCACGTGTATGTTTTTACCATGCCAACACATACACATCCCCTTTGGTAGATAAGCGTGCATCTACCCACATTTCAACGTGTACATGTATGCGTACCCATCCTGTTGGTGCATACGCGTGCATGTACACGTTGTTTTAGCCCTAAGGTGATGTAAAAAAGTGTAAATTAAGTAATAAATGATGAAATTAACATGGAAGGATCTAGGGCACTCATGTATGGTCCATCCACATCATCGCAAAGGTACTCCCTGGATGCGTCGCTTGCCTCCTCCTCCTCTGAAGTCTCACCATCTCTCTTTCAACTCGCAAGTCACTCACAAGAAGAATTCAATATCACTCCATAGAAAATGAATTAGTCGCAATGGTTCCCCGAGTGGGGTATATCTAACCCTTTTTACCCACCGCGATGCCCCTAGGGCATGATTTGACTGTCGTGATGACTCTAACCCTTCTTCTCGCTAATCAAATAATTTATTTTATTAACTAATTATTTTTATTAATTTTCCACCGTGTTGGGGCATTATTTTCCACATATCACTCATTTATTCTCACTAGGGAAATTTTATTGCTTCTAGACAATATCAATTCTTCTAAAACCACCAAATAATAATTATTTTTATTAATTTTTTGTTACGTTAGGCAATACCTGCCACCTAGTGTATCTTTGTTCTCCTTGAGGAATTTTTATCACTCCTATGATATTCTTATTATTATTCCATCTTCTTCTACACCAATGTCAACATCCGCAAAATCTAATAAAAAATAATTAAAAATCGAGTTAAAATCCTAAAACTTGTAAAAAAAACACAAAAAATTGTAAAAACTAGGTAAAAATCTCATAACAGCTAAAACATGTGTCTTACGCATTGTACTTCTCCCATATCTTGTTGGAATATTCATTTTTTCATAAACCAAATGACTCGTGGATCATCATATTTATGACCATATACAAATCTAGTCTTCTTTCTTCGTTTGTGCTTTGGGGCACATCTTGTTTCTGGTGATGTTTTGTGGTGCATAATTCTTTTCATTAGACCCTGCGTCCCTCGAAATTTCCCTCTCCTATATCCTCGGCTTGGGGCATAATTTTTAACCCTTGTCATTAATCACAAAAATTTGGGATCTTCACTTGATAACAAAATAGTTGTGCAATAGTCTCAACCATTGTTGGTTTGAGTATGTGTGTGTGTACTTGTTTCCTGTTAGATGAGCTTGTTTACTTCTCGTACTACATTGCATTTTGTATGTTTCATTGAGTTGGTTTTCAACAATTGACAATTGCTTCGTATTATGGCTTTTCATATCGTTTACGGTTTTTCATATGATTATTTATTTAATAAGGATAAATGATGTAGATCTTTGGCTATATGATGACAATACAATTGTTCAAATGCAATGGATGAAGGCTAGTTCTTATCTCTCCTTCTCCATATTTCTTCTATATCATTCTCCTAACAACATCATTCTTCCACTATGTCCAGGGCATCCTACCCCTACTCATTCTTCCACTTCATTTGGGGCATTCTGCGCCTACCCATTCTTCTCCTACACTGGGCAACATGTCCCTCATTTTATTTCCACTTATCTCATCTTTTCGATTATCGGTCACCTTCTTTCATCACCCTATTGACACTCTAGGGGCATCTCTCGTTTCTACTAATTGTTTCTTCCACCCCTTTAAAATTTTACCATCTACTATCTTTGAAGAGACATCACTTACGCCACCCCAAAGAGGGGAAAATGTAGACACCTGTTTATTGAACCAAACAATTTAATACACTTAAATTGTGTTAATTACACCACTTCCCACAAGTTGACAACATAATGTCAATAGTGCCCCAATTCTCTTCTATCGTCATTAATTAACTACATTACACTAGTTAATTGACTCTTTTGTTGCTCAAAACCCTAATTAACGACCTTTCGTTAATTAACACCTCTTTCTATCTAAAGTAATTAATTATTATTAATTAATTACGATCGCTAGTCTAAATCAACAAACCTTCATCTATTTAATCAAATTCCTCTGTTGCATAATATAAAATCATGCTAATTCTCTTCTAACTAGCCTAATAAGCCCATCCCCCTATTAATTGATCACCTTTGATTAATTATATGCACCCCTAATTCCCATGGGTCACTAAAGGAAAAATGAAACTCTCCTAAGGTTGACTCAACCCTCCCTAAACCATCCTTATCCACAACTAACTCAACCTTGCTATTATCCCACATGTAAAGGGATGCAAATCTACTTTTATCCATTGGGCTATATAAGGAGCCCTCCTCTTACCATTCTACTTACACCTAAATGAGCATAGAGCCTATACTATAGCCATTTTATAATATTTAAGCATTATCCATTAGAGTGGAGCTAAGCATCATCCATTTGCATTCAATCATCCAAGTAATTTTGTGAAGAATAATGGAGTTAATAAGGAAAGGCCTTGTTTCCATTAATTGATGAACGTCCATCCTCAATCCTCTTGGATCAAGCAAAAATATCGACCCCTTTGATAGCTAAAGGATCTACCTAGGTCCATTTCATTAATTTAACTTTCTAAAGAGTAGAGCAATAAATGTTAGTCTAGATGAAAAATCAAGTTAGCATGCACAAATAAAATGAATATGAAACCAATTCAAATTCAACATGCAAACTCAACAAATCAACTACCTCAGATCAAGAAAAGATGAAAAGAAGAGAAACAATACCTGCAATTACCATCTAGCATGCAATTCTCCTTCCCTAATGGTTGGATGTGTTTGAGGATGATTGATTGCTTCATATTTTTATGTGGATGCACTTGGGAAAAATGTCCCCTTGATGATTTCTTGATTGTTGATGAAGATGATGAAGGATTTCTTGGTTATAGATGGATGATTGATAGAATGGATTGATTGAACAAAAGAACAGAATTTTGTTATGGATTTAGAAGATGTCTCTCATGGAGGATGAGAGCTTGATTTATAGCTTGTGAGTGGAAAATTGAATGGTTGATATTTTTCCATGGTGGATTAAATCCAAGGGTTGGAATTTGATGAGAGGATTGGAGGATTCTAGAATGGAAAATTATAGATTTTATGAGGGATTTCCATTCAATTAAAAATTCAGTGGAATAGTGTAGATGCATTTGAATATTTGAAAATGGGAGGGAAGAATGGAGAAGATTCTAGATTTAGAAGCATATAGATTTAGAGGTGAGGATGTGCACATGATTAGGATTAGATTAGGTTAAATGATGTGATTAGGATAATTAATGATGAGATTTGATGGAAAGGCTAGGTGTAGGGATGTGTAGGGTAGGTGGTAGGTGAGATGTAGGAATATTAAATTCCTATAAAATATTAATAGGGATTAGAATAGGATAATATGATATAATAATGAAATAAAAGGGATTAAGGATGAAAATGGGATATTAGATGAAATAAAATGATAAATGATAAATGATGAATGATGGTAAAATGGATTAATAATAATAATTAATCTTACGATTAATTATTATATGGTTGATGTATGAATAATAATAATGGATTGGTAGTAGATAAAGCTAAAATGTGGGGCATGATTAATGTTAATTAGTCATGTAGACATTTTAGGTGTCTACAACTAGCATGTTAGTGTGAGGTTTATTTTCAAGGTTCTAATGCATAATGTTGATGTTTATTACTTGTTTATATCTTAGCATGATGGTGTATAGATTTTAGTTTAGGATTGTATTGAGACTATTAGGTGTTAGTCTTGATTTTACTTGCATAGCTAACTAATTCTTTCAAATAATGATAAAATCTTGTTCCAAAGAAAAAAATAAAGCCTAGTGCCAACTAGCATGAATATAACTTAAAAATTTTCTATTTATTGTTTTGCAGATCATTATTTTAAAGATTTTCTGTTTATTTTTGTGTGGAAGATTGCATTATGATAATATAGGACGATTGCATCGTGAACAAATGAACAATTTATCAATGATCCAGGAATGAAAATAGATTTCTCAAAGCATCTTAGCAAGGTTTGGAATGACATTTTAAAAATATTAAAAACATTATTCCAAAGCAACAAATAAATCTAGCAGAAGAGTACGCCAATATAGAAAAGGAACAAGTGATGGCGTCTAATAAAGTGTGATGGGGGAGCTTAAATAGGAGGATAACGAAGACCTATATTTTCATCAGCCACAACCAAATATCATTGGGCCAGATAAAAACAACGTGAAGAAAATCATGGAATACAAGTTCAATGAGCATAGCCATAAAGTGGTTCACACCACTACAATATTTACAGTCATCTCCTTAGAAGAAATCCTACTTGAGCACCCCCACCCACCGGGATCCAAGGCCGATGATTCAAAATCTAGTGGAGATATATTGTCTATCCTAGTTGGCTCCAAGGGTGGTGTGGTGCTCATGGTTTTCCATATTTGTGGTAAGAAGGGTGATCATTGGACATCAAAATGGACTTACAAGGATATCTCCCCGCCGGTGCCACAGACACCTTAACAATGGATAAGGTCATCGAGGGCCTCATCGCAAAAGGAAGCAGCGTTGGTGGTACTTCCACTTCTTCCACTACTAGGTGATCAACCTATGTCCATCCCAATATAAGGGGTGTCGTGGACCACTTTGGTGACACCATGTGCCATAAAAATGATGAAAATTCTGATCGAGTTACCAATCTGTTCAAGGACATGATGTATTGTTATCTGCATGAGATTTTTAAGATATTTGGACACATCACACGTGTCTACATGGGCATGGATCAAAAGACAAGGGTTAACAGGGGGTTTGGTTTTTTTATTTCATCAATAGGGATGACACACAAAGAGATATCAATAAGGTCAATGGTTATGGTTATGATAATCTTATTCTCAGAGTCGAATGGGCCAATCCTATGATATTTTCCTAGATGATTTGTATTTTGATTTTTTTACCCCTTAAGAAAATGCAAGATGTTGAAGTTTTATACTATTTGATTTCTTCCATTGAATTTAATGTAAATGATGATACAAAGGATTTGAGTTGGTTTCTTTATTCTTCTAAGAAACATGTTCTCATAAGAGAGTGTTTTTTTCTATCAAGTGTTATTCTATGTTGTTCGGTACTTGATGATTTGGTAGATCTATGGGGAATAAACCAAATTAAAAACATTTATTTTTATTCCTAGTGGTTGCTAGCAGTATAAACCAAAAACATTGATGGCGTTCAACAGAGTGTGATGGGTGGATCTTAAAGAGGAGGATAATGAAGACCTGGATTTTCATCACCCCGTGTCAAATATCATTGGGCCAGATGAAAATGGCGTGAAGAAGAGCATGAAATACAAGTTCAATGAGCAAGACATTACCATAATTTCTACTTTTATATATTTCTCCTTCCTTTACTTTCCCTCCGGTTATATATCACCTCCCTTATTGGCATTTCCATATCAACCTTACGGTAGAATAAGTAATTTAATGTCCCCTCAAACCCTAAAAAATTACTATGGTTTTCCTGGCTATGCGATTTGAGTGTTTGGACTCTACAAACATTTTGAATTTACTCCATACGCTGGAATCTGCAAAAATAATGATCGAAAACTTGAACGAGGAGTAAAAAAATTAAAAAACAAGAGTAATCACAACTAAAAAAATGAGTGCACGTTTACCCGATCTAAACTCTAATAAAACAAAAGAGTTTGTGAGAATCAAATCAGAAATGATGCACCACAAAGTAGTTACACTCCAATAGAATCGTGATAGCTCCAGCGTAATCGCAAGGTTTGATCAACAATGGAAGAAATTACTCAATGAAACAAAGCTTGCACATACAGGAAAGACAACGAAGTGTCTTGGCATGCTCATAAATGAATAGTAAGAGAGTACATATAGGGTGCGTTGAGTAACCCTAGTGCATGACACACATGTAAACCCTAAACCTAAACCTAAACCTAACCCATGTGAGATGACCCTCCAATATGTGAGGAGGACACATAGGATAACTCACACCAACGCCGCCCTTCATCGAAGTGGGGTATGAGATATGATGAGTCGATGAAAGAGAAGACACTCCTAAACAACTAAGAAAGATGTGTTAATGGGGCCCGACAACTAAAGGCCTGATAAGGTGCCCATATACAAACACAATCTTCCTAGAAGAAGAAGAAGAAGAGAAGGACTATATAGCCCAAAGAAGATGAGTAGCTGCATAAGACCTTGCCCCAAGAAGAGACCGCAAGTGAAGAAACTTCACCTCAGTGAAGGGCTTGGTGAATATATTTGCAATTTGATCAGCCGTCTGAATGTACTGAATGTCGATGATACCATCATGAATAAGTTCCCGTATCAAGTGCATATGGATCTCAATGTGCTTCATCCACTGATGCTGAATTGGATTTCTTCAAATAGAGATAGTGCTCGTGTTATCACAGTAGATAATGGTAGGCCGCCGAAGGTGGATGTCAAACTCTGTCAGAATACCCTATAGCCAAATAGCTTCCGTGGTAACATTAATGCTCCTCTATATTATGCCTCTGTAGATAATATCACAATTGTATTCTGCTTCTTACTAGACCAACTAATAGGACCCAAACCAGAGAGAAAGCGTAGCAAAAGTAGATTTCCAATGATCTAAGTCACCGGCCCAATCAGAATCTGTGAACCCAATCAAGTCAATATCTACCCCTCCATGATAGTGAATGCCATTAGTATAAGTTCCACGAACATAATGAAGGATCCATTTGGCTACTTTCCAATGCAGCTCATGTAGCTCCTACATAAATCTGGACACAATCGCAACAAAGATACGATAAATCCGGTCGAGTGTGAGTCAAGTAAATCGAGCTCCCAACCAATGTCGATAAAGACTACCATCAACCAAGGGAGTAGAGAAATATGAAACCAACTTGACCCCAGAAAGAAAAGGAGTAGGAGAAGACTTATAATTAGACATCCGAAAATGAGCTAGCAAATCAAGAGCATACTTAGGTTACAAAATCAAAATTCCTAAGTCAGATTGTGAAATCTGGATCCCAAGGAAGTAATGAAGTAGACCTAAGTTAGTCATGGAAAACCTATTGGCCAAGGCGATCTTCATAGAATCAATAATAGAGGAAGAGTTTCCTATGATCAACACGTCATCAACATATAGAATAAGAATGAGTATGGAGTCATCTTGCTGTAGAATATAAACATTTGGATCAGAATGACACCTAGTAAACCTTGATGTAAGTAAAAAGGAGTCCATCTTTGCATACCAAGCCCGAGGGGATTTTTAAGGCCATAAAGAGACTTCTTTAACTTACAAATGAGGGAGGGACCTTAGACATAACCCGTAGGTAATTCCATATAGATCTATTCCTCTAGGTCACCATGAAGGAAGGCACTCTTAACATCCATTTGATGGACTTTGGATCTTTTTCTGCAGAAATGGCTAGGGTCGGTCGAATAGAAGTCATATTTGCAACGAGTAAAGGTTTGAGTATAATCAACACTAGCTATCTGGGAGAAACCCTTACTGCTAATCGCGCTTTAAATTTTTGATGACTCCATCTACTCCATACTTTGTTCGGAACACCCACTTACACCAAATGATTTTTCTTCCTTTTGGAAGAGGGGTGAGATCCCAAGTACCGTTCTTCATGAGAGAGGAATACTCCTCATCCATGGTAGAATCCACTCAGGAATACCAAAAGCCTCCCAGAAATACTGTGGATCAGAAGCAGAGATGAAAAAAGAGTGGGGTCCAACAAAATATGAGTGAGTACGTCTCATATCCAAAGTATCTCCAACTAAATCTCTAGCACTTTGCAAAGTTTTCCTATCCCAAAGAGGACCAGGAGGATCAGGCCCCAAGTTGGAAGATTCTTCACTTGAGTGAGAAGGGACATAGTCCTCATCATCACTCTTGCTCATCACAAAAATCGAGAAGACTCGGACGCCTAATGGTTGGGAGGATTAGGAAGAGGAGCACGCTCAACATCATCATCATCATCTGATGAGTTAGAATCTGAATCAGCGAGCTGAAGAACCTCAATAGGTGGAGAAGTAGAAGTCGAAGAAGACTCATTGAACTTAACACTTCTCTCAATATATAGATCACGAGAAGTAGGATTCATCAATCAATATCCCTTCACGCCATCAGGATACCCTACAAAGATACAAGGTTTGGATTGTGGTTCCAAAGCCTTGTGTTTCTTCTTGGGAATCCAAGCCATAGCCTTGGATCGAAGACTTGAAAGTGCTCAACATCAGGCTTTCATCCAAACCAGGCTTCAAAGGGTGTCATCCCTCTTAATTCCTTGTGTGGAACATGGTTCTGAATGTAATTTGCACAATTCACTACTTTGGCCCAATACTACGGAGGAAGAGACTTTGAGTGAATCATACAAGTGGCCATCTCCTTAAGAATACGGTTCTTTCTTTCTATGACTCCATTTTGTGAAGGGCTATAAACAACTGTATGTTGCAAAGAGATCCCTTTAGAAGTACAGAAATCCATGAACCTATTGTTTACATATTCACCTCCATTTTCGGTTCGAAGAACCTTGATAGACCGTTTCACCTATTTCTCAGCAAGAGCCTTAAAGTCCTGAAATTGTTGAAAGACTTCATACTTAAGCTTAAGAAAATATACCCAAGTATATCGCAAAAATTCATCAATGAAGGTTAGCACATAAAGATCTCTACTAAACGAAAGAGAAGGAAATGGACCAGAAATATCGCTATGAACAAGATCCAAAGGACGAGTAGCTCTCCAAGATTTTCCTTTGTAATAGTTATTTTCAAGATGCTTTCCAAAGGTACAACCATCACAAAGACCCTTAGAAAATGTGACGCGGGGTAACCTGTTGACCATTTCATTTTGGCTCAATTGTTCAAGGTAGCGATAATTTAGATGTCCGAAACGCTCATGTCATAGCTTACTAACCTCATTTACATGAGTGATCAAGGCAATGGGCATAGAATCAGAAGTAAAGTGGGAAAAGGTATATAACCGTGAATGGTGATTAGCCTTTCCTTCAGCCACTGTAGTTTCATCGTTAAGCTCACGAATAATCACCGAGTTAGGACCAAATTTCAATCGCATTCCTTCACCAAGGTGAGTAATTTGGTAAACCGATAGGAGATTGGTAGACAGATCAGAAACACTCAACACTTGGTTAAATGTTCCCCCATCCATCTCTACCGATCCACTACCAGAAACCGACATTGTCGTGTCATTACCCATCGTGATTTGGGACATTCCACAAGGTTTGATGTTGGAGAACTCAACATGCAAAGAACCCATGTGGTGCGATGCACTAGAATTTATAATCCATGTCGATGAAGGAGAAACTCTGGATACAAGGGCCTTTCTTCTTATCGATTTAGAACCTTTTTACGGTAGAAAACTTGGCCTTTGGAGCATTTTGTTTTATGGATTCAGAACACTCATTTTATTCTTCTCAAGTAAATGAGATAAGTGATCAATCTATTTATGAAAATAGTGGTTCTCGTCGTGACCAGGATTCTTGCAATAGAACACAAAACTTGCTTTTCGTGCCTTAGGCTCGAAGTCGAAGTGTTTGTGTCATTTTTAGGTTTGGTCTTGGTTTCTTTCTTTTTCGAGTCTTCTTTCCCTTCTTTAGTACTTGCTACAAGGGCATGTGACTTGGACTTGAGAGACCCCATTTGAATGAGTTTTTCCTATTCTTGAATGAGTTGGGACGAAAAATAGTCAAAGGAGGGTATAGTCCAAGCATCACCCAAAGTAGCTTTTGTAGTGTAAAACATTGACACGAAGGTAGAATATTCAGGACCTAGCTTAGAGAGAATCGACAAGATCAGTTGAGAATATTTCTTCTCTACTTGACATCCCTTTAACAACAATCTAATGTGGACAAATTTCGAGAAGAAAGATTGTAGGTTTTCAAAGTCACTAGGATTTAACCCTAGTAGTTCATTTTCCAACTCATGCGCTCGAATGTCATGTTGTTGTCCAAATATTTCATCCAACGTTGTCTACACTGATTTAGGTGTTTCGGATGCCTCAATGTGGAAGAGAAAGTAAAGAGAAATAGAAATGCAAAGAAGACCTAAAGCTTCATCACTACGGTTTAACCACTTAGATTTTTCAGGGTCATTGTTTGGTTTAGTCTCAGTTCCCATGGTGATGCGATATAACCCTTTACCCATTAGTTTCATAATCATTTTTATCTCCATTTGAAGAACTTGAATAGCATAAGAAAAGGAATTGAAAGTGCATCCATAGTGAAGAGAGAGAGAGAAAGTAATGCAGAAGAGAAACAAAACCACCCGGGACAATATAACAACCCCCCCGCTTTCAACACTTTATAGTTTAGTGTGTTGATTACAATCGGGTCCGTGTGTGTGGTTGGAAATATTTGGTAACTTGACTTGCAATTAGCGTAATAAAGGCACGTGGAAGACAAAGAGGTGCTTAGAGTAATATTGCACATTTGAGCGCATGATTAGTAAAAAAAAATTTGACACTAATGCCTAAAAATATTATCGTTTACAAATGTCCGATTCGACTAATTTTAGAGCTTTTTGAGTTTTTAAAAATTATATTTAACATTAATTTAAAGACGCTTTTAAAATTATTTACTAAACGTAAATGATAATCGTTAAAAAAATTAATTAATAATGATTATTTAATATCTAATTAAAAATAATAATTAAATATTATGAATTAATTAAGATTTAAAAAAATCCTAACTTTAAAAAAATACTTTCCCTCTTTTTAAAATTATACTAACTAAAAAAATGATGAAAAACAATTTAGAAAGTATTTAAATTTAAAAAGAAATCTTTTTAAAAAATGCGCAAGTATTTAGAAAAGCTTTTGCAGATTTTAAAAAAGGAAAGTAGGTTAAAAGATGGAAAAAGCTTTTTATTGTTTTTGAAAGAATTAAAAAAAAAAACACTTAAAAAGCTTTTTAAAACTAAACGCAAGTATTATTTTTGTTTTAAAGCTTTTATTTAAAGATTTTAGCAAGATTTAAAAATAAATATTTAATAAATACAACTCAAAAAAAGGAACGTACCTTTTTGGAACTGCTATTTTTTTGTTGTTGCAGAGTTCGTAGCAGTAAAGGAAATGGATAGGTGCCTTTTGGAGCAGCCGTGGAGGGAGGAGGGACAGAGGAGGGACCATGTAGCACCACGCGGGAGAAGCCGGAGATCACACAACACCACGACCACGCAACACCAAAAAAATGTAGTGGTGTCTTTGTAAAATGAATAGTTGTGTCTTTGTAAAATGCGCAGTTTGGTGTCTTTTGGAGTTGTGTCTTTGTAAAATGCACAGGTTTGGAATGGCGACCAACAAGGAAACACTGTAGACCATGGAAAAAAACACAAAACCGATCCCCCCAAAAACACACAGATCATGAGCCGACCAGCGAAAAATGGAGGCCGCAGATGAGGGTTTAGAAAGCTCGGGGCAGAGCTAAAACTAAACACTTAAACCTGCAAAACACCAGAAAACATAGAGAGCCAAGCAAAACCAGAGATCTCCAAAAAAAAATCAGTTTAGTTAAAAAAATTAAAAAAAAAAAACCTCTAGTTTAGTTGTTCTGTTAAATTTGGCTGCAACTAGCTAAATGTAGCTGCAAAACCCCTGATAGCTCAAGAAAACCTGCACATGCATGAAGAACAAGAAAAACTAAAAACTTTCCAAGAGCAAGAATGTTAGATATGTTAGCAAGGAAAAAACCAGAAAAAAATAATGATCGAAAACTTGGACGAGGAGTTAAAAAAATGAAACAACAAGAGTAATCACAACTAAAAAAAAGGAGTGCATGTTTACCCGATCTCAGCTTTGATACCATGAAAGACTTTGCGAGAATCAAATCAGAAACGATGCACCACGAAGTAGTTGAACTCCAATGGAATCGTGATAGCTCCAACGTAATCGCAAGGTTTGATCAACAATGGAAGAACTTGCTCAACAGAAACAAAGCTTGCACATACAGGAAAGACAATGGAGTGTCTTGGCATGCTCATAAATGAATGGTAAGAGAGTACATATAGGGTGCTAAGTAACCCTAGTGCATGACACACATGTAAACCCTAAACCTAACCCATGTAAGATGACCCTCCAATATATGAGGAGGACACACATGATAACTCACACCAACAGAAAATGACGTGAAGAAGAGCGTGGAATACAAGTTTAATGAGCATGACATTACCCCGATTTCTACTTTTATATATTTCCCCTTCCTTTACTTTCCTCCCACTATATATCACCTCCCTCATATCCTCCCTTATTGGCATTTCCATATCACCCTTATGGTAGTAATAGTAATTTACTGTCCCCTCAAACCCTAAAACATTACTATGGTTTTCTGCTATGAGATTTGAGTGTTTGGATTCTAAAACATTTCAAATTTACTCCGAACGCGTGAGAGGCGCTTTTCCCTTTTATTAAGCCGGGGACGATAGTGATGTCATCGACTGAGTGAGATGGGGGGAGCTTGAAGATGAGGACAATGAAGATTTGGATTTTCTTCTGCCACCATCGAATATCATTAGGCCGAAAAAAATGGCATGAAGAAGATAGTCTAATACAATTTCAACAACAAGCGGGGGCAAAATGTGGTTTGCACCACTACCACGAGCATCTTCAAAGTGGTCAAAGTGCACCTTAAGAAACATGCTCTATAGCGCCACGAGTAGTGTAAGTTTGGTGTTGCTTTGCCAACGAAGAACCATCAACAAAATTTACAAGTATCTCCTTAGAAGAAATCCTTCTAGAGCACCCCCACCCGCTAAGATCCAAGGTTAATGATTTAAAATATAGTGGAGATGCACTAACTATCCTTGTTGGCTCTAAGGGTGGTGTGGTAGATTTAATTGATAAAGCACCTTTGAGTAGAATGTGTGTGACTGTCTCTAGTAATGAGATTTTGTATAATGTGTGTTTATCAATCAGGGGTAGCCTTTATTCATAATCTAGCCTTTGTTTTGGTGTTCCTCAGACCCCCTTATAGTTTTTGCTTTGTTGTTTTGCTAGGCTTGGCCTAGTGTGCTTGTGGCTTTGGGGATTTCTCTCATACCGCCCGCTTATTTTGTTGAGAGAATCTTGTATCATGTTGTATTTAATATAATATAAGATCATTTTCATCAAATAATCTAGCCAATGCATGGGAAAATGTTGATGATGCCATCCATTTTTTATTGCGTCGACCTTCCTCACACGAGTCGAGGGACTATTTAATTGGGTTGTGCTTTCACCTGTCCTCACTCATTTTCTCACGTTTTTGTCTATTGTTTCCCCTTCCCTCTCATGGCATCTACCTATGTTCCTTTCATCCTCTTGCGTAAAAAAAAAATGGGAAACGACTTTCATCTCTACTATGTCTTATAGTCGTCTTCACAATGTCTTTCGCATAGACTCGAAGATGTTATGACTGCGATTGTGAACATCTTGGGTGTGGTTTATCTCTAAAGAACAAAGTGATCTTGTGTAAACTCTAAGATTGTAGGTGTCTTCGTGTTCAATTTTCGGTGTTGTGTGTAGATAAATCAGTGGTCATGGTAGTCGCATCCCATTTCATTTACCTAGAACATTGTGTGGGTTTGGTCGAAGCTCTGGTAGAAGTATGCCTTCCTTGTCTCTTTGTAAATTTGAATCCTTGTCCATCACCTTTTTGGGTTGATAGTAGGATTTTTGATTCCTTGGAATTTAAAATTTGGGTCCTACTTCAATTTGTTGACTCTATTCAAAGCATCTTTCGATCCGTTAGGCGCCTACATCTCCAGTGGCCATCCCTAGACTGGTCACACTCATAATACATATCCTGCCCCTTCCACATCGCGTGAAGTACTTGAAGTTTGTTGCTGGTGCGTCCTTTACCTTTCTCAAGATTATTGTAATGCTTATTTCAAGGCGGAACCCTAAGGTTTCTCTATCATTCCCACTCTTTTTTGTATTCATGACTCTATGTTTTTTGCAGGCCTAATTATTCATGTTACATGTTGGCCTCGTTATCTTTCTTACTCATTTTTAGTTTTTGTATGTATCCTTTCTTCAATCAAAATGTGGGATACTTGTATGTAATTTGTCCCTAAATTTATTTTCCAATAAGTTTCTAGATAATGTGCCCAACTATCTTAACAATGTTTATATGTATAATATGTGTGATTATCTTTAGAAAATTTATAATATATAAAAATATATACATAACATTTTTATTTCTGGTAAATTGTTATTTGATTAATGTTAATTTACCTCGATAAGATACACTGAATTACCTAGGAGTGTTAAGTATTAACTCTCTTACTTTGATTTTTTAAGGTCATATTATCCTCTCAACTTCAAATTGTTTGCTAAAAAAATTGTTCACATCAGTTTAAGGTATATATAGAATTGAAAAATTTTCAGGCACTTCAACAATCAATGTGTTCATAGATATCATGAAAACAATTTTAATTTACAATGAATTATTATGTGAATTTGGGATTCCAAATGACGAATAGTATTACAACGAAATTCAAATTATTCTTAAAATGATTTACCATAATTCTACCTTTAGAAAAGGAGTTTTAATTTATTTCATATCTATATTTAATTACAAAAATATATCCTCATGACAAGGGGAGTAGGAGAATTTTAATTGTCATTTAAAGTGTCAAGTGTGGGAGGAAAATGTTCTGTAGTGATTTCATGTCCCTTCTTTTGAGGTACATAAGGATGGTGGAAGGTGACACGTGGGGTTAATGATGAATGACGTTGGACATTTATAATTATTAAGGGGATGTTAAGGTTCTTTTAATTCATTTTTATTTCTATATTGGAATCCGTGTTTATAACTATTAAGGGCATGTTACTATTCTTGTAATGCGAGCACCGCTGAGGTTTATATTTATTAATTGGAGGTTAATGTTCTTGTAATGCGAGCGCCACTAGGGTTTATATTTATTAATTTGAGGTTAATTTTCTTGAAATGCAAGCACCGCTGGGTAAGGATGAGATTTGACGTCCATCCTAGGCTTTTTTTGGCACTAGAAGATGTTTTTTTTACGGTTTTGTGCAGGGAAAACTATTTTTAAAAACTTTTAATATTTTAGTAGACCGTCAAATTAATGTTAATCACTATTAATGAACCGTTATTTTTTCTATTTTCTAGTTCTATTTAAAAAAATAAATCGGTAGTTTGACTTTGATTATTAAATATTCGTTTTTTAAATAAAGGGGTCGTGGATTTGTTATTTTTAATCCAAAATATGGATACTTATTTGAAATCTGGAGCTTGTCATATTTATTTCATATATGTGCATTTATTTCAAACCTTTCCCAAGTCCCGAATCAAAATAAGTGGTACTCTACCAGTTAAGTGGTTATTTCATCACGCATTCATTCAAGTCCTACTAGTTTATTGTTTAAACACAGTTGTTTCTGTAGCATTCAGGGAGATTATTTAGAGTCCAGAAATGTTTGGTGTTCTTTTCTGTGTCTGTAGCATGTTTTAGTAGGTTTTTCTTGTGCCACGGATACACATTTTATTCCTGTGCAAAGAGGAAATTGAGCAGCAATGGTAGAGGAGGAAGTGGCAATAGGGATGCGATGAAATTTTCCTCGTGGAAGTTTTTAATATTTTCTAAATGGTAACTTCTAGATTAAGATAATTATTCTAAACCAATTGGTGAGTTGTCTTTGCAATGTGGATTAATCTAATAAATAAACAATATTATCAAAAACTTATGTTAAAAAAGTGGGTTAATCTAATAAATAAACAATACTCATAAAAAGCATGTTAAAAAAACACTAAATATTTTAAGGGTAAAATATAACATTAGCTGATTCTATTAATAGAAAAGAGGCTTTAGTTTTTGAGTTTATTTGATTTTTAAATAAAGAGAATAAGTGGTAAATCATCCAAAAAAACCTTATTATGTTTTTGTAAATTATATATATTTATTTTTCAGGATGTTATGCGTAAATTTTGCAAATTTGATTGTTCAATTGAATATGTATCAATTCGTATTTGTAAATCTTAACAAAAATACAAGGTCATCTGTATCCCATTAATGATTCATTTTCGCAGAGGATTGGGAAAAGAATTATGTATTTTGACTCACACAAATAATAAATACTTGGTGGCGAAGATAAGTGATGACCCAAAATTTGACCAAAAATTATTTAGAAGGTTTGTAAAAACATCAAACCTGTCATCAAATTTTGAATCGACGGGAAAGGGTGGACGTAAAATGTCATTCCTTTCATTGGGGTTTAATCTTCTCTTGGAATTCCTTACAAGTGCGGTGCATGTAGTTTATTAAGGGGATGTTAATGTTCTTGTAATATGAGTTTATTCCTCTCTTGCAATTTGGGTTTATTCCTCTATTAAGGCCAAGGGATGTTAATGTGCATTCATTCCTCTCTAGGAATCTAGGATTTATGTTGCTATTTGGTGTATTGGTATTGCAATTGTGTGGTCGGGGTCATGTAGCATTGAATAGTGAGTTTTTCTTCGTGATAGCCTGGCTCTTAATAGGAATATGGGGGAAGATTTGGTTCACATTGAGCCTTGGGATCTCAATGATATTAAATCTGAGGCTATGGAGGTGTTCGACTAAATGGTATTTTCCCCTTTCTTAAATATTTTTGAGGGGTACAATGAGCAAATCTTAGTAAGGATTTTTGATTGGCATGGCAGCCAACTAGGAAATGGACGAGGGGCAATGTGGTGTTTCAGGAGTAAATATTGCAACATTAGTCAACATGGTGGCTAATGTTATGTGCATGCCCAGAAGGACGCGAAGTATAAAAACCCAAAAATTATTCAACGGATGAAATGAAGCTATTTCTGCGAGGTAAGGAAAAACTCACCCCTCATTTTGTGGGCTTTCTTAGGAATTCCTTACCTCCACCATTCAAAAAAGTGGCCCTTAAATTAATCCAGTTTGTCACTCTTGAGAGACACCACAAATTTATCTATGCTTACCATCTTCCCATGCTCAATTTCCTCAGACATGGGCATAGTTTTATTTTTTCATACTATATACTTCATTCTCTACGTGCTACCCTCGACCACTACAAAAAGGAAAATCAATACTCCCCGCATCAGGGTTTTATTATGGCCAATGTGGAAAGATCAATCTTGGATGTGGATAAATGGTTAATGGGGATAGTGCCCTATCAAAAGCCCTTGAATATTATGCTATGGAAGATGAAACTAATTTTGAGAATGAGGAGTCTAGCTAATACCCTAAGTCGAGTGAAAGGGAATGATCAAAATGTTGTTGAATTTGAAGTGGTACAAGGCATCCAAGACCTAAAAGAAGGTGACATGAAGGTGGTGGCTGTTAAGAAGGGTAAATAAGGGGAACCGAGTCAATAAAAGAGGCAAGTTTCAATTGACACCCAGGAAAAGAACCAAATGGAAGTGCTTGAAAAGGTGGTGTGGAAGAAGGATTTGATCTTGCTAAATTGGTTACACACCTTGAAAATGTGAAATGTGACACTCAACTTACTAAAATCACTATCCAGTTTATCCTCAACTCTTTGAAATGTGATGAAGATGAAGGTTGAGGATGTGGTTCATTCATAAAGGGTGGCAGATGGAGGTTCTGCAAGAAAAGTGTAAGAATTTAAACAGTGATGTGGATCAGCTTAAGGCTATGCTTCAGAAATTCACTGAGTGGAGTATTCTCACTATCAAGTGCACTTTACAACACCTTCAAACTCTCGGATAGCTGGATAATGCCTACAAAAAATGTGAAGAGCAGGGGACATCAAAGAAGAGGAAAATGGAACTATCTGAAGTTGATGTAACCACTTCTGGGCACTAACATTGAATCATTGGCTAAGGAATGGGCCACTCTGGTGGCCAACTTGGAGAAAATGAAACAATATTTGTTGATGTTAGGTTGTTGTTTAGTGTTGTTAGTTATGTGTTTTTATTTCTATTAGTTTCAGATCTTGGCTTTTAGTTTTGCTTCTTTTTGGATAAAAACATATTTTTGTATGGTTTGGTATTGAATATCTTCTCTATTTAGTAGATTCATTATGTATGTGGTAGGGTCCCCTAAACACTATTTTACCTATTGTCAAAAACAAATCTTACTCTATTAGTGGAATGGTCGACTCCAAGACAAATACATAAATAAATTAAATTGAAGGAAGACTTAAAAGCAGGAATCTTTCCTTTTTTCTATGGAGTATTTACTTATTTCCACTTAACATAAAGATTTTATCTCATATTTAGTTCATTCAATATTTCTTCAATTGAGATAAAACTCGCTTTGGCTCTAACATGCTTCTTATCAAATCATGTGAAAGTGGCAAGTACTTTAAAGTCAATTATTATTTGATTTTCTCTCTATGGTGAGCAGTGCAGGTTTTAGATATATGATTCTTAAAGGATTGTGACGTGAAAATATATTTACCTATTCTATGAGTTATATTATGGTTCCCCCAACAATAATGATGCCATAATAAAATAAATGGCTTTTAAAATTAAGTCATACCAAAATATGCAATAGATAAAATTAAGTCATACCAAAATATGCAACAAATACATAGATACATATATGCACTATAAAATTAAGTCGTACCAAAATATGCAATAGATACATACATTTAATTATATTCTCATAGTCTGGATCGAAACCCTCTGCTAGTTTCTTCAAAATATCTTCAATCATTCTCTAGTTATAGTGAGGTTCAATCACAACATAGTAAGTTAACCTGGAAGTGTCTCACATATCTTGAAAGTCATTAGCCTAGTGGCTGCTACCCTGCATAAAAATGAAAAATATGTATAAATGGGAGTCAAATTTAACACCACATTGTGGCCTTCGTTGTAACCATTGAAGGAAAAAAATTATATGTTCGATATTCCGTATAAATTAGAAACATATTACGTACATACCATGTCATAAATAATGCCTAGCATCAGCTAGACCATATAACATAGCATAAATAATGACTGGCAGATGTTAGCACTTATAACATAGCATAATTAATGGCTGATGGCCGCTTGCCCTTATAACATAGCATAAATAATGCCCAACGGACGCTAGCCCTTATAACATAGTGTAAATAATGCCCAGCGGACACTAGCTCGCATAATGGATTCCAATATTTTATTTTTTGGATTCTAATATATGGGACTTTTGAGTACGTATAATTCCAATATAGTTGATTTTAGATTCCAATATATATGATTCTGGATTCCATTATATGCGATATTGGAATCCAATATGTGTGATTTTGGAATCCAATATGTGCGATTTTGGAGTTTAGATAATTTCAATATTTGACATTTTGGAATCCAAAAATAGCTTTATTGGATTCCGATATTGGCTATATTTTTAGTCTTAAGACTAGAATAAGTCCCAATTCAATGAAATAAGCATTGTGTTGAAAATGTTAAGTTTTTAGCATGTATATTAATGTTTGATAGTGTTGAGTCTTCTTTGCACATATTAAGGAGGTGGGTTGCTATCAAAATGAGATTTTGATGAGAAAAATTCAAGTTTTCTCCATGTTTTCATTTTAGAGCTTCATTTTTAATCATTTTACATGCTAGTTTTGTCAATTTGTTTAAATATTAAGTTTTTGAGCATATATGTTATTGTTTGATAGTGTTGAGTTTTCTTCACACATATTAAGGAGATGGGTTGATGTCAAAATCGAGTCTTGGTGAAAATAATTTGATCTTTTTGCAGATTTTGGGACATTTTTTTAATACAGATTAAGTGCATACCTGTGAGTATAAGAGCATATGCATAACTGATCTTCCAAAGGCCATAAATTTTTCTTCAAAACTCAAAACGATTCCGTTTTTTTATTCAAAGGTATTGAGGTGAACTATGCAATGAACACATAAATTTGGGATTTAGACTTACAAAAATACAACATTTCCTTTATTAGAAAACTGGACATTTTCTTTGCATGTTAGATTCATTTTAATTTGATTAACACCACATATGCTCTTCTCTTGCACTTTCAAGTGACCTTGAGAATAAAAATGGATATGATTATAGATATTTGTCTAACATTATGGTTATCATTTTGTTTAGAAATGGTGTTATCATTTTAAATATTTGTTAGAAATCTCATTTTTGTTATAAATTCATCGAAACCACTTATGCTCTTCTCTTGTGCTTTCGAGTGATCTTGAGAATCAGAAACGACAATGATTTTGGATGATTTTCTAACATTTTGATTGTAATTTGGAAATATGGATATCATTTGATATTTTGATAGTTTTCATGGAAAAACTAATCATTTGAGTTGTCATTTAAAAGTCAAATTTAACACTTATATGCTTTAATTACATTTGTTTTCCAATTTTATTAACTTGGATCAAACTTCATGTATTTTATTCTCTTACACTTTCGAGTGATTTTAAGAATTAAAAGTGACTTTGATCTTCATTATAACATTTTCGTGTTACTTGAAAAATTCATCATTTAAGTTGTTCAAAAATTCATCTTTCAAAAGCACTTAATGGACATTGATTAAAGTTTTCCCATTTGTATTTAGTTGGATCAAGTGTCATGTATGCTCTTCTCTTGTGCTTTCGAGAGATCTTGAGAATCAAAAATTATCTTGATCCTCTTTCTAAACATTTTGGTTGGAATGGAAAACTACTAACCTTTTGATTACAGGACCTTGTCGCTTGTTAAAGAATAAAATCGATACATTTATTGATACATTGTGTGTAGGATGCTAAAGATGTTCAAAAACACATTTAAAATCAAATGCGATTAAAAAATGCACATCAATGTCAACACAAAGTATGACGTAAAGTAAAAAAATATATTGACATGGAACTCAAGCTCCAACATACAACATCCATGTTTCAAGATAATTCACAGTCACGTATCGAGTATGATCTTACCGCAATCACTGAGATTGGAGATAATATCACTCTTGATAAGAAAAATTTCCTAGTTTCCCTCATAAAATAAAACGTAAACATTTTTTTTTAAATCTTATCACACGAAGTTGCAATGTTGGTACCAACTTTCCTATCCATCCTATCATATTATTCCTACCATATCATGGATATTTTTCTTAATATATAACCCCATCTTCATCTTATCTCTTTGTGGATTTCCCTTTGCAAAACTGTCAAAAAACCTAAATAAAAATCAAAAGAAAAAATGAGAAAATATTAAAACATTAAAAAAATCAAAGATACAAAGATCAAACGTTGCAATAAGGTATTGCATACACATGGATGTTCTTTCCTTTCTTTCTTCATATTCCTCTGCCAATATGATTTGTAAACTCTTCAAATTTTGAATTATCCACATAATCATAAATTAAAACGTTGTTGTTCTACTTTCTATTAGAAAATGACAGAGATAGCTAGTGAATAAATTTTACTTGTGCTTAGAATCAACAATTACAGGAAAGGAAAGAATATAAACTCACAAACACCAACAAGTTTTATCCTGGAAACCTCCAGAGGAGGAAAACTAGTCGGGAAGGGAAATTTCTCTTTCTTCCCACTTTTATTGGCCAATTCAAATAATAAGTACAAAATTACAATAAGTATGAAAGAGAAGTAGATAATATCTCACACTTCCTCCCAATTACTTGCTTGCTCTATCTCAACACTCATTTCTTCTACAAAACACAATTCCAGCACTAAGAACTTCTTGCTCACTTGCTTTCATGCTTCAATGATCTTCTTCTCTTCTACAAACATATATTTATAGCCTTTCTCATGTCCTCCCGTGCACTAGAGAATGGGAAAGGTCACATAAGGGGAAGAGACACATACAACCCTTCAAATTATGAGGTTGTTTGTTTCATATTCATTTTATTTTATTTTATTTTTATTTTATTCATGCTGACTGATCATGATGAAGTAGAGTCCTTTTGGATCCCTATGGATCACACCTCCCCGCTTAAGAGCATTTCGGTCCCTCAAAATCTTAGTGGGCGAGTAGATGAGGAAATAATTCGCTCACTTGCTCCTTCGATTACCACCGGGCTTGCCTTGGTGTCTTTCCTTTCAAATCTGCCAAGACTCTCGTGAACCTCTCCTAGTCTCTCTCTAACCTTCTCGTTACAACACTACATCCTCCTCAAATTCACCTCATCACCCAAGATGCAATCCTCAATGGAAGGTAGCAACTATAGTTATTCATCTTCATCTATCATGGATGGCTCATATTGGTACAAGTTCTCAGATTTACTAAAGAGTACATCCTCATAAATTACGGTAAATCAAGTCGAAAATCATTTTCTCCAACTGTTCCAATATGGTGAAGGGCCCATATCATAGTGGCTTGATCTTCCGTGCTTGACCTTGTAGTCTCTCCTATCTCAAGTAATGCTAAAATCTATCTCCAACATGAAGATTATGTTCCCTCCTATGCTGATCGTGCCTAGATTTGTACTTGGCTTGAGATTTCTCTAGTTGTTCCTTAACTTTGAGATGGATTTTCCGGATCCTCTCAATGAATTTGTTTGCTCTAGTCACCTCTGTGTCTCATGTATCCTTCTCATCCTGCTACCCAACTGCTATGTCCAGTGGATTTGTAGGTAGATATCCCAAGCATGCTTCAAACGGTGACTTCATAGTGGATGTGTGTACTTCCCGGTTATAGGAATGCTGAATGTAGGCTAAGGACTCATCCCAAGTCCTTGGGTATTTTTGTTATACCCTCTAATCAATTATACCAAAGTCCCTGTTCACCACCTCTATTTGTCCATCTATCTGTGGATGGAAAATAGTTCTCCTCTGTAACTTGGTATCCATCTTGTCCCACAAAGTAGTCAAAAATTTCCCAAGAACCTGGAATCCCTGTCAGAAACAATAGACTTTGGAAAACCAAAATGCACCCATACATTAGCAAAGAAAATATTTGTTGCCTTATGTGCTTTTCATTGTCTTTTTACATGCCATAAGAATACACATCTTACTGAATCTATCAACAACAACATAGAGATAGTCATGGCCATGTTTAGACATAGGTAATCCTCTTACAAAATCCATAGAAATATCTTGCCACGGATGAGTAGTACCGACAAAGGCATATACAAACCTTCCTTCATAGCCTTAGGCTTGCTAGTACAACAAAGTTTACATCCACGTATAAATTTTGGTACTTCTTCTTGCATATTGGCCAATACACATACCTTTGCAAGAGGGATAGGGTCTTACAAACACCAAAATGTCCCATTAATTTTGAGGTATGTGCTTCCCTCATCAATAGAAGTCTTTCTTCTTTAGGCATGCAAAGCTTCTCCCATTGGTAGATCAGCCTGTCGTTGAGATAACAATCTTCAATTCATGTCCTTTTAGTCCCTTGAGACCGCAACTCTGAATTATCACCCCAAAGTCTCTATCCGGGCATATGCCTCTTCATAATCTTCCTTCATGAAAGGCTTGATCTAAGAGATAGTGGCCAAACGGAAGAACTTATCCTATGTGGGTGGCCTAGACAACATGTCTACCACCAAGTTTGTACTACCCTTATTAGATTTGATCACCACATGGAACCTGTTGAAGAAAACCCATCAATTTTTAGTGCCTTTCCTGCTACAATTTAGATTAGTGTGCTTGCAAATCTTTGGAGAGGTTTGTGGTCGGTGTGCACAATAGTTTCTTTACCCAAAAATAATGCTTCCATTTTTTAATTGCACGAACTAGTGCATACATTTCCTTATCATATACCGAGTATCCTTTAGCTACTAAAGTGAAAGTTTCATAATGATAGCATTCGGGTTTACCTCCTCAAGCAACACTGCACCCATAACGTAATCACCGACATCTATTTCTATTTCAAAAGGCTGCTGCAAATTAGGAAGAGCAAGTCTTTGGAGCATGAATAATCTTGTATTTCAATAACTCAAAGGATTTGTCTTGTTCCTTACCCCATTCAAAACCCTTACTATTTGCGGCCACTATGTGTAGAGGTTCTCTGAACTACGGAGAAGCTCAGATCGAACTTCCACATGTACTATCTTTGCTCCCACAAAACTCCTAGTCTTTATGGCTACTATTGGTTTTTGCCAATTAGTGATGGCTTCCACCTTCTTTGGATCCACTTGTAGCTCCCTCCTCCAACCACGTGCCTAAGATAGATAAGAGACTATTTAGAAAATTCACATTTCTTCTTCTTACAAAGCAATTGTTTCTCCCGAGAACTTGCAAGACTTGATGTAAATGAGTTACATGTTCTTCCCATGTGGCAATAAAGATCAAGATATCATCTAGTTATACAATGAAACATGATTCTATGAAACCCCGCAATACATCATTCATCAATATCATAAATATAACGGGTGCATTGCATAACCGAAAAGGAAGTTCTAACCATTCATACAAACCCTGTTTTTTCTTGAAGGTAGTCTTCCATATATCTTTCTCCTTCATTCTAACCGTGTGATAACTTGAATTGAGATCCACTTCATGAAAAATTTGGCATGCTGAAGCTGGTCCAAGAGATCATCTATGTGGGGAAGTGGATATCTATTCTTTATGGTCATCTTGTTCAAAGCGTGGTAGTCAATGCACATTCTCCAAGAACCATCCTTCTTCGCACCTTCACAATAGACAAACTGCATGGTGAGGTGCTCGGATGTATCACTCCTTGGTCTAGTAGTTCCTTGAGTTGTTTATTTACTTTAGTACTCTCGAGCAAGGATTGCCTATATAACCCGATGTTCGGTAGAGGGGATTCTGTCAATAGCTGAATCTTATGCTCTACTTCCCATTTTGGTGGTAGCCCACTGGGAGCCTGAAATAATTCTTGAAATTATTGGATAATACTATCCAAATCATGCTTTCCTTGGTTAGAAATCTTTGTAAATTTTACCCCATCTTGTTTATCCTTTAACAAAAGTAAACATAAATGATTATGATTTTCTGAATAAGTCATTTTTCTTGGTTAACACTCACCATAGTAACACGTGTCTTACGCTAGTGTGCCCGGATGTTGTAGCTGATCCCATCCTTGACCCATCTATACCGGTTTTCCCTTCTCATAAATATAGCATCCCTAATATACAAGTAAGGACTCCTGAATACAACATCAAAATCATCAAGTGGAATAACGTCAGCTTCCAAAACATCAATATACTGGGAATTTATCCCAAACTTGACCTTACATCTTCTTGTTACCTGAATTTCAACACCCTTCTTTACCCAACCCAAAGGATAAGGGTGTGGATGCTCGTAAATCTCAAGACCAAACTTCTTTACCACTGCTTTAGAAATCAAGTTAGACTGAGAACCTTTGTCAACCAAAGCATTTACCTTAGTTCTCTTGATTTGGAATAGTCTACTCATCTCCTCTTCCTAGCTGTCCATGTTGGTGGCCGTGCATCCAAGCCTTTCGTCTACATCAAAGTCATCTTCAATTTCCACCTCCCCTTCTATTTTTATAGCTCATGGACTTATTTGAGTCCTTAGTTCGGTTCTTCGGATGTAACTCGGATGAAAATTCCAACATGTAGCATCAGTATGACCATTGATATCACATTTCTTGCAAAAATCTTGGGATCTTTACAAGTATTTAAAGTAGTGGCAGCTTGTTTACCTTTCCCTTTCCACCTACCCTTGTTACTTGTTTTCCCGTACTCTTTTTTCTGCTGATTTGTTGACTGCTTTACCCTTGGCTCTGCTTCTCCTTGCTTCTTTTCATCATCTATGTACTATGCCTGTACACATGCTTCGTTGAGATCTTTGGGCTTTGTGGAGATGACCTTTATTCGAAGGTGAGTGTGAAGTCCTCCCAAGCACTTAGTCGAATATCCTCATCCTCCAAGTCCATGTTTAGCAACATGGCCTGCCTCCGAAACTCCATAGTATACTCCTACACAATTTAACCACTTCCTTGTCTAAAATACTTCCATTTTATCATTTGGTTAGTCTTGTGGCCATTAGGATAGAATTTAGCTCTAAGTAATTCTTTAAATTCTTGCCAAGATTTCACAATAGGATGCTTCTTTTTTCCACAAGTGGTTAGATGGGTTTCCCACCAAACCAAAGCATGTCCCTCCATTTTTAGATGTGTGAAGGTGATCTTTCAGTGCCTCGGTGACATTATGGATGCTAAATTAGAATTTACCCTAATGTCAAATTTTGTCTCAACTTTAAAAGGAGTATGATCAGATTTTACCTTTTATCTTGTGTTTGAAGTCTCTTCTTCATGCTCTTCCCCATAATCTACCTCATGGTGCTACTCCCTATACAAAAATTTCGTCTAAGCCTTGAACCACTGAGTCCATAGAGTCTTGCTTGACTGAAGTTGTCTTCTACAGATCTGCAAGTGCTTATTTCCTTCTAAACATCCTATCCATCATGGTCTCTAGCATGTCGATTCTATGGACTAAGTTCTCTTCCTCCAATTGTCCCCGAATTCTCTACTTCCACTTCCTTGTATAAATTTTTTGATTGCAAGGTAAAGCCTCTTCACCTTTAGATCTCGTCACTATCATACAAATCCAATAATGAATACCATAGTCCTTGATACTTATTACCTCTGATACCAAAATGATCTCGTAAACTCTTCATCTTTGGAATTATCCACAAAATCACAAATTAAACGTTGTTATTCTACTTTCTATTAGAAAATGATAAAGATAGCTAGTGAATGAATTTTACTTATGCTTAGAATCAACAATTGTAAGAAAGGAAAGAATATAAGCTCACAAACACCAACAAGTTTTATCCTGGAAACCTCTAGAGGAGGAAAAACTAGTCGGGAAGGGCAATTGCTCTTTCTTCCCACTTTTATTGGCCAATTCAAATAATAAGTACAAAAATTACAATAAGTATGAAAGAGAAGTAGATAATATCTCACACTTCCTCCCAATTACTTGTTTGCTCTGTCTCAACACTCCTTTCTTCTACAAAACACAATTCCAAAGCACTAAGAACTTCTTTCTCACTTGCTTTCATGCTTCGATGATCTTCTTATCTTCTACAAACATATATTTATAGCCTTTCTCATGTCCTCTTGTGCACTAGAGAATGGGAAAGGTCACAAAAGGGGAAGAGACATGTATAACCCTTAAAATTATGAGGTTGTTCATTTCATATTCATTTTATTTTATTTTGTTTTTATTTTATTCGTGATGATTGGTCATGATGAAGTATAGTCCTTTTGGATCCCTATGGATCACAATCACCCACCATTTTCATCCCTTCGATGATATTTTGGTTAGTTTATTAGTGCTCATGGTGTGAAATTATCTCTATGGTATCCGTTTGACCTTGGTCCTTCATTACCTTGGTAAATTAAAGAATGACTAACCTTTTGGAGATCCTCTCACTATCACACATTTAATAAACTTATTGTGAAAACCTTTAGGCATATTTGTTGACACTAGCCAATGTTTTCATCAGAATCAATTCAACATCCTTACATCAAGCCATCACTGGTTCTCCTTTGTTATCAAAAGAATCAAGAAATATGAAATACTTTTCAAAAATTAAAAATCAATAAAAAAATGAAAAACAATATAAAACTCTCTCTGGGGATATTTTCAATATCTTCATCGTGGTTATGGATGCCTAGTGATGACAATAGAGAAATGTTGTGACTAGAATCAAATACATCTCCATTGGGGCTATAGACGCCCGTCGGCTTGAAGTGAAGAAATATACGACTCTCCTTTCCACGCTCCATTAACAAAACACCTTTCAAAATATATCATTCCCACACATTTGCTAATGCACCTTCACTTATTGCCTATAAAATATTCACTTCAAGATGTAATTAATTTCCATGTGCACACACTGGATCTTGATGAGTAAACAGGACTAGTATATTACCATGTATTGTTTAGACCTTGTTGAGACTTTTTCTTTAGTCTATGACTTGTCGACGATTTTCACCTTTGGCTCATCATATTTTCAGCATGAGTCTTGTAGCCACATTTTTATATCCATCCATAACATACAAACTATTCTTCTTCTTTTTCAGAATATCCATGTGTATAAGATTTCTTTTTTACCATGTTTCAAGGAAACTTTGTCCCTATTTCAATAAAAAATCTTCTACTTCTATCTATAATCTATTTCTTGGCCAGCTTGTACTAGGGGCATGCTCACTCTTTATTATCTCTTCATTGACTCATGTTCATCATCTTGTTGAACCTAACCCCTCTTGGCCTTGATCCACTTATCTTATTCTTTTATATACGCACAATATTTTCTCTTGTATATGCTCACCTCTCACCGGGACCATCTTTGCATCTTCATTTCCCTAAACATAGTTTCATAAAACATTCAAAAACCCTAAAATTCACAAAAGCCTAGCAAATCCAGAAACATTGGTAAAATCTTCAAAATCCAAAATATTGGTAATACATCAAAACCCAAAACATTGGTAAAACATCAAAATCCAAAACATTAGTAAAACCTTCAAAATCTAAAAACATTGGTAAAGTATCAAAACATCCTAAATATTCACACAACACAACATCCTCAAACATTTATAACTATCCTACAAAACATCTTACTTTAGTGCTTGTTTGTTCTAGTGTCGACATGCGGATCATTTTGATCTTGCCTTCATTAACAAAGATAGTTTACTTGTTATGCCTGTCTTCCCTTGCATATATCATTGCTCGATGTAATTTCATAGTGCACATTTCTTTTTCATGGGAAATTTATGTCATCCATATATTCCCTTTGCATGTATCTTTTCTTGGGGCACCATTTTAACCCTTTTCATATAACTCAAATATATAGGAACTAAAGCTTGAATACAAAACATTGGTGAAACTTTCTTGAACATTGTTTGTTTGAGTTGTTTATTTGTGCTTGTTTCTTTTTTGGTCTATTTGTTTACTTTCTCGTACTGAATTGCTTCATGTATTTTTACTTTGAGTTAGTCCTTTAACAATGAACAAAAATCAGTATTATGGATCTTCATGTCATTTACAATTTTTTCGTATGTTTATAACAAATAAATATTTACTTCTGAGCCAGATGGTATGTCATCTACATCGCAATCTTCCAATTCTTCATCTATCTTCCCATTTCCATTCTAACTAACTTTCTACCTATCATTTTCCAATTCTCCCCCTTCCTTGCTTCTACCACTTAAGACACATGATCCTACTCTTTTTATCACTTTGAACAATGGCTAATTATGCCTAGTTTGAATCTTAAGCACTCACCGCAATGTCTTGTTCTTCTAATATGACCATTTTATTCTTTTTGAGTGTCAATCGACCTCTTCTACCACCCCATCGACACTCAAGGCTGCATTATCCATCCTACTAATTTTTCTTCCACTCCTTCAAATTGTCTAAACTTGTCTACTATCTTTGAAGTGGCATCGTTGCCGCACTACACCACATCAAATAGGGGTAGATTTAGACACCTGAATCATACTACACAGCTTTTAATACTAAAATTTCACTAATTATCCTTTTTCCCATTATTTCATTATAATTAGTGATTTTTCGCTAATTAACTAACATTCCCTTTGATTTTTATCAATTAATGAAACTTCCTTAATCAACTAGCCTTCCCTATCCTTGATGTCATTTAAGAACACCTTTTAGTTATAATCCTATTTTAATTAAGTAATTAACTATTATTAATTAAGCCTTTCAATCTCGTATTTAACTAATAAACCCTCTTATGAGTTAAATCCCCTTTCAAACCCTTCAAATTCTATAAATTTCCTTCAAAATTATACCCAAATAGCTTCTATAAGATTAATTTGGCATATTAATTAATCCTAGTTGATTAATTAAATCACCTCTAACTCCTATGAGTTGTTAATCACTAATTAATATCTTGTAATCATACTTATCCCTTTCTAATTCTACATTCTCTTTATCCCACATTCACTAGGTTGCAAGCTTCTCCAAAGCTCGGAAAGTTATATAAAGAACCTTGTACAAATTGTCCAAATTTACACCATGTCCTTGTAAGACATTTGCAATATGATAAGAGCATTTCAATCTTGGAAGAATTATTGATTAAACAACCCTTTTCCATTTTCTACTTGGTAAAAGTAGTAAGAGGAGAACAAAAAAGACCATTAAGCCATATTGGTGAGACCTTTCCCTCTCCCTGGAGAAGTCCTTTAAACGCATGTGGCTATGTAAAAATTGCTTAAGGAAGTATCTACAATCCAAAGCCCATCAACAACATCAAAGGATGGTTTAAATTTCATGTTTTTAAATATTAGACACATTAGTTAAGTTTTTCCTTTTAATGACTTTATCTTGATGTTCATGATTAAATAGCTTAGTTATTGGATCTACTATGTGTTAGATTCTATTAATTAGATTAGCTTCTTTATCATGCATACATGGAGGAATGACTTAATTTTTATCTCTTGCATCGTGGAGATCAATAGTGTGGCAGTGGATGAGAGAACCATGCTCTAGATGTTTCCAAATTGCTATATCATTTCCACTGGCATCCCCATTTATAACATCCCGTGGATTTTTTTGAGGTATTCAAACTATCGTGTGAGATACCTATATTTTTTAATAATATTTAAAGTTGTCAAATTTTTACACCCTGTACAATATGTGTCAACAATTATTCTTAATATACCATGTTTTTTATTGTGAGTTTTTTTAAGGATGTGACCTAGAAAGGTCTCTTTTTTGTAACTTCTAAATGATAAAAGAAACAAAAAGGATGATTACATTCAATAGGATACCCTCGCCTCTCAAACAATGTCTTTCCTTTTGAAAGATGAAATTTTGCATTTAAAATGCTCCATGCATATGTTCACAACAAACAAATTGGTGGACCATAACAAGAAGGGAATGTTAAAGTCGTTAAATGTTCCTCTGCCAAGGTGCAATGTGGAAACTACAAAGATACCACAAATGTTTATGAAATGTTTTTTCTCTTGCAAGCACGACTAGTATGGTCAACATGTGGTATATCCAATTCATATTGCTCCACCTCATAAGAGTGCCACTCAAAGGTTGATTACCATTTTTTTAGTGATTGCATGCTGCAAGTTTAAGTCCCATTTATTCCAATGTACATAGTGCTTATTTTATTAATAATATTAGAAGTTTTCCAAATGGATTAGGAGGTCAAATTTGATATTTGATTTGTAGTTCTCTACCACACATAGATGGACTCCCATGGGTTCCAAAATCATTAATGATCATTCCATTTTCATAAGCATTTTTTTGTTCTATTATTTCATTAGTTTTTTGTGTTGATTGAAGAATGGCAATAGAAGATCATAGAGGAGGATTCACGAAAACTCATGTCCATCATAACCAACATATTCTTCAGTTGGGAAATAGATTTGTCTTCTTCTTTAGGGAAGTCATGCATCCTCGCCCAATATTTTTTCACTCCTTCAACTTTACAGTCCTTAATGCATTCCTTTTGCATGCCCACTGCACAACTCCTATGCAATTGTTAGTCAGTTAATTTGAATTGAAATAAGTATGCTCAATTCTCTTATTCATATCATTTCCATTCACAAATCAAGGCATAAAACAATTTTGGATAAAGAAGGGTGATTCTGTTTCATTTTTATTGTGGTAATTGATACCCTCATACCTTACAACTAGTGCTAGCTTTTGACGTGCAATGTTATATGTCAAAGTAAAATTGTTAAAGGCGGTCTAGAATATTATATGGATACATTCATTTGACATTCAAAATTTAATGTGCATATCAATATTTTTTTATAATAACTATTTCAAAATACATAAATTGAGCTAAGTTTTATATGGATGTTGTTGTTCTTTGTAATATTCTCTCATAGTTATGTGATTTTTATTTAATTATGGATAATAGATTGGACTAATCAATTTCATAATTTTTCACATATTTATTTTTCCCAAAAAAATAATATTGCACTAATCAATTTGAAGATCCATAAACATCATTAAAGTTTATGAAAATATTAAAACATAATTTTAAATTACAATTTAAAAATAAATTTAAAGAAAATGATAAAATGACTCAGTACAAACTTGCTATCATTTCTAAGGTCAATCTTCTAATTTCACCTTTCTTGCAAACTCCCAAATCGAATACATAGTCTATTCTCCAACCTTTATTTGTAAGAAATCAAACAAATAAAAAATAAAAAATCAATTTGAAATCAAAATCAATAAAGTACAACTAAAAAAGAAATCAAACAAAACTAATTAAAAATCAAAATTAATGAATGTTTCCAATTTATTATTGAAATATGTACATATGTTTATATTTTATTATAAGATATTAAGATAATTCTATTATTATTTATTTTACTTACATTCCAAAGTTTTAATTAGGTCGTCTACATTAAGAAGGGGTGAATGTGATATTGACAATAATTACAAGAAAATTGGAGTCTATCTACATTAACAAGGGGATAATACGGTACTAAAAATAATTACAATATAACTAAAAGCCATCTACATTAATAAGTTACCAATGTAGTAGCTTAGCCCTTAAAATTCCTAGTTAAGTCATAAAATCACATGTGTCAAAATCTAAAATAGTCTACAAATCACTCCATAGAAAAATATATGAAATATGAGTCACATAAACATCATAAAGCTTAATTTTTTATTGTAAAAGCTCAAAATGGGATGTTGTGGTTGAAGTCCCTTCTTCCTCACCAATTAGAAGAAGAGCACCATTTGGGCATTGATCCCATCAACTATTGTGGATGCCTCCACTTCAAATTCAAACTCCTTGAGCTAAAGCAAGGTATCTTGTTATGAACATATAATAATGGAAACACAAAGCTTTTATTAATGTGTACCCTTCGGGAAAAAACACTTTTCTTATTAGAGTGAGGGGTTGAAGAAATACCTAAGCATGTTGCGACTTGTGAGACAATATCTAATGGAAGAGATTTACTTGGGAGTATCACACAATTTCCAGTAGTCATGAGGTGCATGACCAAAATATCAAATATATGTTTCTTGGATAAATGAAGCGATGTATTGATGTATCATTTCCTCCAATCATAGAGATTGAAGATGTCTATGGAACTAGATCTATATGAGATGAACTTGTTCCTACCATTGTGAAGAGTCTTTCACAAAAATCAAAGTGGTTGGATCAAATATTAAGTAATATTGAGGGGTCCCACGAATCACAAAGAGGAGGCCATTAGTATGAGGTTAGAGAGAGAAAGTGTAGATTTATGTTATGAGGAGTTAATTTAGAAACATGATTAGGTAGTAGTATTTTGTATTTTTGTTTTAAACATAGTAGAATACTGGAAGAGTTTATTGTTAATATTCAAGGAAAAATGAGTGCAAAGATAGAAACAATATTTGGTGCTTTTTTAGATGTGGCTACAGGAGTTGGTACTATGTTGAGAAAATTCAGTGGCTAGGAAAATTAGTACATTCTCATGATCATGGTATGTTTATTGAAGGTGTTTTGGACCAATGACATGTCCCAAGTATGAGACATGCACTAAGGATGCATGTAAGGTGCATGTAGGAGACATGAATGAAGAATTTACAAAGGTTGAAACAATGTGTGAAGGGATGCACGGAAGTATGAAGAAGCACATGCGAAGGTTTACACGCAATAACAATAGAGTCAAGAGATAGTTGGATTTACAAGGAAGGTTAAATATATAAAAAATCAGAAGTTGGTGTTATCATCAAGGCAAGTGATAAATAGATAAAGAACATGGATAAAGAACATGTAGAAATAAAAAGAGACATGGTTATGTATGGGTTGGAGTAGATCTATTTATAACACATCAAAAAGATTAAAGTAGAAGTTATTTATAGTACATAGAACAAAAATGGAGCTTCCAGAAGAAAACAAACCACTTATGGAGGATCACGGGTTAAAGTTTAATTATAGGAAGGCTTTAGTTGAAAAAGCATGTAGTCTATGTATAGAGTCAGTCTATTATTATAATGTAGTTGATCAAGTGGTGAAGGACAAGTTCCCACCTTATATATATCCATGTAATAAAGAGAGTGAGTTAGAGTGCTAATGTTATTAGAGTCTCAGTATCGAGTCCTGCCTTGCGCATGAGTCTATAGATTATGATTTTCTAATAACTTTGTGTTATTGGTCTATGAAATGCATAAGCATCATGAATTTAATGAATATTTAACTCCCTTGTGGTTGTGGTTAGTTATCTATATGCATTAAGTTCATGTTCACATAGGGTATATTTGCATGTTATGATAACCACAAGTGCAAGGATTACATCTTGGTAGCCAACCACAAGAAGGAACCTGGTAGGTTTGTGTGTGTGTAAGGTGAACGTCTAGACCTCAATTTAGGTGAAGGGCCAACGGGCTAAACGATGTTGTGTTGAACTTAGAATACAACATGACAAGGCTTATACACCTCATTCATGACACTTGTTAACGTTGTCACTTGTGTAGAGGTTGTTGATGCATTTCTTGAGTGGGTGTCTCATTATGACTGTCATGATTAGGATACGATTAAATTTTCTCACGTATGCTAGACCACAACATTTGACAAATGTCAGTATTATGTCATATTTTCCTTATGCTTGGTTTTTTCCTCCTTTTGTCTATGTCTTATACCCATTATGTCTACTTGATTCATTATGTTAACTTATCTACATTCATTTATGCTCTTATCACTACTTTCGGTCACCATCAACCTTTGTCATTCTCCATTCATTCTTTGAGCTCCACCTCACTCTATTTTTCACCTTTTGACCTTAGCTTTCCCCCAAGGATGATGCCATTTCCCATTGGCGATGGTATCGGGTTTGGTTTTTCCATGGACAACACCATTTCCGATGAGTGCTCGTGTTGGGTTAAAACACCCCACCAATTTTTCCATTTTAGGATCACTCATTCATCATTCCAAAACACTTCAATTTTTTTCAAATCAGAAACTTACACATATGTTCTAACCTAGTTATTAGACTTGAGGTTTTGGAGCTTTCCTTTTTTATTTGGGTCACCATAGTGAGTTAGGACTAGAGGTTTTATTCTTGATCTTTCCCTTCTCCACTCATATTGATTCTATCTCAGTGATATTGTCTCTAAGGAGGATCATGCATTAACGGTCACATTGTAAGTAAGCATTCATGTAAGTATTATTTATGATTTGTTTCATGTTTATTGTTGTATGGATGGTTGATCATTCATTACTATAGATTAGGGTAGAATTTTGATATGATCTATTTATTTGTCTTATTATATTATGCCCCTTGGCTTTATCCATCTCTTGATTTACTCTTATTTTGAATCCTAGTAGGATACATATCTTTATTGTAGATATATGTCTTAGAAACCTATAACTATCCTAGGGTTAGGGTCAATATCCTTTAGAATTATGATCCTTGCACTTCTTGAGAACATTTGGTATCCACATCTTGTGTGTAGGCCTAGATTTGATCCCCAACATTTGAAGTCCTAGGTGAGGATCCATCTAAGCTTTCTTATACATTTTGGTGAACACAACTAGAAACTTACTCTAATTTAGATCAAGTAAAATTCACTTTTACTTTTAAATTTTCCTACTTTTCTTAGGAAATTAGCCACTATGTAAGTTCCCTTTACAATGATTAATCTCCCATGTGTATCTTATTTTTTGATTTTACGCCATCGACTCTATGTTGATAATTACATGACTGACGTATTCTGGATGTTTTTCTTATCTCACCACCCTTCCCTTTTCCCATGCCATTTCCCTCTATACATATTTGCATGATCAATCTTGTTTGGATTTGTCACAAAATCTTCTTCTTAGAATCATCCTATTTGTCATGTCTCCTCTCAAATTTTTTTGGATAGGTTTAAACATTTCAACATCCTTATGCTAGGGTTCTCTATAATCACTCATCATGATAGGTTGTAGTCTAGGATAATATAATTTATTCCATTTATTATTATTACAACATGCAAAACACCTAAATGGATCTTAACACAGAGAATGGACAATAGTTATCTATAAGATATTGTAAAGGAAACATATAGTTTACAAGAGAAAGAGATGTAACAATAAACTAGATGTTTATGAATAAATTAAGTGCCAAGAACTAGATTCATAGTAGAATCAAGATATGTTCTTTCATTCCTTCATCTCCACCTAGCAACAACAATATTCTAATATCTCCTTCAACTGTGTAAATCCATGCCATAAACCATTGTACTTTACCTGGGACAATATCACCTAACTCCATTCCTTCCTAGCATAATTCCATTAGGACATGTGTACCAACACAACTAATTCCATCATGTATTAGCCTTACAAGTGATTGAAATATGGTAGAATGGGAGAAAACTATCCCATATATATCATCAAAAACCTTAAGAATAATGAATATTACACACCCATCAAGTACAAAAAATTGATCATAGTTGCTCAAGATATGGGTCCTATGGAAGAAATAGTATTGAAGCCTCACTCAAAGCCAATTAATAAAACAAAGCCTCCTACAATTAGAGAAGTCCCTAATCAATATCTAAGTAAAGAAAATTTTAGCGGTGAATATTCATAATTAGGGTAATAGTAGAGAATTCATAAATCTCATTTAGCAATTTGGTAATTGTTTACCTACCCCTCGCTTCGCCAAAAATATCACAATGTTTACTATTTCACGCTTGCATAACCAAAATAATTCTAGTCTCAATGATTTTTGATGGATCACCTTTAGATAAACAATATAGGATCACAATCATTGACAATACAGAGGGGAAATTTTAAACGCAATATATATATATATATATATATATATATATATATATATATATATGAATATATATATATATATATATAATTTTATTTATTTGCTAATTGCAAATTTGTAACTTCTACATTGATCCAAATAAAAACAATCAACAATAACATATTGCGTAATGCTTACAAAATTTTGATAAACAAAGCTCTTGTAGGTTGCCACATTCAATTTTATAGTGCAATGGTCTATAAGTAATCGGTGATTCAATCGATCAATCACCCATTTTAAATTTGAAAAATTTATGTGATCATGTGTCTTTGTCACATTGTTTTCTCTACTTTTTTGAGTTAGTGATATTATTAAAATTTGTGATGCTTTTTAAATTTCAGTTTCATTTTTTATCTACTTAACTTTACTTGTTTTGGTATTCCCCTCAATGACCATGTTCAATTTCAAATCTCTATATGCTACAAAGATCCATTCTTTTCACCATGGTTTTCAAGATTGTTATTTTGATGACTATTTCCCATACGATATTATTCCTATTTCTACGTTGTTGTAATAGTAATATAAAAATGTCCATCTAGGAAAATGGAAGGTAATAAGGAAACCTCAGGAAAAAAACCAAGTTCAATAGCTTCTAGTTCTAACAAGTGAAGCATCACATCTTATTTTGAGAAACCATCTATGCAAGCTCATCCATGTCCACCATTTTCAAGGGACCATAATAACATTAAAAATGCATCTCATAATGAGTTCATTAATAATTTCATGATTGCGACTATAAATAATGTTGATAATGAACGTCCTCGCCTTGAAGACATTCTATTGGATGAACTTGAATCTATATCATTGGAAGCATTACATTCCAAATCTAGTGTGGGGATGCCAAGCTATACTCAATTGAATGATGGAAGTGGAAATCATGGTAGCCAATGAAATCACAACATGGAAGATACTCTAAGGATACCTCTTTTTGGAAGAAAGAGGAAGTAAATAAAATGAGACTTGTGAAGGAGTTTCATGTTAGTGTGGATTTCTAAGTTTCCATTTATTGAACCAATTGAAAATGAAAATAAAAAACCTCCCAAGGAATGAAAACACATAATTTGTAGCTAGAAATTTGTTAGGGACAAGAAAATGCAACTTAAATTGGATACTATTGAGAAGCATGTAGGAAAGATATATGAAAATCAAAATGTCGATGGAGTTGTGAAGAATGTTGCGAGATGGAAAACTGTAGATGATTGTTTACATACAAGGTATGTAAAAGATTATGATAAACACATGAGAAATTAAATAATACTTGCTGAAAATAGAGGGACAATTGCATTTAAATTTAACAAATTCATTCAAAACAATATTTTGGGTAAAACAATTCATCTATATGTTGCTTTTCACACTTTGAAAAGACGTTGTCCTATAAAATGTTTTCCTTAATATAAGAAGATTCTCTCTTTTTTCAAGTCCGACACTTTCCTCATTCTCACTACTATGAAAATAGTGGTTGGGATTAGACAAAGAAGTAGAATTAAGATTATTGGTTGGGGGTGGGATTGGACACATGCCTAGATATGGTTGAGAAAGAATACTTGAAAGAGAAACTTAAGTGTGCACGGTATGTGTCTTTTTTATTGATGACGTTACAACAATAAATAATTTTTTGGGTTTGTATGCATGTTTATACTATTGACAAACATGTCATAAAACCTCATTTTTTCCATTCAGAAGATGAAAGAAACCTCCAATGCTGATTTAACATTTGTGAACTTGTAATACAAAATTTTGAAGGATATCGGTGACATGGATGATTCTTCAATTAAAAAAAATATCGTATGTATTGGGGAAGATGGGGAATTTGTAATGAAATGTCAACATAATGGTATGTGTGTAAGAATCCAAACATCCCATTTCTTGAATGTGATTTCCATTCAAATTACATGACTCATAGAATGAATCAACATACAAAATAGTAAACAAATTTAAACATGTAGCAAAAGTGGAAGAACTTGTTTGAGAGGTGCTTTCTTATTTCTATCAAAGTCTTAAAAGATTTGTGGAATTCAAAATATTTATAAAAGGACTAAAAATGGGCATAAACTATTAAAATATGTTGACACTAGGTGGGTGTCATTGTATCAACCGGTTCACAGGGTGTACGATGAGTATCCATCCTTATTAAAATAAATATGGCAGAATCACATGGAAGTGGAAAAGGCTCAAGATTTGATACATAGTTTTATTGATATAGAGACATTATTGATGTTGTGTGGTCTCATTCCCATGTTGGATGAAATGCATTGTTTAATTAAACAAGCCCAAGAAAGAAGTATACATATTGTTGATTTATAAGTTTGAGGAAACATGTTTTTCTGGCTATAGAAAATTTATTTGTGAATGAGACTGCTTTTTCAGGTCCAAAGTTTGATAAACATTAGAATTCAAATTAAATTTTTGAAGCTCAATTTTTTTGGAGAATTATTTGCATCTATACGTGGATATGAGATACCCATGTACTCCTTTCAAAGAGTAGAAAATTGTAACATTGAGAAGTTAAATGCCACACAAACGCTCTTTGATTAGATTGTATCATCAACAAGGATAAGATTAAGAGAAATTGTAACTTCCCTACTAGGAGAAGTAAGGGAAATTTATATTGGCTCGATGCTTTGCTTGAATAAATGGTTGTAGTAAATCTTTCATATTGCAATAGTGCTAAAAATGAAAATTATTTGTCGGACGAATGCCACAAAATATTGACTACATCGATTAAACATTTTTATAAGCCCACTGATATTAATGGAATGAATATTCCAAGTATTTAAAACCAAAATATGTTGGTTGATCAATCTCAACAATTATATTATGCAATGATTCATCAATTCAAATATTTGGATAATCCCTTTGAGTGTGGAGCAATATCTCAACTATGAAAAAACAATTGGGTTTAGTAATATTTTTCAGAAATAATGATTACATTTTTTTACTAGATAATATATGTCAAACAATTATTTTGGATGCAATTGAAGATGAGATATTTTTTAGTTCTTTGTCCTTCATAAAGTCAAAATTATGAAACAAAATTGACAAAAATATAGAATTGTTTTTGAGAATTTACACATCACAATAACTTTCCCTATGATAGGGATTTGGTAATATGGAATCTTATAAGTGAAAGGAGAGAGGCTGAAAAAAATTCCATAAACAAAGTAGACGACCTTGTTGGAAAAGGGGATGGGTCTATTGCACTAGTTGAATGTCAAAAAAGTTAGAGAAATGGCGAATCAAATGATATAGATGTTCCAACGTCTAAAAATTGAAATCTTTCATTCATTGATATGTGATATAGATGTATAGGTAATATATTAAAATAGTCATTACATTGTTCAAATAATATCTTCTTCTTGAATCTTTATTTAATTTTATTCATAACACATGGTAGAAGTCCAATTAAACCATTGAATCAATTTTTAGATTCTTCATAATGAAAATTTGAAGGAGTTGAAGTACATGTAATGAATGAAAACTTGTATCATGTGTATTTTTGATATTGTTATATTTTGTTCCAGTTGTGTACACTTAGTAAAAGAGAGAATGATATTATCTATGTGCATTGGTATAACATTACTAATTCATAGTTTTAGTATGAACCCTCTTCTCAAACCCAAACTAATTCCTCTTCTTCTAAAACCTAGACTAATTCCTCTTATGTAGATATTAACTCTAATATAATCTTATCCATGTCACCTACTAGTCTGAATGCTTACATTTTAGTATTTTCTTTGTAAAAAAATCCACAAGTGTAACTCTCAATTATTTGTAAATTATTAAACTCAAAGTTACTATACTGATTCTATTAGTCAACTATCCATGCAAGATGTATTTCCAACCATATGCCACAATTATACTTAAATAAAAATCCCATAGCCCCAACAATATTGTGTAAAATAGAGATTTGTTGATTAAACGACACTTATGCTTCTCCTACATGTACAAAGCACAACCATGTTAATTTATCTTCTGAAGTATTATATTGAAATAAAAGATAAAATTATTCCTCATTCATCTTTCTTGAGACACCTCTTGTATTAAACAAAACTAAAAAGTACAATAAATATAATTTTTTAAAATAATAAATTACTTTTAATTAAATTATACAGTTTTTCTCTATTTTAGTGGTTGATAGCCTAAGCCTTGCACATCATCTTCTTTAGCATGTCCCCTCTTCATTTTTTGGAATTGTAATTTGTTGTATCTAGTAATAATTTACATGTGGCTTTGTAAACAATTCATAACTAAGAGTGCATATTTTATTTAATGTATTATGAAAAATCATTGACAATGTTATCAATGGTTTGGCATAACTAAAAAAATTAGGATCGTCTAGTTTCTTAAGAAATTGGTTCTTAGCTTGCATCATTTTGCCCTTAATATTCATCTAAAATAATCTTTTTAAATGAGTTTTTATGTTTTGTCAAAAGGCGTTGGTAATCCAAAATTTGTGATCTCTTCTACCTTTCCATGCAACTCTTGTAACATTGTTTGATACTTATTCAAAATTCTTGTGCTACACCTAGCATCACACATTTCTAAATGATATATGATTCTTTTATTGAAGTATCAATCCGGTTATGAATTCCTTTGGATGCCAATTCATTATCACTTGTTTTGTAAATAGTTTCCAAATTTTTCCTTGTTGTGTCCTCTCTTGAAGCAATCACTTTTTCTCGATTTAAGTTGTATATTTTTGAAGGTTGATAGAGTGAACCTACAGATCATCCATGAATTCAAATATTTTAATCAAATCATTAATTTTCTAGTTTATTCCCCCAAACATTATCTTTTATATGAATCATTATCTATTTATAAAATTCAAATAGTTTGGTTTTGGAAGATAGTAATTCATTTCTCTCTTTTTCCACTCCTTTTGCAATATTTCATTGTGTTCTTTCTCTTCCTTCTTCAATATTTGATTGCATTTTTATCTTCATATAGTTTTTGCACAAAATTTATTACTTTTGTTTCTCCTCCTTCACATTATTTTGCACTTCATCCAACCTTTTTGTAAAACAATACACTTATTTGTGGTTTCCCATAAATTTTCATCACTTCTTCTATTTCCACCACTTCCCATTTATTTAAAATGATAAAAGATATAGCGATTAAGTAACTCATCTTGTTAATTAATTTTATCCTCACTTTCTTTTTTCCAATCCTGCCTTTAACTTTTGTATTTTACCATCCAACTTATTTTTATCTCTCACCTTTGTCTTTACCAATGATGTGTATATTATATCATTCTTCCTTTTTGATACATTTTTTCATAATTTTTCTTTATGCCAATATCGAATGAAAGGGTGCTTACTTCATAGTTAGTGCAAACCATTTGATCCTCTAGTTTATTAACTTTGGGCACATATATCTACACTCCACAATATTTGTATTTGGGTCATATGTAGGAAGTAACCTAGTGGTTCAAGATTCTGGTTGTAGCATTTTTTTGTTTTTTCTTTGATCTATTTCTAATTTATGGGAAAAATCATCATACTAATAAAAACTCGAGGCTGCTAAATCAATCCACTTCTTAAATGGAGAAGGATAAATTAGAGGTTTAGGAGATTATTTTTCATGCTCGAGATGATCCATTTTTCTTAGTTGACCAAGTCACATCACCAAGTAGGAGGGTGTCACTTCTGTTGTGTAAATAATTCCTTTGAGGTGAAGATACCATGCACATGATTACTTGTATATGTAATTGCCTTTTTCCTCTTATTAGTGTCTTGTTAGGTTGTAGTACCTATCTCTATTAACCTCTTTTAAATAATCTATTTCTTTGACACTTCTTAACCACTAATACTACCTCTACAACATATCCAATAGCCTTAGATTCACTACCATATCCTCTACCACTTGAATATTTAACATGTAACTTATTAGATTCTATGAGGAAGCCTCGAGACAAAAATTAAAATTTGATAAAAGCTTGGTATACTTCTTTAATACCCCTCTTGAAAGACAAAAAAATATTGCACTCATTCTTGGTTGCAAAATCAACTCCCCCCGGCCTACTTATCTAGGACTCCCCTACGAGTACTAATACGGTTTCTAATGAGGTTTGGAATGATTTGCTTAAGATATTTTAGATAAAATTAGCTGGGTGGAAAGGTGATATCCTCTCAAGTACTGGTAAATGTTTATTGATTAAAAGTACTCTTCAGAATTTACCCATCTATATCATGTCAATGTTCAGCATTTCGGCAGCAGTTTTGAATAGCGTTGAAAAAATTCAAAAACACTTCTTATGGCATGGGACAGAAGAAAGGTTTAGATATCATTTAGTACACCGGGATCAAGTTTGTAAGCCAAAGAGGATCGGGGTTTAAGAATCAAAGATATCATAAATATGAATGATGCTTTAATTGCAAAGCTTGGTTGGAGGCTAATCAAAGAGGAGAAACCACAGATGAGTTGATCAAAATCAAATACCTTTCTAATAAAAACATGAATTCCTTTCTCTTTGACTAGCTTCTTCAAATTGGATCAATTTTATAGAACAATCTTATTCACGTCAAGCATATCCTCTCTCAGGGATGTAGATGGAAACTTGGAAATGGACAAGATATTGACTTCGGCATGACATCTAGTCGCGAAGTTGGGATACCACTTTTAGCTCCATCAAAGATAACCTAATTAAAAATTATGGAAAAAAAGTCAAAGACTATATTGAGGTGTCAGTAGAATGTAAGGAACCTGAAGCAACTAAAAGTTGACAAGGAAAATATGTAGCCCACTATTTCCTCCATGCAGACTCATCTCTCCTTAATACCTATCAGTCAACATGATAATAAGGATGAGATTATTTGGATAGAATCCTTTGATGGAGAATATTCAATTAAATCTAGTTACAACTCTTTTTTTTCTTCTATTGAAAGTGAAATTGATTGGCACAAGCTCTGGATACTGAGCTAACTCCTAAAGTAAGTTTATTCTAGTGGCTTATCATCAAGGGTAATATTCTCACTAATGACAATATCATTAGGAATGGTTTTATCATGCCTAACAGATGTTGCATGTGCAAGAGGGAGTTGAAGACATTAAGCACCTCTTTATGCATTGTAAGTATACTTCTAAAGTTTGGTATCTAATTTTTGAGAATTTCAATAAGAAATGGGTTTTCCCCCATACTTGTCTATAGGCATGGGAACAATGGAACTCCCCATATAAGCATTGTGTGATCAGGAGGCTATGCCAACTGGTTCTCCCTCACACCATGTGGAGAGTCTAGAAAGCTAGAAATGATGTTATTTTCAGAAATACCTAGAAAGATATGTACAAAAGTCTTTAAGGAAATTATCATTGCAGTGAAATAAAAAATTGAAAGATTTAAGGATCCCAAAATAAAATTTATCCCAAGGAAGATGAGAACATTCTTACTACTTGGAACATTGGCATTGATAACATTAAGTATAAGGATAACATCAGCTTTGATAGATCTTCTGCACGTTGGATTCAGCCACCCATTGCATGGTAAAAACTAAACTTTGATGGAGCTTCAAAAGGTAATCTTGGGGATTCGGAAGGTGGTGGGGTGATCAGAGATCATAGAGGTTGCTTTGTTGCTGCTTTTTCTAGAAAGATGGGTAAGCAGACAAATCACTACTTAGAAGCTTTAACAACGCTCTAGGGAATAAGGTTGGCTAGAGATTGCAATATTTATAATATTATAATCAAAGGGGATTCGTTGAACATTATTAATTTTTAAATCAAAAGCAACCTCCAAGCTGGTCTATCAGGGATTTCTTTAATGAAGCTATTGAAACTTGCAATTATTTTGTTAATTGTAAGATTATCCACACCTATTGTGAAGGCAATAGAGTGGCCGATAGTTTAGCAAATATTGGTGTCAACAACACAATGCAAACATGGTTTAGTGGCGACCCTCTTCCAGCCAAAGTAATTGATGACATCACTAAAGATATACATGATTTTGAAAATAATCATTAATAGATATAGTGCAGTGCTAAGGATGTGATTATTAATTTTAACGGTAAGTTTAATGATGTTTTAAAAATTCCACACGCTTCAGGGGTCCCTAAAAGAAGAGGCAGTGTAGATTCGAATGGGATTCAAATTTTTACCATTTTCCAGAGCAGGAACAATATCGGCAAAATGGGGAGGCCTCCTTGCAAGACTGAACCCATTCACGATCCAGCTTGGACTAATGACACAATTCTTTGGCATTATCTACAAATGGGGGGTATCTCAAATCTCATTGAAAAGATGCAGGGATTTGACCAGGACATCTCGGTGAAATTCGCAAATGGTTGGAGAAATCACAGTGTTGAGTATGGAGAAGTCAAGGTCGAGATCTCTGAGGAACTCATTGCCCAAGTCATGGGGCTAAACCTGGATGGAGCCAAGTTCTTCAACAAAAGAGTCGGAAGAGAGGTTAAGGCTAAAACATTTCTTGAGGAAGGGGAGAACCTCGAGTTTGTCACGGCTAGAATAAGAGTGGCCTTTATCCCTGAGCCCTTTAATGAGATAGCATGTATGATGGTTAGGTACGTCACACTTGAGGGAAGATATGTCACCATTCCCTTGAAGCATTTAATATTTCTCAATCATTTTCGGAGGAATATAACTATCAATTTCCCGCATTATTTGTTAAACTCCCTAGAGAGATCTGTTTTAGAAGTCCATAATCATACCCGAGATGTACCCCTACACTAAGGTCTGATTCTGCTCATCCACCACCACTGTGTATCTTGCTCTCGCCCTCTTCCTACTCCCCCTGTTATTCTCCCTACCCCTGCCGACAAAGGTTTGGACCTTGCTACCTCTAGAAGAAAGATGAAAGGAAAAAAGGCTAAGGTTTCCCTACCTTCTACACACAAGATTTTGCATAGCCATAGGCATACTGAGCTTGCAGATAACTTGCTACATATTGGTAAACCTATTGAAGAATGTAGGGATGTGGATCTTCTTACTGTGGTTGGAAAGCTTGAAGAGGAGATTAAGGACCTCAAAAATACTCTTAGAAATCTAGAAATAAGCAAAGGAAAGAGGAAGGTATAAAATTCTAAGGAAAAAGATACCACTGCTGAGATTTTTAAGAAGCTCCTTTCTCTTGATGCAAAAGGGCAGCATGATTACATCATCTCTCTGCACTGAAAGGTGTTTACGATTTTATGGAGCAGCACGTGAGAAGTGTTTGCAACCTTAGTGGCATCCGTGATGACATCTGGGATTCTAATGAGACTCGTGACCTTTCCCTTTCTCAGGAAGACATAAACAATCCTTCTCATGCCACGGCCATTGCGCTATTCAACTCTCTTTAGAAAATTAAGGTCAAGATTGATAGGGTTGTCAAATAGTGCGGTACCCAGATGTTGTTTAGTTGCTGTGAAGTGGCTGTTTTTTTGTGGTTTTGCTGATGTTTTCTTGCTGCGATGCCCCGTTTTGGATACTTCTCTAAAGTTTTTTGGTCCTTTTGTTCTACTTCAGATCTCAGTTTGGGTAGATCTTTTTGTACTCTCTCTACTGATGTATCTGGCTTTTGAGCCTCCATGTTTAAGGCATTTAGCCTTTCTTAATTAGGTTTTATCCTTTTTTATCTGGCTACTTGAGCCTTTTTGTACACAGGGTATAGTCCCTTCAAAACTATTTATCCTTAATAAAAAAACAAGTAACTTATTATGATTATACGAAGTTGAAAAAAAATGAATTAGACTACCACTTCTTAAATGAAGTGGACCTTTATTCTCAACTCCTATGCTTAACATATTCCTAGATCATCTAGTTTATAACTCTAGTGTCTATCAAACACCTTACCACATTGAACCCAAACTATCACCCTCATAACCCATTTTTTGGGCTATAAATCACTATACAATATATGTTTATGCTTTTATTCATATTGGGTTTGTATGATTAATATACACCTATAGAGGAGGAAATATTTATTCCTTAGTTTCGTCATCATATTCATCACCTCATTTCTTAGAGGGGTGATTTACATTCCATAATATAAAAATATCTATATCTTCATCGATATAATCCAATTCTAAAGTACCGTTATGTTTACCTAGGTATATCCTCATAGACCAAAAGGAAGATAGTTTTGACCTTGTCAACCCAACGTCTTCATAAGCTTCTTTTCGAGATCTCATGGTATGATTTTATAAATTTATTTATTAGCATATTTTGTATAATTTTGTATCTTAAGATTTTGATTTTCATACCTGTCTCTATCTCTTTTTGTGGATACTATCCCAAAAAATTGTTAACAACTCTTCAAAACTAATTAATTTCTCAAAAAAAAATCTTCCTTTACTTTTTTCACCCCATCCTAAGAGTTCTTGTTTTTCCTTATTTATAACAAGGGTTTACTTTCATGTTGAATTTTACTTGTAGAGTTCATGTTCACCACGAACCTTAATTTAATCACCTCACATAGGTCAGACAACCAATTAGAGTTAACATTAAGATTAATTTTTTAAGATTTTCATGTGCCATAATGAATCATTTTTTCTCGAATGTGAACCCTCCACATAAAAAGGCAAATAAGAAAATATTATATTCTTTTCATTGACTAACTAAATGGAGTTCTTTTGTTGACTAACTAATCCAGAATTGCCAAAGCTGCCAAGAAGTAAATGTGGAGCTTCGCTGTTGATGTTTCCTTCCTTCATGTTTTTTGTTGTTTTTTAGCTTATTTTTGGTGCTTTTCTACGGTGTTTGTTCGAACTGGTTAGCTGTTTTGTGGTAACTTCTCTTTGGTTACCTTTGGTTCTTATGACTTATCTGGATCTTGATCCTTTTTGTGGTGCTTTTTAATTCCTATTCTGGCTTTTAGGCCCTCTTTGTATACAAGGGTATAGTCCCTTTCAAAAAACTATTTACCAATAATAAAAAAACTAAATGGAGTTAATTTTTGTTGTCCATATTCTGTATATATTCCAAGGTAAAAACCCTCTCTAACACATGTACTAGAATTTTGTGGGGCTTTACCCTTGTTCCATAATTTGTTATGAAAATATATTCCTCCATAAAGTACTAGCTAGCCAATTCTATTTCCTATCTTAGTTGAATGCAATCCATAAAAGACATAGAAAATGTAGGCATTGTAGTATTTGTAATTACATGATAAAGTGGAGAAAAAAAGTCCACAAAATGATTGTAGTTCCTTCTACCATCCCTCGTCCTTATCTTATGGTTCCACTAATTTAATGGAACAAATACTTTTGTCCCTTGAACATCAAAGTAGGGATAAATTTAAAGCTTGTTGGCCTAAAACCCTCACTATACTACCATATAATTAGTAAGCACAAGTATGTTGTGAACCTAAAGGTATTAGTTTTGGAACCTATTTTAATTATTCAAAATTATTTTTGCATGGATTATAAAACATGTTAGTGTAGGATTTTATCCTTGCTTTATTTGTATTATGTTGTCATGAAAATGTGCAACGGGAAATTGACAATTTTCCAGCATGACAACAATACCCCTATGTCAAAACTTCCAAGTTTTTCTCTTTTGAGGCACCTCAGTCTACCCACCAGATATCCCATGACCTCCAAAATTATGTTAACTCATTCCCCTCAGTGATTTAGGAAATTCAATTCAACCTCTCAGTGATTTTAGGAGTTCTTGAAAACTACTATTTTTGGGCAAAGTGTTGGGAAGGGCTACCACTGGCCTTTCCAAGATCGATGCACTCCCTAGGAGTGGAACATGTTGGTGTGAGTTATCTTATGTGTCCTCCTCACATATTGGAGTGTCATCTCACATGGGTTAGGTTTAGGTTTAGGTTTAGGGTTTATTTTGTTTCATGCACTAGGGTTACTCAGCACCCTATATGTACTCTCTTTCCATTCATTTATGAGCATTACAAGACACTCCGCTGTCTTTTCTCTATGTTTAAGATTTGTTTCTGTTGAGCAAATTCTTCCATTATTGATTGATTCTTCCTTGCGATTATGCTGGAGCTATCATGATTCCGTTGGAGTGCAAATACTTCGTGGTGCAGCATTTCTAATTCGATTCTTGCAAACTCTTTCATGGTATCAGAGTTGAGATCGGGTAAACGTGCATTCATCATTTGAGTTGCGATTACTCTTGGTTTCATTTTTTTTACTCGTGCAAGTTTTCGATCTTTATTTTTTGGAATTTTTCCTTGCTAATGTATTTAACTTATTTCTCCCGGAAATTTTTGGGTTTGCAGTGATCTTCATGCATGTGAAGGTATTCCCGAGCTATAAGGGTTTTATGACTACATTTAACTAGTTGCGGCTAAATTTAGCAAATCAGCCAAAATAGAGTAATTTTTAGTTTTTTAAATTTTTTTTATTAAACTAAAAAAATTTAGATCTCTGTTTTTAGCTCTCTATATTTTCATGGTGTTTTGTAGATTCAAATTCAAATTGCAAGTTTAAGTTGTAGTCTTGGTATTCTATTGTTCTTTTACATCGAGATCCCAATTGTGCTACCCTCTGCAAACCAAGCTCTTCTCTACACCGTGCTCATTCAATCAACTCGCCATGAACTCCCTTCAAACCGACCTATTTTTTCAAAATTTGTGGTTTGGAGTGACTGGTTAAAATTTGAAGGGTTGTTCATTCTAGTGTGTGGGTTTTAACCTGGTCGAGTCAATTTTCCTTTGCCGCCTGAGTCATCCTTGGCCGAGTTACCTTGCATCTTATTCTCAGCCCTTGCCTTCCTCCTGGCCTGAGTGACTCTGCCCTCCTCTTTCGTGGCCGTGTACTTCTCCCTTTCTCGTGAGCTTCCACACTGCCTATCCGCTGGAACCCTTCCCTGGACGTCGAACTCATTGCAGACTGTTGCCATTTCCAACGGCTTCTCCCGCTCACTACCGTGCTCGGGCTTCTAACTGAAAATAAACCGGGATCCTCGCTTTTTCACTCACCCTTCCACGCTCAAACTTAGGATCCTCCCAAATTCTCCCTACTTTTTCAATTTTTTCAACAACCGTAAGCTTGTTCAACTCATTTATGGTGAGTTTAAAAGAAAATCTTTTGAAGGAAAGTATTTGCTTTTAACTAAGATCTATTAAAGTATAACGGTATGCTTTTTTGTTAATCTAGTTCTATTAATACATCTTAATAGAAATTAGTTCCATTTAATTTAATAGATCTTAATTAGTTTGATTTAATAGATCTTCATTTGTTTTTCAAATTTTTTAGATTTATTTAAATCAATTCAATATTAATTAGGATTTAATTTTTAATTAGATCTTAATTAATTTTTTGTAATTAATTAGATTTAATTAAATCTATTTGTATTAATTACAATTTCTCTTTACAATTAGGTAAAATTTTTTTAACAAAAATCATCTTTAAATTAACGTTTTTTAATCGTTTTTTTAACTCCAAAAGCTCTTAAATTAGCTAAATCAGACGTTTCAAAACGGTAACTTTTTTAAAAAGCATTATTGTAGATTTTTACTAATCGTGTGCTCAAGTGTGCAGTATCACTCTGAGCACCTCTTTGTCTTCCGTGTGCCTTTCCGGCGTTCTGAAGATCATTTGGACTCATCTTGAGTTCGTCAAATTGTATTTAACCCTTATTATTGCTTGCAAATAGTGTGCGCGTCTCGCCACATTCTGCAGAAAGGGGGTACTCTTTGTGATGTGAGACGATTTTTGTCATAACCTGTGATTTGCTTTCGCCTCCTTCCTTGTCTTATGCTTTGTGCTTGTCTACGGTGTCCTCTTTTTTTGCCGTGTCTCCACGAAACACATTTGTGGTCTCTCTCTCGCGCATTATTACACTAATTGCAATATGAGTTACCAAGTTTTTCCAACCACATGCACGCACCAAATTGTAATCAATGCACTAAACTATAAAGTTTTGAAAGTAGGGGATTGTTATATTGTCCTGGGTGGTTGTGTTTCTTTTCGCATTTCTTTCTATCTCTCTCTTCACTATGGATGCACTTTCAATTTGTTTTCCTACACCATTCAAATTCTTGAATTGAGATCGAAAATGATTATGAAACTAAGGGGTAAAGGGTTATATCACATCACCATGGGAACTGAGATTGAACCATACGACGAACCTGAAAAATCTAAGTGGTTAAACCGTAATGATGAAGCTTTAGGTATTCTTTGCACGTCTATTTCTCCTGACTTGCTCTTCCACATTGAGGCATCCGAAACACCGAAATTCGCATGAAAAATGATGGATGAAATGTTTGGATAACAAGATGAAATGAGAGCACATGAGTTGGAAAATGAACTACTAGGGTTAAATCCTAGTGAATTTGAAAACCTACAAGCTTTCTTCTCAAAATTTGTCCACATTAGATTGTTGTTAAAGGGATGTCAAGTAGAGAAGAAATATTCTCAACTGATCTTGTTGATTCTCTCTAAGCTAGGTCCCGAATATTCTATCTTCATGTCAAATTTTTACGCTACAAAAGTTACTTTGGGCGATGCTTGGACTATGCCCTCCTTAGACTATTTTTGTCCCAACTCATTCGAGAACAAGACAAACTCATTCAAACGGGTCTCTAAAGTCCAAGTTACATGCCCTTGTAGTAAGTACTAGCAAGGGAAAGAATACTGAAAAGAAGAAAGAGACAAAGGATCAACCTAAGAAAGAAACCAAGACCAAACCTAAAAATGACACAAACACTTCAACTTCTGAGCCTAAGGCACATAAAAGCAATTTTTTGTGTTCCTATTGCAAGAAATCTGGTCACGACGAGCACCACTATTTTTGGAAATAGATTGATCACTTATCTCAATTACTTGAGAAGAATAAAATAATTGTTCTTGAATCCATAAAAAAATGCCCCGAAGGCCAAGTCTCTTGCTGCAAAAGGTTCTAAATCTAATAATAAGAAAGGAAAGACCCTTGTAGCCAGATTTTCTCCTTCATCGACGTGGATTATAGATTCCAGTGAATCGCACCACATGGGTTCTTCACATGTTGATTTCTCCAACATCAAACCATGTGGAATGTCCCAAATCACGATGGGTAATGACATGACAAAGTGTCGGTTTCCGGTGAGTGGATCGGTAGAGATGGATGGAGGAACATTTAACCAAGTGTTGAGTGTTCCTGATCTCTCTACAAATATCCTATTGGTTTACCAAATTACTCACCTTGGTGAAGGAATGTGAGTGAAATGTGGTCCTAACTCTCTAATTATTTGTGAGCTTAACGATGACACTATGATGGTGAGGTAAAGGCAGATCACCATTCACGGTTGTACACCTTCTCCCACTTTACTTCTGATTCTACACCCACAACCTTGCTCACTCATGTAAATGAGGTTAGTAAGATATGGCATGAGCATTTCAAACATCTAAATTATCGCTACCTTGAACAATTGAACCAAAATGAAATGGTCAACAGGTTACCCCACGTTAAGTTTCATAAGGGTCTTTGTGAGGGTTGTACCCTTGGAAAGCATCCTGAAAACGAACTTTGACAAAGGAAAATCCTAGAGAGCTACTCATCCTTTGGATCTTGTTCACGAGTGATGTTTCGATCCATTTCCTTCTCCTTTGTTTACTAGATCTATTTATGTGCTAACCTTCATTGATGACTTTTTGCGATATACTTGCGTATATTTTCTTAAGCTTAAGTCTAAAGTATTTGAACATTTTCAGGACTTTAAGGCTCTTGCTTTGAGAAAGAGATGGAACGGTCTATCAAGGTTCTTCGAACCAACAATGGAGGTGAATATGTAAACAATAGGTTCGTGGATTTCTATACTTCTGAAGGGATCCATTTGCAGCATACAATTTCTTATATCCCTTCATAGAATGGAGTCGCAAAAAGAAAGAACCATACTCGAAGGATATGGCCACTGTATGATTCACTCAAGTCTCTTCCTCCGAGATTGGGCCAAAGCGTGAATTGTGCAAATTACATTCAAAACCGTGTTCCACACAAGGCAGTAAGAGGGATGACACCCTTTGAAGCCTAGTTTGGATGCAAGCCTAATGTTGAGCACTTTTGAGTCTTCAGATCCAAGGCTATGGTTCACATTCCCAAGAAGAAACACAAGGCTTTAGAGCCACAATTCAAACCGTGTATCTTTGTAGGGTATCCCGATGGCATGAATGGATATTGATTAATGAATCCTACTTCTCATGATATGTGTATTGAGAGAAGTGTTAAGTTTGATGAGTGTTCTTTGACTTCTAATTCTCCACGTATTTAGGTTCTTTAGCTCATTGATTGATTCTGACTCATCGAGATGATGATGTTGTTGAGCGTGCTCCTCTTCCAAATCCTCCCAACCATCGGACCTCTGATTCTACTGATTCTGATAGTAGTGATGATGAGGACTATATCCCTTCTCACTCAAGTGAAGAATCTTCTGACTCTGAGCCCGATCCTCCTGGTCCTCTTTGGGCCATGAAAATTTCAAAAGTTCTAGAGATTTAGTCAAAGATACTTCGGATATGAGACGTACTCGCTCAAATTTTGTTGGACCCACTCTTTCAACACCTCTTCTTCTAATCTACAGTCTTTCCGGGAGGCGTCTGCTATTCTTGAGTGGGATTCTTCCATGGATGAGGATTATTCCTCTCTCATGAAGAATGATACTTGGGATCTCACCCCTCTTCGAAAGGAAGAAAAATTGTTCGGTCTAAGTGGGTGTTCCGAACAAAGTATGGAGTAGATGGAGACATCGAAAATTTTAAAGCGTGATTAGTAGCTAAGGGTTTATCCCAGATAGTTGGGGTTGATTATACTAAAACCTTTTCTCCGATTGTAAAGATGACTTTTATTCAATTGACCCTAGCTTTTGCCATAGCGTAACAGATGGAAATTCCATCAAATAGATGTTAAGAGTGCCTTCCTTCATGGTGACCTAGAGGAAGAGATTTATATGGAACAACCTCCAGGTTATGTCCAAGATCCCTCCCTCATTTGTAAGTTAAAGAAGTCTATTTATGGCCTTAAACAAGCCCCTCAGGCTTGGTATGCAAAGATGGACTCCTTTTTACTTACATAAGGGTTTACTAGGTGTCACTCTGATCGAAATGTTTATATTCTATAGCAAGATGACTCCATACTCATTCTTGTTCTATATGTTGATGACATGCTGATCATAGGATGCTCTTCCTCTATTATTGATTCTGTGAAGATCGCCTTGGCCAACAAGTTTTCCATGACTGACTTAGGTCTGCTTCATTACTTCCTTGGGATCCAGATTTCACAATCTAACTCGGGAATTTTGATTTCGTAACCTAAGTATGCTCTTGATTTGCTAGCTCATTTTTAGATGTCGATTGCAAGTATTCTCCTACTCCTTTTATTTATGGGGTTAAGTTGGTTTTAGATTGTTTTACTCCCTTGGTTTATGGTACTCTTTATCGACATTTGGTTAGGAGCTTGATTTACTTAACTCACACTCGACCAAATTTATCGTATGTTGTTGGGATCATGTCTAGATTCATGTAGGAGCCACATGAGATGCATTAGAAAGCAACAAAATGGATCCTTCATTATGTTCGTGGCACTTATACTGATGGCATTCACTATCATGGAGGGGAGATATTGACTTGACCGGGTTCACAGATTCGATTGGGCGGTGACTTAGATCATCGAAATCTACTTCGCTACGATTTCTCTCTTGGTTTGGGTCTTATTAGTTGGTCTAGCAAGAAGCAGAATGTAATTGTGATATCATCTCTGAGTCGAGAATATAGAGGAGCGGTTAACGCTGCCATAGAAGCTATTTGGCTACTGTGGTATTCGATAGAGTTTGGCATCCACCTTCGGCGGCCTACCATTATCTCTTGTGATGACATGAGCACTTTCTCTATTTGTAGAAATCTAGTTCAACATCGTAGACGAAGCACATTGAGATCTACATGCACTTCATATGGGAGCTTATTCATGAAGGTATCATCGACATTCGGCATACATTGAGACGGTGATCGATTGTAGATTTATTTATCAAGCCCTTCAACGATATGAAGTTTCATCACTTACGGTCTCTTCTTCGGATGAGGTCATCTATAGCTACTCATCCTCTTCGAGCTATGTATTACTTCTCTTCTTCTTCTTCTTCTTCTAGTAAGATTGTGTTTGTATATGGGCACCTTATCGGGCCTTTAGTTGTCGAGGCCCCATTGACACATCTTTGTTAGTTGTTTAGGAGTGTCTTCTCTTCCGTCTGAATCATCATTATTTCGCTACCCCATATTTGATGAAGGGGGGGTGTTGGTGTGAGTTATCCTATGTGTCCTCCTCACATATTGGAGGGTCATCTCACATGGGTTAGGTTTAGGTTTAGGTTTAGGGTTTACATGTGTGTCATGCACTAGGGTTACTAAGCACCCTATATGTACTCTCTTTCCATTCATTTATGAGCATGCCAAGACACTCCGTTGTCTTTTCTCTATGTGCAAGCTTTGTTTCTGTTGAGCAAGTTCTTCCATTATTGATCAATTCTTCCTTGCGATTGTCTGGAGCTATCACGATTCCGTTGGAGTGCAACTACTTCGTGGTGCATCGTTTCCTATTTGATTCTCACAAACTCTTTCAGAACAAAGGATCCAAATCCAATGTGGAGGTGGTTTGAAGGTATAGGAACATTATGGAAGTGATTTTGGAATATTCAGGAAGGATTTGGAGAATTTGGGGTAATTTGATCAAAAATAGGGTTCACAGGCCTAGGCAGTTCACATGGCCAAAAAGAGCGCGAACTTCGGGAGGTGATTCCAGGAGCTTTGGGTGGAGTTAGGATCCAAATAAAACATCGTAGGAAATTAAATTACAATACCTAAAAGATAATTAAATCATAATTTTCACAAAACTTTGGTGCAATAGGATTATAATTGGTTTCTTCTAGGCACAGGTAAGGGACCAGATAAAATATCCAATTTTCAGGCCTTAAATGGAGGAATCAATATCTAATACCCCCACCATTGGATTCAAAAGGAAATTTTTAGTTAATTTCATATACAATTTCTCCAAAATGGTCCATCAAGAGCTCAATATATCATTTTTTCAAGTTGTCGTCAAGCAGCGAGTTCAGGAGTTAGTCAAACTTTTATGAGGACACGTGCGGCGACCGAGATTCTACGGTGTAATTTCATGTTCCTTTCATCCCATAATATAAGGGACATAAAATTCTCCCATCCCTATAAGCCCTCTGGTCACCCATACAACCTCCTAGATCGCTAGTTCAGCCCCCAGGTGCTTGCAAGAGCTCAAACCCTCAACCATCATATCTGTGAAAAGTGTCAAGCTGAGGCACCATGTGCAAAATGATAACCCTCATGTCCCTTTATGCTGAGGGACATACAAAATTTCCTAGCCCAAGGGAGTCTTTAGGTCACCCATGTGAACCTCTCTAGTGCATTTTCTCAACCCCCATGAGCTAGTGGAGCTAAATGGACGATCAAATCTCCGCCATGAGGGTCGAGCTAAGGCGCGCATGGAAATATATGTACCTCATGTCCCTTTGTTATTTAGGGAAATCAAGGATATAAAATTGTGCCCCATTCTTGGAATGCAAGAATTTAAAAAAAAATTGAAGCTAACTTCCTCACTTCTAACTTCTTACTCTCCATACCCTGTCATTGCTCTATAACTTGCTCATGCTTGCTCACAGTTCACCATTTCTACTCCAAAAATATCAACCAAATAAAAAAAAACCCTCAAATCCATGAGAAAACATAGGTTTCAAAGAGAAGTTTGAATGAAAGACTTGAAGGAAGGAAGAGTTGATAAATTCTTGAAGACTCCATTGTCATAGAATGAAGATATGGGCGTATCTTACTAACAGAGCACGAAAAGAAGAACCGTTTGCTGCCATGTTATTAAATTTAAAAGGACATAAAAAATAATCTTCAAATCTCCTTTCCATTGCTTAAATTTCTAAGTGAAGAAAGCTTCCCCTCAGCTCAACGAAAACAAAATTTAAATTTCTCATCAAACCGACAACAATCGGTTTGAAGAGAAATTTCACCGGTGGAATAAGAAACAAAAACACACAACAAAAATGTAATTTTTTTCACAAACAGAGAATAAACCAGACCTACAACTTTCAAGGTCTATTAATAGCTATCGTGTTTAGAGGTGCCGCCAAGTAAAAATTTTGAAACTTTAAAATCTCCCAAACCATTGATTGGGTAGTCCAAAATTTCAGAGCGACAATATTAGGTAAAAACCCATATCAATTTTTTTTTTCCATAGCAATCCAACCACAAGAAGATCACTTTCTAAAATAAGTAGGTCTTCTATATGGGGGATTGCTATTTTGGGAAAATCATCAACTAAAGAACCTGTGAAGGAAACGATTAACATAGAAGAGCCATTGCAGTTGAAAATTCATCGAAATATCATCTTGGTCCAAAATTAACACTTACTAAAAATAGTAAGTGGTCTCACAAGCACCTGCCAAAAATAGCAAATTGATCCAAAAGGTGAGAGAAATGCAAGGAGAAAGGGGATTCGAGTTGCCACACCCAATCGAGGTTTGAAGAAGCTAATTTTTAATACTTACTAAAAATAGTAAGTTATTTTTGGGCACTCACTAAAAATAGTAAGTCATTTCATAGGGGATTCCATAAAAGTAACATTCTGAGAGCTAAAAATTCAAATTGATAGTTTTAGTTGAAGTTTGGGGAAAAATATCAACACTTTCTGAGAAAAGTTATCCTTTCCATATATAGTAAGTGTTAAGAAATGATGAAATTCAAATTCACGAAGGCGGAAACCAATGCAATCTCTATCTTCAAAGTATATGAGAGTAGATGACAGTGATGTCACTTTTATGCATCTCAACAGTTTATTTCGACACTCATGTGCAAGGTGGAGTTCACATTTGGCACCATCATACTACTCAATAGTATGTCTCATCAGGTTCATGTCCAAATAAACAAAGTAGTATGGAAATGTCACAGGAGTCGGGCAGGATTTATTCCAAAACATTTGGTCTCTTCAAAGGAGATCTCCATGAGTGATACTTGTGGTTGCCAAGGGTTCCATTCAACAGTGTTTATAAACACTTAGTTCATGGTGTCTCTGGGTAATTCGGTGGTGGAATCTGACCTATAGCCAAAGAACTTTCCGCAACAACTCATCCACAACATAAGAAAATAATTCACTATGAAGGATTCAAAGGTATTGGGGTTGATCCAACTAATATTTCTAGGAGTCGACGAAGAAGATTCTTCATCGACATGATTATCTCTCTCTCTCTCTCTCTCTCTCTCTCTCTCCTCTAACCCCTAACTTCCTCTCTCTTTAATGTTCTGATTTTGTGTTGGGGTTGTACTTTTTCATATGTCTTAATATTTCTAATGTAATAAGTCACCCTTAAGTTATAAAAGGGGACTTAAAGTTTTCCTATGAATGTGAAAAGTTTCAAGGCATATGAAGGGTCAGTGGGGATAGGTGAAGCAACTTTAAAAATCCTATAAATTGTAATGAGCTCCTAATTCCAAGCAGTTCTAATTATGAGATTCTTCTAATTGGTTGTATTCTTGTAAGTCCATCGAGAGAAATTTTGCTTACTTGTGAGTGAAAGAGTTAGCCATTTTCCTTTCAAAGTTCTCCATTTCTCCACTATGTACAACTTTTGTTTGAGAAATCAATACAAGGAGTTTCTAGATTTCTTTGACTAAGGGATTTCTTGATACTTTATGATAATAAATTCTATTTGGTCTTATTATTTTTTGTAGAGTTGTTTCTTCTCATAAATGCATGTGTTGAAGTTTCTAAGTAGTGTGTGCAAGAATATGATTTTCTACCTGCAACATTAGTTCTCTTATCCCATTTCTCACTCCCCTTTCCTGCCTTATAGAAAAATTCATCTCTAGAAATAAATTTCTAGCTTTTCCGTAGGGATATTGGATTGCCTTGTTGGATCCCCGGCTGAAAGGCTGCTAGGAAAATCCACCTTTTTACTCATGCATGCATATACGGAAGCTACACTAGTTATGTAGAGGGTCTTAGATTCCCAAAGCATTGGCAAGAAATCCACCAATTTTTCCCAACAATTTTTATGCCAATAGTTTTTGCACCCACTATGGGGCAAATTTAGCAAGACATCGCACTGAATACAACTCGAAGGTAAAAAAATTGAAATTTTATAATTTCAAAAAAACAAAATTGTTGGAATTTGAATAGCTATCTGAGGCTTATGTCTTCAAACTATGGCTATTCTAAGAAATTCTCATGTTGAAAGGCCTGAATTACTCTTCCACAATCAAGAGGATATTGCTTCATATCTGTGAGAGGCTATTTGACATAACATGAAAATTTTCAATCACTACTTCATCGCCATGAGAGTAACTGATCTTGTATAAGAACACACTTCTGAATTGGAAAGGAAAAGACAAATTCAAGCACCACAAAGAAGAGAATACATCTCCAAGCTAGCAGATAGAAGATACACCTAACAATAGAGACAATGAGGATAAACCGACCCCACTTTTGAAGAGATTTAAAGAAGAAAAGAGCTACTCTAAATTCAAAGGTCTCCCTTTCATCACATAGCTAGTTATACCAGAATTCCAAGCATTGTAAATCCTTTGGACATTGAATTTCCATACATCAACGAGAATATTGAATACTTCACTAACGTAGAGACCGAAGAAGAAACTAGAGAAAGAGAAGCAATGGTGGAAGTGGAATTGAGATCTCACATTAAAGAAATATAAAGACTTCAAGCCAAAGTTGAAGCAAGAGAAGTAGATGAATCCACAACCTTAGAAAAGTTGGAATCTCGAGTCATAAAGGGAATGGTAGATCATGAACGTGAAGCACATAAGCCTAATGTACCATGGGGTGGAAACACCAACCCACTTGCCCTTGCTCAACCAATCCATGAGCTACCAAAAGGATCAAGGAAAAACTTTTCAAAATTCGAAGTGGTGGTTATCAACTCCATGAGGAACATGTAGTAACATTCATCACTATTTTTGGTATTGGGTGCTTAACATGAAGATATTTCGATCCAGAGCTTTGTGGAGTCACTTCAAGAAAAGGTGCAGAATTGTTCTACATGTTGCCTCTGAGGTCTGTCACATGTTGGGAAGATATAAGAAGTGTATTTGAGCACATGTTTAAATCCAAAGAATATTTCTAAAATATCTTGGTCCAGCTGGTACAAATAAAGAAATATGCTTCTGATTCAATGAGAGATTTTATTGCCAAATATAATCGAATAATTATGAGGATCGAATATGTTGTACCTCCTAAAAACAATCTAAAAAGTTTCTTCATCGTTCTCTACGCCGGAAGTTGGATTTTTCCTCAGGAGAGCCCAACCTAGGGATTTGAAGGAAGCACAAGAATTTACAACTAAGACTGAAGATGATTTGATATTATCTAGAAAAGTGAAAGGCCCAAATGGAAAAAAAAGGTCTAAGTTCGAGCTCAGTTACCACAAACCCAATGTTTCAGAAAATGGCAAATGACTTGGTTTCCATGAAGAAAAAACTATCTCAAATCTCCATGTGGAATTCCCTAAGGGATCCGAGTCCTCCAAACCAACTAAGAACTACCCCGCCCCTTCATAAGCTTTCTCTCGAGGCATCACTGGTCAATTTTATATGTGACGTTGATAAACCAAAGAAGGAGGAGGAGGCAATGATGATGGGGACTACCTTGAGGTCGAAGAAGTTAATGACGAGACTCAAAATGGCCTTATTGAGTATGTTGAAGGAGATGAAGATGATGATGATGAAGAATCTCTAAGCTTCTCATGTGTGGTGTTCATGTGGGCTCAATCAAAGAAAGAAACTTCATCTTCAACAACTACAACAAATAAGAAGAAAGAAAATCCTTCCATTGAAATTCCTCAAAATAAGATCATCAAGAGAGGGTCACAGCTACTGCCATCAATGGACTCATCTAAGGAAAAAATAGACCCAGTGACAAGTAAGAATCCATTTACCATGCTAATTAAGTCCTCTGGTACTCCCTCCAATTCAAAAGCTACTTCTAAGAATAATCCTTCTTCAAATGCTACTCCTACAAAATCATCTAAAGTAGCACAAAAGTCTACTTCCCCATCCCCTTCTAATCTAGTTACCACACTCCTACTAAATAAAATCCAACTCCCAAGGTAACCACACCTTCACCATGTAAAGCTTCCATCACCCCCAGGACCTCAAATTCATCCATCATGACCGCGTTTCACTGCATGGAACACATAAGCAAGAACAAATTCTAGATCACAAAGCTTGAATATTTGCAAACACACCCTGCTCAATTTGATAGGTTGGTCAATGTAGTCTATGGTGGTAGTGCTAAAGTGTCAAGTTCAAATTCTAAAGGCCTACTCCCAACATCATCCACGCCACTTTCACAAAACATGCTAGCCCTTAGTTCCTCCAAAACTGATAAGGTAGAACCCTTCTACCTATCCCTCTTGATCAAAGGATACCAACTCAATAACTGCATTATAGATTTTAGAGCCTCTGATAATGTGATGCCCATGAAAGTTGTAAATTCCTTAGGAATCACCTTGACATGCACAAATGGATCTTGCTATTCCATGGAATCCAAAGAAGTGCCATTGGTGGGTAGGATAAAGGATGCTCAAGTTTCTTTGGTCGACTTCCCAGAGAAGAAATTATTGCTCACTATCTTGGTAGTTGACATTCCGACATCATTCGACATGATTTTAAGAAGGAGCTTCTACAGGGATTTAGGTGGTGAAATAAAAATGGATTAGTCCTCTGCAACCATACCTATAAAAGGGGAGATGAAGAAGTTACTTCTGGTGTGTAAGATGAAATACACAGTACAAAAAGTATATGATCCAAGGGTAAACATTTTTTTCCAAGGTGGAGGGATAGGAAACTATTTTCTCACATCAACAAGAGATGAAAATATTCCTTTCCTCACCATAGAAGAAGAAGAATAAATGTGTCTTATGGAAGATGAGATGCAAGATTTACAACTCATCAGAGGAATAACATATTCGATAGAGGAAAATCCTGGTTACATAATGGATGATGTGATGCTCTCTGAAGAATCCATTGATGATGAAGGAATACAAAATGATGAGTCTAGGGTGTTCACAAGTGATCTCTTTTTCAAACTTTGATTTTTCAATTTATGATGGGATGGAGATATGTGAAGAAGAAGAGATGATTGAAGAATCAAATTCTCTTCATGATTCAATCATGGATGAACATATGGAAGAGGCCAATTTCATTCTCAAAACAAAGGAGCGGGATGGTTATCATGAGGACTATATGGATTTTGAACTCAAAGGTGTGCCATTTCTGCAAAGCATGGACCTCTTCTCCTTGTTGGAAGGATTCATAAGTCAAAATTGTCCATGTTTGTATGAAGGAGAGCCTTGGGGAATACAAATCATAGAATAAGCAAACAAAGTTACCTCAAATAAATCATGGAAAGGTATGGATCAGATTTTTTTCTACCCCTCTGAGCCACAATACATAAAATCTTTTGAAAACAAAGATGAATTTGAAAGATCCATTAGTATAAGATATTGTGAAAGTTGTAGAAGAATTTGAAGACCCTCATCTTATCCTTGAACTTTTGACTCAATCGTGGAGATATAAGATGAATGAATCAATGAGAGATCCTTGTTTCGATACACCAATGTTTGATATGGAGATGGGACCATTTGATAGGTTAGATAACTTCCTCAATGATGAGTGTGAAAGTGAAAAAATCTCCCCTTCTTCCACAATGCAAGAGGAAGTTCATGAATGTAAAAGAATAAAAGTCCACATAACTCCTTTAGATATTGTCAATTCTGAAGGGAGTACTTTTTTCATGGTGAGAGATGATAAGGAAAATATTGATCGACTCGCATGAAAGAGAGTTACCCGTAGCAAGAGCATTGGGAATATGTTCAAAATCAACTTGATCACATCACTTTGGAACTTTCTGAAAATGTAGAGAATGAATATGGTGATGAGAAGAGATCAGAAGATTTAAACAATTTGAACAAAGATCAGCTCTAGAATGATGAATCAGTGTTATGGATGAGCATGAAAGGCAGTCAACATTCCGAAAAGGATCTCAAAAGACATAAATCCAAGGGATTTTTGGGCAAAGACTTGAAAAAAAAAAAAAAAATCATATAATATCATTCCTACAAGGTACACAGACAATCACGAAAGCACCCAAATTTCATAGGAATTTGAGGAAAGGAGGCTAATTTTTTGAACCAGTTAATGGTTTCACATAACAACATCACTCAGTGTTTCCCATTCAGGGGTAACTTTTGAGAAATGATAATTTTTCAGTGAAAGTGGGTTGTCCCCCGCATTATACCATACGTGATTGTTAGGTTTATTTCCTTATATGTTGTGTGTTTTCCCTTCTTGTTTTGTGTTGTGTGTTTCCTTTCATTGTTTTTGGTGTGTGTGTGTGTTTCCTTCTTCGCTCTCTCTCTCTCTCTCTCTCTCTTGTTATAAGTTGTACATGACTCTGAAAGGCCCAATGGATAAGGCATTGGTCTATGTCTTGTGAAGTTGATATTTTTGGATTCTCCATGTCATGTCTTCACTTTTCTCATTCCATACCATACCCCAAATCTAGAGCCAGTTGTTGTCATGAAAATGTGCAATGAGGAAATTTACAATTTTTGAGCATGACAACAATACCCCTATGTCAAAACTTCCAAGTTTTTCTCTTCTAAGTCACCTCAGGCCTACCTAGTCAGTCCCATGAGCTCCCAGATTATTTTAAATCAGTCCCTTAGGTGATTTAGGAATTTCAATTCAACCTCCTAGGTGATTTTAGGAGTTCTTGAAAACTGCTATTTTTGGCAGTGTTGGGAAGGGATACCATTGGCCTTTCCAAGACCGATACACTCCCCGGGAGTGGAACAAAGGAGCCAAATCCAATTTGGAGGTGATTTGAAGGTCTAGAAACATCATGGAAGTTATTTTTGAAGATTCAAGAAGGATTTGGAGAAGTTGGGGTAATTTGATCAAAAATAGGGTTCACAGGCCTAGGCAGTGCATAGGGCCAAAAGAGCTACTGAACTTCGAGAGGTGATTCGTGGAGATTTGGGTGGACTTAGGAGTAAAAAGAAACATCATTAGAAATTTAATTCTAATACATAAAAGATAGTCAAATAATATTTTTCACAACACATTAGAGTAATAGGTTTATAATTGGTTTTTTCCAGGCACAAGGGACCGGATCAAAATATGATTTTCGGGGATTAAACCAAGATCATAGACCCCCACCATTAGATTCAGAAGGCCATTTTTCAGTAAATTTCATATAAAATTTTGCTAAAAAATTCCATCAGGAGCTTAAGATATCACCGTTTCGAGGTTGTCGTCAAGGAGTGAGTTTAGTAGTTAGTCAAATTTTGATGAGAAAATGTGTCAAATCCAGGAGCTGATTTAATTTCATGTCCCTTTCATCCCTCAAGATAAGGTAAATAAGGTACATAAAAATTATCCTAGCCCCTATAATTCCTCTCTTCACCCATACAACCTCCTAGATTGTCAGTTTTCCCCTAGGTGCTTACAGGAGCTCAAACCCTCAACCGTCAGATCCGTGACAAGTGTCAAGATGAGGTGTTGCATGTCAATTGATGACACTCATGTCCCTTTTTAATGAGGTGCGTAAGTGACATTAAAATTCTCCCATCCCAAGGGATTCTTCAGGTCACCCATGTGACCCTCTCTAATGCATTTTCTTAGCCCCAGGAGCTAGTGGAGCTAAATGGACAACCGTCAGATCTCTGCCAAGTGTCGAGCTGAAGCGTCACATGAAAATTGATGTCCCTCATGTCCCTTAATTATTGAGGGACATTAGGGACATAAAAATTTTCCCTACTCCTGGCATGCAAGCATTTCAAATTTTTGTTTTCAAGCTAACTTTCCCGCTTCTAACTTCTTACTCTCCATGCTTATTGCTTTGCTTTGTAACTTACTCATGCTTGCTCACAATTTGCCATTGATAATCCAAAATAGATACACCACAGGAAAAAAAAAAACCTCAAATACATTATAAAACATAGGATTTATAGATAAGGTTGACCAAAAGACTCTAAGGATTGAAGAACAAAAGGAAGAACAAAGAAATTCTTCAAAAGACTCCATTGCCGTAGAATGAAGATCTAGATGTATCTTGCTAACTAGAGCACGAAACGAAGAATTGTTTAATGACGTGTTCTTAAATTTCAAAGGCCATCAAAACATAATCTTCAAATATCCTTTCCACTACATAAATTTCTCACAGTGAAGAAATCTTCCCCTTGGCTCAACGAAGACAAAATTCAAATTTCTCGTGAAACTGACAATCTGTTTGAAGAGAAATTTCACGGTGGAATAAGAAACAAAAACCCACAACAAAAATGTAATTTTTTTCACAAACAGAGAATAAAACTAGACCTATAAATTTCAATATCCGTTAATAGTTGCCATGTTTAGAGGTTCCGCCAAGTCAAAAATTTGAAACTTTAAAATCTCCCAAACCACTTTGCTCGAGGTAAGTCTAAAATTTGGAGAGGTGATATTAGGAAAAAAAAATATCAAAAAACTTTGTTATACGAAGTCTAACCACTAGAAGCTCACTTTCTAAAAATAATAGGTCTTCTACATGAGGGACTTCTATTTTGGGAAAATCATCAACCAAAGAAACTGCAAAAGAAATGGTGACCATAGAATAAGTGTTGCAGTTGAAAATTCATCAAAATATAATCTTGGCAAAAAATTGAAACTTACTAAAACTAGTAATTGGTCTCACGAGAACCCGCCAAAAATAGCAAATTGATCCAAAAGGTGAGAGAAGCACAGGGAGAAATGGGGATTCGAGTTGTCGCACCCAATTGAGGTTCAAAGAAGCTGATTTTCATACTTACTAAAAATAGTAAGTTATTTTTGGGCACTCACTAAAAATAGTAATTCATTTTAGAGGGGGTTCCATAAAAGGATAATTCGAGAGCTAAACATTCAAATTGGTAGTTACAGTTGAAGTTTGGGGAAAAATATTGACACTTTCTGGAATAGTTATCCTTTCCAAATATAGTAAGTGTCAAGAAACAATGAAATTCAGATTCACGAAGGGGGAAACCAATACAGTCTCTATCTTGAAATGTGTGAGTAGATGATAGTGAGGTCACTTTCATGGATCTCAACAATGTCTTTCGACACTCATGTGTGAGGTGGAATTCATAGTCGACACCATCATATTGTTCAATAGTATGTCTCATCAGGATCATGTCCAAATCAACTAAGCAGTGTGGAAATGCTATAGGGAGTCATGCTAGGATTTGTTCCAAAGCATTCGGTCTCTTTAGAGGAGATCTTCATGAATGACTTTTGTGGTCTCCAAGGGTTGCATTCAATAGTGTTTATAAACACTTAGTTCGTGGTGTCTTTGGGTCATTCGGAGGTGGTCTCTCACTGTAGCCAAATAAATTTCCCGCAACAACCCATCCGCAACATTAAAAAATCATTCACCATGAAGGATTCAAAGGTATCGAGGGTCAATCCAACAGAGCTTTCCAAGAGTCAACAAGAGTAGATTCTTCATTGGAATTATGCATCCCTCTCTCTCTCTCTCTCTCCTCTCACCCCTAATTTCCTCTCTCTTCAATATTCTGATTTTGCGTTGGGGTTGTAATTGTTCATGTCTTAATATTTCTAATTTAATAAGTCACCCTTAAGTTATAAAAGGGGACTTAAAGTTTTCCCTAGGAATGTGAAAAGTTTCAAGGCATAAGAAGGTTCAGTGGGGGATAGTTGAAGGGAATTTCAAAATCATATAAATTGTAATGAGCTCCTCATTCCAAGGGGTTCTAATTCTAAAATTATTTTAAATGGTTGTATTCTTGTAAGTTCATGAGAGACCTTTTGGTTATTTATGAGTGAAAAGAGTTAGCAACTTTTCCTTTCAAATTTCTTCATTTCTCCACTATGTTCAACTTTTGTTTGAGCAATTAATACAAGAAGGAGGAGTTTATAGCTTTATTTGAATAAGGGATTTCTTGATACTTTGTGATCATAAAATCTATTTGGACTTGTTGCTATTTGCAGAGTTGTTTCTTCTCATAAATGCTTGTGTTGAAGTTTCTAACTAGTATGTGTAGGAATCTGATTTTCTTTCTGCAACATCAGTTCTCGCATCCCATTTCTTACTCCCCCTTCCCACCTTATAGACAAAGGCCACCAGGAAAATCCACCTTTTTTACTCATGTATGCATATACAACAGATGCACCGGCTAAGTAGAGGGACTTAGATTCCCAAAACATTCGTAAGAAATCCACCAATTTGTTCCTAAAAAACTTTCTCGCTGATATATTATCCTACTTAGGATATTTCACCTCACTTGGAGTTTCCATACACTTATGGGATATGATTTCTTAGGTATACACTTGACTACGCTATTCTAGGTGTTGGTTAGCACTTGACTACACTATTCTAGGTGTTGGTTACTACTTGACTACACAATTCTTGGTGTTGGTTACCACTATTCTAGGTGGAGATTACCATGATTATAGGAAAAAGTTACACATTCACCTCCTATATGTACTTCTCTTGCATTATTCTACTTGATTGTATTGATTTGGAGCTATTTCTTTTCTATTGCAATTATCTCTCTTGTATTTTTGTAATTTGTATTCTTGTAGGCTTGCATTATTTTATCTTGGAACAATTCACCTCTTGCATCATTCACCTATGCAATCCTCAAACTAGTAGATACCTAGTGCTTCTCTTATAAAACATTCACAAAAATTTGTATACAACATATGGGTTCTTGTGATGGATATTGTATACCATTTCAAGGAGGGTTCCATCCACTCAGGGAAAATTTTAAGACCCCTAAAAAAATTCTTAGAAATTGGTTGGTGAATCTAAGAAAATTTACTTTCACACTAATGATGAATATGAGGAAAATACAAATGTGTTGTTGGCGGATAGCATTGTTTATGCTACCGAACAAAAACATATATTATGTTGTCGGCCAAAAATATATGTAATTTTTTGACAATAGTCATTAAAGATGTGATCAACAAGAAATCTTTCCTCACAAAATATGGCACAAACAAAAAAAAATTTAAAAAGTGATTTTTTGTGAAAAAATTACAAATTTCGCTAATTTTGTATGTGAATTTTTGATGTTAGTAGTTAAAATGATTGTCTTAATGAGAAATCTGTCCTCCCAAAATATGGCACAAGTGAAAAAAATTACCATACTTTTTTTTCCATACGATAGCTTGTTTGTATGCTATCGACCGGTATCATGTTTTTATGCTACTGGCCAACAACATATATTATGGCATTGACTGGTAGCATGCTTTTATGCTACCATTCGACAACGTATATGCTATTGAATAGTAGCATAAAAAATGATACCGACCCATAGCATATTTTATGTTACTAGACGACAAAGATACCGATAACATGCATGAAAAATTCTATCGGTATGTTATTGTCAAAGGTAGCATAAAATATGCTACCTATCGGGAAGCATTTTTATGCTACCGACCAACATCATAATATATGTTGTCGGTTGGTAGCATATAAACATGCTCTTGTTGACTATATTCAAGAAAATGTTTTGAATTTCTATTTCGCAAGAATGTCAAGTGACCCCTAAAATTAATTTGTACCTATAAAATTTTTGCGAGCTGGTCGTAATTCCTACCCTAAAAATTCACCAATTTCAAATTTCAAAAACTAGAATACTCGAGAATTAATGAATATTCGCCACTAAAATTTTCCCTACATCCACTTATTCATCACTATCTAATCTAAGGAAAAATTCTAATGTAGAAATGGTATCCTTAACCCATGATTTAAAGATCCTAATTGGATAAGGAGGCTTGTCTTTGGGTACATTACTATCAAATGTTATTTTTTGTATCAACTCGCTTTGGCACTTTGACCGACTACGTGATAATTGTTAACAATTTATTCTACATTAATGTGGATGGTTCCTAATTATTCATATGTAAATCCCAATGCGGCGACAACATTTCTTTGTGTAATGAATAATATTTCCTCTTCTCCATTAATTCCTTTCCTAACAATAGATTTTATTTTTTCATTGTAGTTTGGGGAATAGACCATGGCAAATGTTGGGTAGTGAAAAACCTCATGGAACATCATGCATCCTAATCCAACTGCTCACGATAGCGCTATTTTTAATTACCAACCATTTTATTACTCACCTAATTCCTCATTACACTTGATTACTTTGTTATCACCAAATCACAACACCCTAAAATTTGCACAAGTGTGTATGATTGACATTATGGTGTGAATGGATAGCATGGGTACTATCTCCAAGTTGTGGGACTTGCTACTTGAGATAAAGCTCCAAAGAAAGTTGGTTCTTGCTCCTAAACTACCTACCACAATCTACTTTAATGCAGGTAAGACTATCTATCCTATTCTAACTTTCCAAGGAACCAGGGAGAGAGAAATTTCATAAAACAAATCCTACACTAAAGCGGTGATACACCAGAAAAGAAGTGAATGAGGATAACTTTCCAATGTGTGAAAGATAAGAGCAAAATGCATGCTAGAAGGGGTGATGAAAGTTCTCCACAATCTAGCAAATACACTCACAACAATATTCCAAACATGAACAATGATGATGAATCCCTACAAGATCAAAAATAGACACAATATGCTTGTAATGGAGACTGGAAGGGCAATAAGAATGCAAACAAACATAGCAGGGGAAGATGCATCCACAAACTTGTATTTTATTGCTTCATGATATGCACAGTTCAATTTGTTACAAGATAGGGGCCTGGATCACCATGCAAGGAGTCCACTACAAGGGCCTGCAGCACACTAACTTCACAAAACAATTTTGATAGAGTTATGCTATCGAAAACTTCCTCCTCTACAATCAGCCCAACACTCCAATTTATAGATTTCTAGCGGGAGAGAGGGGAAAGTGGAAATCCTGAAATCTATCCTTCAACCACTTACAAGAGGTAGTAAATGGGCTAAAATGACGGTATATTACTTGCATAAGGCTCCCCATACCATCCCATAACTTTCAGCAGTGAAATATGTCAGCCCATGCTTCATTAATGCATTCCAACTACCACTGAAATCATTATTCTGAAACCTACCACGTTTTCTAAAATTTATCCATCCATAATTAATAAAATTATCAATTTCTTGATTCTTTACGTCGGGCTCAAAAACATGATTCCAATGGTACTAATTTTGTGCATTTTTGTTGAGAATTGTAGAAGTTATGTCCTTCTGAGTGTAGGCAACTATTTTGGGTTTTCCAGGCATTTCTATCAATTGATGGGACTGTGCATTTAATTGATTGGGGATGAGGAAATTTCCTTGATTTTGACAAATCTATCCTCATCAAAATTAAGAAATCCATTTTCTATGGCATAGAGGACATCGTTCTCATTGCAGAAAGTCCAATTTCATCAAAATCGGAGCTTGGGGTCTGTTTTGCACTATTTTCCTTCATATGCGGGTATTTCAGCTATTTCGGGTTTTGGTGTCCCTTGTGTCCCTTGTACAACCTGTGCCACTTTCTTCCACTTTGACCGATTCCTTTGCATTGTGGGTTTTTGGCTATGGACGTTCCATGTGTTCCACGGACCATGTGGGACAAAAATCTCCGATTTCACATATTTGCACTTGCATGCGGCTCCTTCGGATTTTCAGGTCTCACTTGAACTTTTGTCCCTTGTGCGGCCTGGGACACTTTTATACGACTTTTTTGACTTGCACTTAGAATGTGGCCTTTTCGAAAAATCGAGCCCAAACCGTCCCATCTGTGTGCGGCACGGGACAATTTCTTCCGATTTCACCAATTTCTTCTACTTTGTGGCTTTTTTGATTTTTGAGCCCAACTGTCCCATGTGTGGTCGGGATAGTTTCTTCCAATTTTTACAAAAACTGAATTTCAGCAATTTTTCATTTCGGGTCCCAGTGTCTGATGTCCCATGGACCGTCTAGAACATAAATGTCGATTTTTCCAAAACACTAGCATGAACCCATTTTTCAAATTTTTACAGTTTTTTATAACTCCTCAAAAATTTACCTTGGATGGAAAAGTTAGAGAGAATCCGAGTGACCTCTAGAGTATGATTTCGGGCTCGAATCAATTTTTACTTACTCAAGACTGAAAAATTGCATGAGTTATCAAAATACTTGGGGTGATTTTGGATAACAATTACAATTATTTTGTACATGTTATATTTTTAGCTAATATGATGAACACATGTTTTACGCAAAGATGAAATATATTGTTTGATGTGATTTCTTACTACTTTCTATATTTATTTTATAACTATTTGACATCATGGTTTTCTATACATAGTTTCTAATTTTTTTTGTTGCTACTTTTATGTTTCATTATTAGTAGACTGAGTTCCTTTCTTGTCTTTTGATACCATAAGTTTCCCATGTTTATGGATTTTTTTCATGTGTTTTTCAAGGGAAAAATTCAAGATGAAAACATGAAAACTATACCCTAATGTCAATATTTTTGTTTGTAAGCCCTCTTGAGAACTACTTTGGATCATCTTTCCCTCTATGTCATGCCTATTCCAATCCTCCGAGAGATTCATAGTATGATGTAAATCTTTCCAAACTATATAAAGTGTGCATATGATATCACCCAGTCCATTTAGTGAAGTGTTTTCAAGAGTGGAAATTTTTACAGAGCTTAGAAAGGTTATTCCCTAGCCTTTCTGAATCAGGTGTGCATCCCCAGAGGTGATCAAGAAGCATATAGTAATCTTGATATGTCATTGAAGAGAATAAAATGTAATAGATCATATTTTAATAGGTTTAGGAAAGTTTTAGAGGTTTTGGAATCAGAACCATGAAAGTGAGTTTTGGAGTCTTGAGGAGATTCCAGTGCAAAAAAAGAACATGAATTTCAATGTAAAATTTTAGGATGATTCAAGAGGAAAAAAGGATATCTTCATAAATATAAAATGACCCTCTACATGATGGATTTTTCACATCTTTCACAACACCTAAGTGCTTCCTATGCAGACCAATCTTAGCAGACTCACTGGAATTCCTGAATGAAAAGTATATTTTTTTGGAGGAGGAAGAATCAAGTTGTGAAAACCATTCCATTAATCAAAAAATAGTATTGGGAGTAAATTTGATATAAAATTTCACCTAAAACAACCTCCTAAAACTCGAGAAATTTGGTTTCATGATTCCAGGAGTTAGTCAAATTTGTAGTTGGAAGCCTGCAAATTTTGGTGTCCAAATTGTCCCAATTTTCCCAACTTTGGGACAATGGGAATAGTGGGGAAAACAAAATGCACCCTACCCCAAAATTGAAGCCCCTAGACCCTCATGTGACCATGTTCCTCTCCGACAAGGTGCTAAGTGATCAAGTATGCAATAATGGCTAAGTTTTGACCTTCATACCCTTAGGATATTTATTTTTCCCCTACTATCCCAATTATTTGGGATACGGGTTATCTGGGATAGTAAAATTATTCCCACCCCTATCCCTTTCTTAGGTTCACCATATGACCGGAAAATTTTCCCTCATGTGCTAAAAGTGCTTATATCTCATCTTCTTATCTCCTTGAATCTCATTCTGCCACTTGTCAGGATCAGAGAGCAAGGAAAATTTTACTTTCCCAAATGTCTCGGGATAGTGGGGAAATTTGGGGCAAAATAATGGGCCCCACCCCTATATTGGTTGAAAAATCAAAAATAAATTAATTGTTTACACATTGTTTCTTCTTACCTCTTCTTCGCATTAACTAATAAGTGTTTTTGGAAGTTGTGAAAATGTAAAATAAACTTTTGTCTACTTTAATATTTCTTCATATCTCCATGAATTATAAGTAATAACCTCCATTACACCTGAAAATTTTCCAAAAACCAAGTTAATACTTTCCATAGTGGCCATATGCAATGAATTTTAAAAAATTCATATCTTTCAATCTTGTGAACGAAATTGGTGAGACTTTCTTAGTTGGTTCTCATTCCACGATCCTTCAAAAAAATTGCAGCACCAAACCGGATAATGATCTAAATAATTAATGGTAGTAAACCCTAGTTTGATACGTTAGCATATGATTTTTCGGTTTCAAGCATTCTAATGGGAAGATTGATCTAAAATTCAGAGCACGAGATCGTGATGATGAGCCTAATCCCCTGCAATGCAATTTTGGTTGCAACCGAGGTGGAAAAATAAAATTTCTAAAAGTAGTAAGTATTTTAAATCCTCACTTTCTAAAAATAGTAAATTACTAAAATATTGATTCCCCTCAAATCAGTGCACTCAGAGAACATTGAAAATGAGAAACTAGGAAACCTTTCCAAAAATAGCAAAAAAGAAAAAGCAACTACCTAAAAATAGAAAGTGTCTAAAAATGGTAAAGCATCATCAAAAAGTTTAAATGAGTATGTTGAATGATCAAGAAGTTCATATTTGAGAAAAAAGGTGAAATTTCCAAAAATAAGAGGTTACGATTTTATCACACCCCCAATGTTTTCATTTTGAGGAGTGATTAACTAGCCACGATATTGGGCGGTTAGAAGGATACAAAGACCCGGTTTCAATATGTTGTCTATGACCACGAAGCATATTGACACTTTCCATCATGTTCTCGCAAGTTTTTGGTACCGAAACTCGTCTAGTATACCCTTTGATTTTTTAACTTTATTGTAGGTAATAATATGATTGGTCATCTTACTTTTTCACGATGCTTGGATTGTAATCTCGGTTATGGTTTTGATATTGTAAAAAAGTTGATAATGATAATGAGGGTTATTTTTATGACAACGAGCTTGTTATAATTAAATGGCCGATTGTATATGTATATATATATGTATGTATGTATGTATGTATGTATATATGTTTATACTTCATTATTGTGTTATGTTTCATGATAGAGTTATTTTGCACTCTTTATAAAATGTCTGCTAATCTAAGTTTCTCTAATCATGAACACAACATTACAACTATTAATGCAAAAAAAGAGGTTAATAAATTGGGTTGGTAACAATGATTAGGGTAAGGGTAAATTACTATTTCATTATCTATAACTTGACTAGTTTCTTATTGATGACCACCATACCAAATGAATGGGTGAGTATCATTTGTTTATCAAATGTTGGCTGAGTTAAGGTTCCAATTTAGTTAAACGATTATTTATAATAATATGGTCTCTAGACCATATCCTAAGTTGAAATATTCAAATGGTCATTGGCCATATTAGTGATTATGGGTATATTGTTTAGAAGCAATGTGTATAAGCAAATCGGGTGGTAACTCGGTCGAGCACCAACCTGAGCTTGTTGGCTAGTGAGTTAACATGGCCACCACCCAAGCTAATGTTAAAAGTTGGCATTAAATTTTTATTTTCCAATGTGTCGACCCAACTAAAATTAGAATTAAGTTTTGAAATGGTCTTTGACCATTCAATGAAAAATTCCACCCCAACTGTATGGTGGCGATTGGTTGGCAAGTCATGGGGATTGCCAAAATTGGCAGACAACAGTTTGACTTGCTGTCTTGGGAGGGAAAATTTTGAGTTGGCACCTATTGCATTAATGAGCATTAATCCTATCCCCGTGGTGCTTCGGTGAATCATGAAGCTTCTTGAGGAAGCTACCACCAACCTTAATGTTATTTTTGACATTCAATTTAATGGTTATCCTTTTTCTCTCTTTCGAGCTCTACATGGAAAATATGGTGAAGTTATTTCTAAGCAAGACATTTTAAACTCTGCATGTTATTTTTAAACTATAAGTGAGATTTTTCTAGGCTCTTTATGATTGCGGTGGAAATTATAATGGGGTTACTCATTTGATTTGGAGATAGTTTCTTGTTTGGATTTCTTGAGTGCTTATGGAAGTCTGCTGGAAAGTATTGTCTGGACTCAGCCGAATTGGAGAAAGACTTGAGGAGATTTTGTGCTAAAATATATAGGCATGAAATCATTTTCCTTCCCCATATTTATTGTTTATAGCATTAAAATGTTTTTATGTTAGAAACACTCTGTAAATATTTTTGTGGGTGATTATAAGTTTGGGAAATTAAAGATATTTTTGTGGGTGTTAGCATATGATATCCCCTGTTATACATTTTGTTAAATGAATGATGGGTGTGACTGTATGAGTTGTTGGGTGTGACTATATGAGATTCGATTTTGGCTGACTTGATAGATTAGGACAATGCCTATGTGGTTACGTATTTCATGATTGGGGGCATTCATGGTTGTCTCCTTGAAAATTTTGGTTAAAACTCTTTACGAGTGCAGTTATATCTGGGTATTAGATATAATGGCTAGAACATATTATGTGAGAACCCATTTCGAGTTCACTTGGTTTGATGGTTTCTCATACTGGAGTTTTAGTTCTTATTTCTCCAATAACCATTTCAAGGGAAGCATTGATTTATGGGTGATATATATACCTACATTTAAGTTTATTATTTTCTTGGCTAGAATGAGTATCGACTAGTTAATATTGGGTTAGTTGTTGGGAATATATTGTGTTCTAAAACAAACCCATATGGGTTTATGATTTGTGCATATATAAATTTGTATGTGGCATGTATAGTAATATATAGTCTTCATCTTCTTTTAAAAACTCTTGGCCTTTAGGTATATTATTTTTTTGAGTCTGAAATCGATGCTGAATGGCTATATCCATGTCTAATGGATAAATAATTACCCTTTGATTCAAACCCATTTGGGATTTCAATTTAAAATCAACCACCATATTGATCAGTGGTATGAGCACATTCATTTTACCATCCTCTGTTTGAGATTTTAGTTTTGTTTCTAAACTAAATGTTGGGGAAGAAAATGGGGTTGCAATTGAACCCAATTATAATTATGTTAATTTGTTTTAGGCCACTATGTGAATTTTTATTGGGCATGGATATGATTGTAAAATCCCTAAGCCATTTGTATGGGCTTAGTCGAGTCACTTAGAGTCAAAATAATTATCTTGTGATTCTTGAGTGGTTTCTAAAGAAAAGGTCGATGTGGTTTCAGATTTACTAAGGAAATTTCGATGTTTTTAAGATAATGTCTATGGATAAAATATCTTATATGAGATGATGTGTTGAATGCTATATTTTATATGAGATGATATGTTGAATGCTATTATTATTGAGTTCACTTTGGATAATCTAATTCTATTCGATAAATGGATGCTCTAAACGATTAATTGGGGTTTAGTTTTTATTAGATTAAACATCCATTGACTTAGTAACATAAGTCATTATGTTGATGAATGATGGAAAGGAATGATTTGTTATACAGTTCAATTATTACTATGTTTGATGTCTATATAATTAGGATGTTGGAAAACAAGTAGATTTGCTTTGAATGCATACTGATGGTTAATTCAAAAGGATTTATTTAAAATCCAGTCATGTTAAATAGGTGTTTATGTGTATAGTGAGATCTTAATATGTACTATTTTATTTTATGATATTATTATGATAAAAAGGAAAAAAGGGAAATGGTATTATAATCTTTTTAATTTGATTACGGAAGATAATTGGATAGCTAGAGTTTGATCATTGAAATATTTTAGTCTTATAAATTGTAAAGATAAGGTGGATGAACTTTTCATGCCAATTCTTTCAAACTGACCAATTTCTAACATTTTTATAGATGGCGGAATGTAAGTCATTTTTGGCGGATGATTTATGAAGTCTATGTTGATTCAAATATGTTTAATTATGATTTTAAGTTGTATTTATAAGTATGACATTTTTGGTAAAAGAGAGCTTATGCTACCTTTGTCATATTTTGATGAAAGGAAAATTAGCCTTAATTGTTATTGTATTATTCTAGAAAGGAATATTAAACTTGTATTTATTATTGAGTTATTATTTATAAAGTGAATCAAAATTGGATGTAAGATATATTGTTGTACTTATTACATTCAACATTATGTGGCATATGTTTGGTTAATGTTATATGATTCTAAAGTGTTATGTATCATCATATTAAATGATTAATGAGTAATTAAGATATAGTTATACCTATGTTTGGTAAACTATTTTGTTTGATAAGTTCAATTGATTATGTACTCACAAGATAATACGAAAATTTTGTAAATAGTTAAATTATGGGTTGAGACAAAAAACGTAGTAAGCTATCTTAAATTACATTTAAGATGCATAATGGATGTACATAAATAACGTATAGAAATGAGTACAACCTATTTTGAAAGCTAATTTATGTGCCTTAGGAATGTATTTAGATGTGATAAATGCGTCACTGCGATATAAGGGAAGCCTATGTAAACAAAATTCATTTATAATTAAATAAGTTAAGTGTTACGACATTCCTAATAAATGCAACTTGGCGGGCCAAATTTGGATGCCTTACATGTAAAGTACTATACATTTAATAACATGGTTCATTAATTTAATATTGTTATATAATAGATATCATAAGTTGTCCCTCAAGGTCCACTTATTATGTTGGTCGTAATCCACTTAAGAATTTTGTTATGCTTGAGTTGTGACATTTGTTTATCCTTCACGAACAAGTCACCGTGGTACCAACTTATGTTGGCCATGTAGAATGAAATTTTTGTGTAATGATGTAAGTCATTATAGAATCATTTTATTTCCCATAGGAAACCTAAGTTGGCACAGATGTGCTTCTCTACATGGGTTGAATAGGTTTTGTATCTTATGTGCGGCATACAAGTAGTTTTCTCAAATAATTGGTTCAATTCTAATAATTGAATAAATTGATATGGTGAAGGTAATTTTTTTTTTGATGAGTGTGTCGTCAAGAAACTGAGTATGCATGCATGAATCTTAAACTTTGGCCGAAGTAGTGTAAGATATTACACTGTCAAGTTCACCAAGTTCTAATCAATAGTGTGAGATGTCAAATGGGATTCGATTGACTGAACTCTAGGTAGAAACTTAGAAAAATCACTTGTAAATCAATGCCTGGGGAAGGTACTACTTGTATACTTTGTATACAAACTCAAAAGAGTAATCTATGGGGGATCGAGTAGATCTAATTGACCCATAGTTATGCACATGATTAATTGATTTTTATCTGATGAATTGTAATTATATGGTTGTTGGATTTAAATGATATTCATTTAAATCATTGAAGACAATATTTAGTATGGGAAAATAATTCCCCCCCACAATGTGAAGTATTGAAAAGTAGGTGTTACATTTTGGTATCAGAGCTAAAGGTTGCAACTCTTGGACCTATTGAGTCCTCATGCTAACTAAAATTTAATTCTTTTCTAATAGATAACATGGTTAGAACAAGGGAAAATTTTTAAATAACTAACCTGCAAGTGGTGAAGCAACCACGATGTATAAGTTGGATGAGATACTCACTATCATTAGGACACGTGAAATCGCATGGATGTTCTTAACAACAAGTCATGGGTAATGACAATGATGATAGTGAACCATCTCAGGAACAACCTAACACTATAAACAACAATTTTGTGGACCCCAATGTAGGAATTAACATAAATGAAACATATCCTAATGTTGAAAATGTTAATGCAAATCAGAATGCTAACAAAGTTATTCAACCCGAGAACAAGAGGGGCATTTGGAAGTTAAATTGTAAAATGATATAAAGAGGATTATCCCACCAAATTTTGATGGTATGGCCTTAGGTGATGGAGATTAGAATTGGCTCATGAAATGGAGAAGTATTTCTCCATTAGAAACTTCTCAGAGGGAACCAAGGCAGTTTAGGGAGCTTATCAGCTCTCCAATGAGGCATCCTCTTAGTGGGACAACGGAAAGTAGAGCTGGTTTTGATGAGGTAAATTTGACATGGGAGCAATTTAAAGCATAATTTAGACAAGTATTGGTTACCCAAGTTATACTATGATAGAAAGATGTCTAAATTTTAGACACTAACTCAAGGAAAGATGACATTGACCGAATATTGGTAGAAGTTCATGAAACTTCTGAAATATGTGTCTTAATACCAAACCGATGAGAAATTTCACATTATGAATTTCATCATGGAATTGAACCCAATGATAAGAGGTGAAGTTGATGTCCACATAGACCATCAACTATGGAGGTTATTTGTAAAAAGGCAATAAGACATGAAAAAAACAGTAGGTTATTTTTGTACATAGAGAGGACAAGAATTTTTGTACATAGAGAGGAGAAGAAAAAGAAAACTATTAATGCACCATCACCATTAGCACCTAAAAAGGTGGAATGGAATAAATTTAGAAGAATGGGAATGGTAATGGAAAAGAAAAGAAAAATACAACAGCTTAAGTCTGCTGCAAATAATAAGAAAAATGGATAGAATAATGCAATCAGTAAGAAAAGTAAAATTGATCAGAAAATAACCTTTCGAGGTCTATTTTATTTGAAGTCTTGATCACTATGTGAATAACTTCCCTTAGAGTAAGAGGGATAACAACTAGAAACACCACGTACATGTTGCGGTGGTGATAAGCAAGCTAAAAAGTAAGCTACGCTAGCTGAAGTTACGGGTAAGTTATATGGACTACCTGTAACTATTCTATTTGATACTAGTGCAACTAAATGTTTAGATTCAACTAATTATCATCTAAAATTAAAATAAAAGATAGTTTTATGAAAAATTCATGGTTTGTTCGATATAGGAACAAAATTTTCCATAGTGTTAAATAATATTTGTTTGGTGTAGCATTGGAATTGTCAAGCTTTACCACCAAAGGAGACCTTTACTTAGCTCTTTTAGGCTCATATGACATAGTCATAGGTATAAACGGGTTAGACAAACACAAGGAAATTGTAGACTTCCTTGAAAAGTGAATTAAATGCCTTGATGTCCTATCAAAATAGAAATTCAAGGAGTAAAAAGAAGATTTTCAGTTAGACAAATCTCAACCACGTAGGTTAAAAGGCTAAGAATAAGGGTTGCATATTGTATGTAGTAAGGAAATTAGAAAATTGTTAGTTATTGATGTATAATGTCCATAGAAAATTAGAATCGTGTTGTATAGTCTAATAAGTTAGTAGTTTATGTATGTGAATTTTAAAAGTCCTTGATTATTCGTAAAAGAGTTTGATAGAGTGAAACTAATAGTGTGTGGAGTTTGTAATGAATCTATAAAGTTTGAAGTCATTTTTTATTCATTTTGTCATCAAAATTAATCCCTACCTTAAGTTAGGTTTTATATGTTTTATTTCAAATATTAGTGTCATTATTAATTGTCCTTATAATAGTTTAGTGCGTCTAGCAATGTTTATTGTTCAAATATAACATTTTGTATGACTTCAAAACACAAGTATCATTTTTTTCAAAATTCAATGTTCATGTCGTCAAAAGAGTTAAAATTTCTTTAGTGATTTTGAGAGTCAAAGTCAAAAATTTGTTAAAATTAAAAAAACTAAATCACTTTTCAATAATTGGACGCATTTTCACTTGTACATGATGTCCATATTCTACAAATAAATTTCTCAAATATCCTCAAAGCCAAATTAAGATGAGTTAGCAATGTCACTGGAGGTAGGAGGCAAAAAGGAAGGAGGTCATTCAATGACCTATTTTAGTCACCAATGATGGGGCCGCATTTTATTTTGGTGACATTATTGTGGTGTGATTATTTTCTTTTAGTTTTTGTAATGTGTTTCTTTTGAGTTCTATTTTGTGTTGTTTTTGCTATGAGTTGTGTTTCTGAGATGAGTGTCGGTGATTTTAACGCGATCCTATAAAATGAGTTGTGTTAGACTACATATGACTTTCAATGATCCTCTTGACCGACGTGTGTGATTTCACATTGTGGGTGGGAATATGACACCGAATGTCATACTTCATTAGAAGACAATCCTCTTGGAATGCATTCACTTGCAGTGATCATGGTCATGATGCTTAAAGCAAGATCTAACTATTTCCACTAGAACCATTCTATAGTATGTACTTCGATACAATTTTCTTTCAGTTCATGGTGGTGTTGTGTGTGCGAGGTGAAAAATTTCACATTGTGTGTGGGAATATGACACCATGGAAGGAGAGTGTTGCATTTTCATTATGATCCCAAATACTACGAATTAAGTCAATGAATTAATTCCATTGGTAGTGTTAATTGTCTAGATGTTGTTTGAGATCAAAATAAGGAAATGATAAAAAATAGTGATTGCAATTAAGAACAACAAAATGTGATTCTTAAAGGAAGTAATGTGAAATATCTTTCCACAATGTGTTATATTCTACAGCAATTTTGTAATAAGCGAGCAAGTGATTCCTATATACTTCTCATATATATAAGCATAGTGAAAAAAAAAAGCACCGAGTAATTCAGTTCATGGATCTTGAAATGGTTTATGGGAGGATCGAGAAAACCACACGAGGTGGACAACTAATGGGGCATGTTCACATCGAGACTATTTTGTGGTAAGCCTATTTAAAACCATGGAAGGGATGAGAGCCTTTCTTTTGATCAAGATCATGAGTCATATTAGAGGACATGTTTCAGGCAAGGTGGGTGATCATAATATAGATGAGCATTTTGGATGTTTTCTCGATGTTTGGACTAAGGGGTGAATGTTAGAAATTAATTAGTTATTGCTCACATAATATTTGTTAGTAAGGATGTTGATATTAACAAACATGTAAATGTGGTTTAATATGTTATGAGTTGTTTTAACAACTCATCAATATTTATGATTGGTTTCTATTTTATAGGACATGATTAGTCCTATATATATGTATTATGTTTCATGTGCATGATAATAAGAAAGATTTTTGTGTAAATCAGTTGTACCTCCTCACACTTACGATTATTATGACTATATATGAACTATAATTGTGTGATATAGTAGAGTTGATTCTAGATATTATAGCACACATGATCACTTGTTTTTGTGATGATGACATACATTCCTTTACATCACATAAGATGGTCTATACACGTATGGAAATTAATTCTCTTTTTGATAAACGTATCTAGATACACATAATTCTCTTACACATATCACTTCATACACACATATTATAACACTTCTACCAATTTTTGACACTTGTCTCCCATAATTCCTAACTAGGGCATTACGTGATGATGTAACACATTTCTCAAAGGTCCAATTTGAGGTGAAAATACATACCCATCACCCCACGTTTCCTTTCTCACTATTTCTAGCCTCTTCCCTAAGGACATTGACATCACATTTACATTTCATGTATACTATTCCAAAAAATATTAAAAATTAAACAAACTTACAAAAATTAAAAAATCAGGCCCTACTTGTGACATATATAGTCCTTGCATAGTATTGATCCTTTTGATTATTCATATTTATCACTCTAAACTATCGTACCATCCACATCTTCAAAAAACACACTAAAAGTTAAAAACATGACATTATACAAATTACTACCTAGGATACATATTACATAACATTCTTACCTTTTTTAGAAACAATGGAATGGGGGTGAATAAGTCATACAAAACTTTTATTTCATTTAGCATTCATCATATGTTATCATTCAAACAACCATTCATTCAACCATGAACCATATGTGTGTTTACTTAAGCATATAAACAACCATAAGCAAGATCAAAGAAAAATATTACACAAGACACCAAAATTAAGTGGGAAATCCACTAAAACTCTTCTTATATTACATAAATAGAAGTAATTTAGTGAAGCACCAACTTCACAATGGAACATCAAACCTTAGTTTAGTAGAGCACCAACCTTACAAGGAGCAAAACCCTATTTAGGAGCACCAACTCCACAAGGATGATACAACCCCCTAGGATGACCAATGACCAACTCATGCACCTAAAGATATCTGATATCTTATTTTTCTACCGCCACAACTGATTTATATCACAAATTAAACTCATAAACCCTAGCTCATACCCTAGGGCATCAAACTCACTCTATCTTCTTCTTCTTGATCTTTCTTTGGCTCTAATATCTTGATCTCATGTATTCAATCATTAAAACATTTCATGATATTCCTCAACCTTAAAAATTTTTACACATACCTACAAATCACTTCCTCTAAGTCGTACACTTTCCCTCCAAGAGCATTGGTTCAAAAATGAACCCAAACCATCACTTTCATACCTTTTTCTTTCTTCCAACCCAAAGGAGGTTGGCCATACACCTTTGGTTCAACCAATGAATCACTAAAAAAATCCAAAATTTTAATTACAATAGTTACATATGACCCAAGTAGGTTGGCCTAGCTAAATCCCTCATTACATGTGCCAAAAATGGTTCAAAACCCTATGGGCACAAAGATAAAAATACCCTTACATTAAAAAAAACATATTCATGACCCATAGACCATCATACATGAGTAAAACAACATTTAAAATTCATACATGTTTGAAATTTATGTCAAACAATCAAATTGTTTTGTTTAATGAGCTCAAAGTTCACTTTGTAAATCTCAAAAAATTGTTTCTACACCCTTCACACACTAGAAACTTCATAATGACATCAAATCACTTATATTACACCAAAACATGTAAGGTAACCACTAAATGTAAATTTAAGAACCTTTATAATACTTATAAGTAAGTTATAACCATGAAACATCCATATCTTCAAATCACAACTACTTTTGCCTTCACCAGATCAACCTACGAAAAGGTTGTTTTCAAAGGTTAGCTCATAAAAAATTTATACAAACATTCAATACCTAAAAATTAATTCATTAGATGAAAAATTAATCTCTATTCATATTACATGTTATATTAATCATCACACAATCCATATCATGCTTCAAATAACATCAAACTTTCACTAGAACACATGTTGTCTTGAACTACCAAAATTCTTCATGTCCAAATAATGCCCTTAAAACCTTGTCAAATGACATCATCATGATTAAATATATATATATATATATATATATATATAATATATATATCTGTAAATATATCTGAATCTAAATTCTAACAAAACTTTAAACATCTATAAAATCCACATGTAGCTCAAGTTATGCTCATTTTACTGGACCCTGCTATTTGAGACCTCAAAACTGCCCTTTGACTAGTCAACCTATTTGGACCTCAAAAAACCATGTACCTGAATGAAATTGTCATCTTAATCATAAATATACATCAATATAAAACCTATGTGGACCTAAATGAAATTGTCCTGAAACTTCATATACATCAATATAACTCCCATTCATCATGAAACATCAATTCTTCATGTTACTCTCTTTTGGACCATCTTATTATAAAATCTTCTTCTTGAAACTGATTTTTTTAGGTGGGGACCACTCAAGACCATGAACTCAACCATAAATTTATATAAATTTAATAGAGTCCTATAAAACATACAATCATAAATTTTTCTAAATCAATCAAAACTAGGTCACTATACTTCACATTTTTGTAAACTTCTCCTAGCTAGGGTTTAACTAGGGTTTTAAATACTTTTCCTTCTTAACATTCATTCATAAAAACATGACGATCAAATCATTTGATTATTTTTTCAAACCTTATAAAATCACCTTAGAAGTATCCTTGAAATACATAAGGTCCCATTCAAATCACACTATTCAAAACAAGCATCAAAACTTACACTTTGAGTTGGAAACACACTAGTTTTTCACCTTGTCTCACATAAACAATCATATATTGCAAAATACACATCATGGGAACCTGAAATTTTACTCAATTCATCATGAATCACTCCTATAACATTTAAAATAATCTTAATGTAAATTATATAGCTCAATCTCCTAGCATATCTCATTTGCATAGCTTCACCTTAGGGATTCTCACTGTAGAAGCTAGGGTCAACTAAAATAATGCAATAAATAATCATAAAACCTATGAAAATGACCCAAAATACCTCATATGCCATGATACACCTGAATTCATGCTTCCATGAGCTCATATAGCTCCAAACCACTCTATCACACCTCCAAGCTACTATACCTACTCCCAATGAGCACCTATAACCAAGTGATCCACCTATACCTGTACCATGAAACTACTATGAGTTCTCAAGAACCCTAAAAATATTCTATCTATCATTCAAAATTCTTCCAAATCATCCAAGAATCTCACACTGCCAAGTTGCACCTCCTAGGCACTTGTATAGGTTTGCAAGAGCAAGAAATCTTCACTGAATCCTATTGTATCAGCATATATACATCTAAAACATCATGTTGGCACCATTAAAACAACATATTACCTCAATGCAACATTAAATTTTTCACTAATGTGGTTTTCTTTAATTAAAACACCTATTAGGACCACATGCCAACAATCTCCCCCTTTGTCATTGATGGAGAACACCTTGAACTTCTCCCTCTTTTTACATTAATGAAAAATTCATAATTATATCTCATATTCTTCACTTTATTCTTCTTCATAGCAAAGCATTATTTGGTTGGAAACATCAACCAAATGTCTCAAACAAGCTCAAACTCTTGATTTTTGCACAAATTTTGATTTTTGGCTTCATTTCAAGCATGCAAACAACATGTTCCCCTGGAAAAAACACATCCATCATCTAAACATCATTAGTAAATCATGAAAAATCATATTCTCACCTTTTTTGAGGATAAAACTTCATAATCCATCTACTAAGCATGCAAAATAGGAACTATTTCTCCTCAACCCTTTTTGGTCTTCTTGACAAAACTCTATCTGATTGTGATTATGAACCATACACCTCTTGAACATGCCAACAATGTTAGTATCAGACATCTCACATCATAATATTACCTTTATTTACCATAATCCATCTTATCTAGGAAAAAACCATGCAATACAAGGCATATACTTACTCTTCATACCAAGAGCAACACTATGAGTCCAAAACTGACTTCTTAGAGAAAATTTGACCAATTTCAACATGCAACCACAGGTCAACCAAGATTTGACTTAACCAAATAGCACTCCCCCTGGACACAATACCTCCATTTCTAGCTCAAGTGTATAAATTGGAGCTACTATCCTTGTTATCATGCCTTGAAATCAACTTTACAACTTTCTCAAGGTCCAAAATAACATTTTTAGTCTTCCACAATCATATTTGACTAAGATAAGAAATTTAGGCATAGATAATTGATATCATACCTTATGAGCATTATGAAGATCATCTTTACCCTCTAGAGTCCTTATTCAAGCTCCCCCTAACATAAACATTATTGTACACACCTTGCCCAACATATACATACCTGTAGGAGCATCTTCAAGACACTTTAGCATTGTAACATACTAAAACACAATCATATAACCTACTATTCATTCACACACTTGAAATATCCTTCAATCCTTCTTCTAAGAAATTGAGGTCATTGAAAAGTACATACAATGATTCTTAATCTCCAAACATCATAAAAATAATGCCCAACATGCCTCTCATACCTATAGATGAGTCTTACCTACCTCGAGACCAACTCAACCTTGCATTTTATAAGCCTCTCTATGTACTAGACCTTTTTAAAATTTACCACTATACCCAAATACTTTCATTCTTCAATGCTCTATTTCATACCATATTTTATATGTAAACTAAACTTTCATGATCATGAGAATCTCCTAGCATATGTAGGTAGGCCTACTTTACCTTCATACATCAAACCCTTTTTCTAGCACTTTTCACTTAGTACTTAAGTGTAGAAATTTTATATAACTTCTATGAGAAGAGTACAAACCTTATCAATGCATAAAATAAATGTTATAGCCATGAAAAATTATAAGGTGCATCTCATTATCCTTTTACACCCAGAATTGTACTCAACACTAATTATACCGTGATTTTTGATCACCTATAATCCTCTTGAGAACACATACCATGTCTTTTATACACATATACTATAGAATTCAGTCAAATTTAGAGTCTTTAGTCAACAATTGATTTTATTGGATCTTCCTTTTCCTTTTGTGATGCATATAAACCTTCCTTTGCCATTAAACCCTAATTATCTTCAAGAATTATCATTTTTGAAACTTTACTATGATTGTACCATCTCTCGAGAAACACCAAAACAAGATTTTTAGTCCTTTTTCAACTAAATCTTTACATTGATAAGATTCACAACCTATAGAAATCTTCTAGGAAACACGAAAAACTTTTGATAACATAGATATCATCACATACTAGGAATCCTTACGAACAAATAACAAAAATGACATCATTGATACTCAAATTTGGCATGATAAAACTCATACACTTATTGTTCGACATTTCAAGTGTATCTTAAATCTATAACAACTTTTATGCCCTTGAACTTCATGACTCACCTTTCTATGAAATGTCATAAATGGTTGAACATACCTTATACCAAGAATACTTTGCTTCCTTTAACTGAGATGATATACTTTACTGTAGATGTAGATTTAACTAACCTAATCACAACTTTAGATACCTTCACCTACAATTTTGAAATCATACTCCCCTTGAGAGTGTACACCATATTTGAAATAATTTTATACACCATTTCTCTACATGACGATGATCACCTTTGTAGAAACATTTTAACCCTTCAAGAGATGAATACACTTAACTAATTCTAACACCATCTATTCTTCAAAATTTCTTCCTTGTGGATTACCTTAAACTTTTTCATTAAACCCTAAGAATGGTTACCAAACTTATAATGATGACTTGATGACATGGTATACCTCATCATAGACTTAAAGAGACAACCTTATCCCTATGTACTTTTAAAATTAATCTTAAATGAATACCTTATTACATACAATCCCATAAAAAGTGCAAGATGATATAAAATAGTGAAAGAGATTTGTTTATGTGACCTCCATTTTAGACTTCATACACCCAAGTCTTGAAAAAATAGGATACACATATCATATACCATTTATGAGATAGATTTTTCATTTCATTGACTTCACTTGAACCATCTCCTAGCTTCAAAAAATCCCTTCAAGAAATAAACCTTCAAAGCTTCCTTATACATGTATCAACAATAGACTTGAATTTTTTTATATGTTCTAAATGGCATCATGACTAATTAGAAATATGATAGACTTAGACACAAGAAACTGAATGAGAACACTTTGAGATCCATCTTTACACCTTGAAGACCACTTGGAGCAATATATCTAACTGTAGTATCCCATTTTTAGTCACCATACTTGACCAACCTTTGACATATGAGACATATACACAAAACATTTGGTCTTGAAATATCTTTAAAACACAACATAGACCTAGAAGACAACAACATAGGTATGATCCCTCTAAGATGTACTAAGACTTCATAACAGATCTAAACATAGAGATGATTGATAAGAACCTTCATACAACCTTGAGGACTAAGTTGAACACTATAGGAAATTTCATGAGATAGTTTCAAAGTCTCTCCCTAGTTGAATAATATTAATTCACTCTTTCTTTACCTTACTTAACTCTATGGACACTAGATCCTTGTGATATTTACAAAACTAGCATAACTGATCATGACCTTTACAAATTCAAAAAATATATTCTTTGAATGATAAGACACATGCAAATTCATACTTCTTATGACAAAAGAGACTAATGAATCATAGTCTTAGCTATGATTAACTTCATACCATACGAGATGCGAGATTCGAGACATAGATACAAATATCACCCTTTTTTATTTCACCTCATGATGCATATTGAAATCATGTTTGGGAATGAATACTTGTTACTTTCTCATAGATATACTACTTGAACTTATCTAGGCTTGATGACCTTTATTTCAATCTTGTTAGTACAAGAATCCTCTTTGAAAGGCTTTATACACTGTATAGAAGGATGAAAATTATTCTTCTTGACCTCCTTCACTTGATCAACATCCTTCTTGTCCTTTGAATCTGACATAGAAGTCTTGGGATCATACAATGGACTAACTTTCCTTTTGAAAAATCTTCCATTTGATGCTTGAAAGATACTAGCACCTCTTGGTGTACCACCTTATATGAAAATTTTCGTAATAAGTCCTTTTTTGTGACACCTATGGCATACAACACCATTCGTAGTCCTCCTAGGTTCAAAAACTGTTAGGAAATAAGAGATAAAATATGTGGAATAATCCCTTATAGAATTGTAACAGTAGAAACTAATATGCAAAAAATATTATAGATCTCAAATAAAAGTGCAGAATAAATAACACAACACAGAGAGACAAGATTTAACATGGTTCACCCAATTTGGGCTACGTCCACCAAGAATCACTTGCTCAGATTTTATTACAAGCCTCCACTCTCTCAATACAATACCCAGATCCATTTAGAGCTATGCTCAACAAACTCTATAGAATTCACACCAATTCAAAACACATCTGCAATACATTTGCTTGTCAATGTATCATATGCATAAGACCATATAAATATACAATTGCTTAAGCAATTTGATACAAAACCGTGGATATCAAAACCATGGGTAAAAAGCGTGGGTATCAAAACAATGGGTACCAAAAACTGGGCCCAAAACCGCCCATGGGACCATCGTAAAAATACCCAGAGTGTAACACATAGAAGGTGTACCACACTCTAAAATGAAAATAGGCTCCACAAACATAACAAAAACTCTTAGATTCCATCCAAAATCCCTAGCTCTATGTCCATATTCACAACATGAGTATCGTTCACCCTTGAAGACATCTAAACCACTTCCAAAACCCTTTATTTTCAATCTCTATCTCTATGGCCAAAACCATGACAAACAAAGCAATAATCATTGAATGAAGATCCATAACGTCATAGCATTAGGTTGTATAATGGGATTATACCTTCTAGAATCAATCATCTTAGTCACTTTTACATCTGATTTTAAACTTGGACCAACTTCATCAACATGATTTTCTTGAAACCTTAGGCTTAACGATTCATTATCTATGGCCTTTTGACCTTATAAAACACCATTAAGAGATTTGGAGCTCTTCTCAAGTCTCTCATACACCTTCAACTTGTTATAAGAATCCTCTAAATTTGATTTAAGAGCTTTAAATTTGTCTTTATACTTTAAAAGAGTGTTTTCTTTCTCCTTTAAGGATTTGGTCAAATTTTCAACTTGAGATTCCAAAGCAAGAGTGGATTGACTATGCTTAACTTCCATGTCCTTGACCTGAATTTGAAGAGCCTCAACACATGATTGATCTATTTCATTCCTTATTCTCAATATAGCCTCAATATCTGCAGACTTACCCATTGCTTGTGCTTCAGAGGATCTCCTTCAAGTGGTTAGAATTAATTCTCAAGGACCTATTTTGATACCAATTTTGGAAGAACAATGGATTGAGAGGGGATGGGCGTGAATCATTCCTATTAATATTTTATTTCATTTACCATTCATCATATGTTATCATTAAACAACCATTCATTCAACCATGTACCATATGTGTGTTTACTTAAGCATATAAACAACCATAAGCAAGATCAAGAGAAAGAGTACACAAGACACCAAAATTAAGTGGGAAACCATCACGGAAGAAAAACCATTTGAAACTCTACTTATATTACATAAAAAAATTAATTTACTGAAGCACCAACTTCACAAGGAGCACCAACCCATAGTTTAGTAAAGCACCAACCCTAAAAGGAGCACCAACCCTTAGTTTAGTGAAGCACCTACTCCAAAACAAGGCTACAACCCCTAGGATGAACAAGCACCAAATCTACCACCTAAATATATTTGATCTCTATTTTTTTCTTGCTTCCAAATGATGGAGATCACAAATTCATCTCACAAACCCTGGCTCACACCCTAGGGCATCAAACTTACTCTATCATTTTCTTCTTGATATTTATTTGTCTCTAATATCTTGCTCTCATATCTTCAATCATTCCTCAACCTGTCATGATCCTCCTAAGCCTTCAAAATTTTCACACATACGTAAATAACTTCCTCTAGGTCGTACACCTTCCTTCCAAGAGGAATGGTTCAATAATGAACACAAACCACCACTTTTATACCTTTTTGCTTTCTTCTTCCAACCCAAATAATTTCATTCATACACATTTTTTTCAACCTATGCATCACTCAAAACATCCCAAATTTTAATTACAATAGTTACATATGACCCAAGTATGTTGGCCTAGTTAAAAACCTCATTACATATGCCAAAAATGGCTCCAAAACCTCATGGGCACAAAGATAAAAATGCCCTTATGTAAAAACCATACATATTCATGATCCTTAACCCATCATACATGAATAAGACAACATTAAAAATTCATACATGGTCACAATTTAGCTCAACCAATTCAAATATTTTGTTTAATGGGGCCATTTCACTTTGCAAATCTCAAAACAATTGTTTCCTACACCCTTCAGCACCCTAGAAACTTCGTAATGACACCAAATCACTTATATAGTACCAAACCATGACATGTAAAAACTCAATGGAAATGGAAGAACCTGTAGAACACTTCTAAGCAAGTTAGAAGCCATGAAACATCCATATCTTCAAATCATAGCTATGTGTTTCATTCTTTTTTATTATGCACATACACAACAATTATACAACCATGATCATTTATCCTTCACTGAGATCAACTTACCAAAATGGTTATTTCCAAAGGGTAGCTCATAAAAACATTTATACATACATTAAAGACCTAAAAATTGATTATTTTGATTCCAAAATTATCTTTTTCATATTACATGTGATAGGAATCATCACCCAATCCATCTCATACTTCAAATAACATCAAACTTTCATCAAATCACTTGTTGTCTTGAACTCCAAAAGGTCTTCATGTCAAAGAATACCATAGAAACCATTTCAAATGACCTCATCATGAGGTAATCCATATATCACTAGAAATATATTTGAATCTAATTTTCAAAAACACTTTAATCATCTCAAAATCCACTTGTAGCTCAAGTTATGCTCATTTTACTAGACCATAATATTTGAGACCCCAAAACTTCCTTTGACCAGTCAATCTATTTAGACCTCAAAACACCATGTAATTGCATGAAATTGTCATGAAAATTCATATACATCAATATCAACTCTCATTAATCATGAAACATTAATTTTTCATGTTACTCCTTGGGATCATCTTATCCTAAAACTATCTTCTTCATAAACTACTACTTTTAAGTGGGACCCACTCATGACCATGACCTCAACCATAATTTTTTTTAAATTTAAAAGATTCCTAAACAACATCCAATCATCAATTTTTTTGAATCAAATAAAATTGGGTCACTATACTTCATGTTTTTCAAATTTGCTCCTATTAGGTTTAACTAGGGTTTTAAACCACTTTGCCTTCTTCACATTCATTCATAAAGATATGAAGATCAAATGAACTGATTATTTTTGTGAAACCTTATAAACCACCTTGGAATAATCCTAAAATTCACAAGGTCCCATCAAAATCAAACTATTCACAACAAGCATCGGAAGTTACACTTGAGCTGAAAATACATTGGTTTTTCACCTGTCTCACATAAACAATCATATCTTACAAAATACACATCATGGGAACCTAAAATGTTTCTCAAAGAATCATGACTCATCCCTCTAACATCTCAAATAATCAAAATGTCAATTTCATAGCTCAATATCTCCAGCCTATCTCATTTACATAGCTTCACCTTAGGGATTCTCATTGTAGAAGCTAGGGTCAACTGAAATAATGCAATAAATGATCATAAAACCTTTGAAAATGACCCAAACATACCTCATATTCCATGGTACACCTAAATGCATGTTTCAAAATTCTCACATAGCTCCAAACCACTTTTCACACCTCCAAACTATTATACCTACTCCCAATGAGCACTTGTAACCAAGTGATCCACTTGTACCTGTACCATGCCACTATTGTGAGTGCTCAAGAACCCTCAAAACATGCTAGCTATCATGTCAACATTCTTCCCAAGCATCCAAGAAGATTAAAATTCCAAGTTGCATCTCCTAGGCACTTGTATAGGCTTATAAGAGCAAGAAATTTTCATTGAATCCTATTGTATCAGCTGATATACATTTGAAATATCATGTTAGCACCATGAAAAACATCATATGACCTCAATGAAACATTCACTTTGTAATTAATGTGGTTTTACATCAATGAAAACACCTATTATGAACACATGCCAACAACTTCAACCACATTTTTATCATCTTATGAATTCTTACAACTTTCTATCTTTGGGGATGCTTACCATACTAGGGGAATACCTATGTACCTCGAGCATATACACCCAATTTATCAAGATCACATCTCTCCACACTAGTCTAGAACACATAATATATTCTTTACTACTTTTGACACGTGTTTTTGTATGCTTTATTCAATGATCATATTTCTTTCTTCTTGACATAGACTCAACCTTGATTCATGCTTACTTACTTTTCCTAGTTCACTATTGTTTTCCTTACGCTCCTGTTTTTGCTATCCTTGATTTCTTACACACGACACTACCTTCTTACATGATACTACTCTTACCTTTGATTTCTCACATTACACTAATTATGTACATCATTACTTACTTTCTGACATTAGATTACTTAACTTCTTTGTGCACTTGTGTGTTGTATTCTTTGATTGATGTAGGAAATTGATTGCTTCAACTACTCTATATTCTTGTTTGTTGCATGTTTTTTACTATTTTGTGACATAACTAGACTTAATCACATTATGTATTTGTGTGTCAAGTACTTATTTATTGTTGTATGACAGTGATTCACATTGACCAATTTGTGCATTTGGGTGATTACTATATGATTTTATCTTCCGTTCTTGTTTTAGAATCTTGTTTGAGTTTTGATATTATCTTCTTAGACTAGTACACACAATTGTATGATATGTGTTATGTTTTCCTTCACTTGTATGGTTTTATTGTGTTTTATCTTAACATTTATGTTATCTATGCTTTGTTTTCTTGTTGTACTAGTATGCTCTATTTTCTCATCTACATGGATGTCTATACATGATTTCCATTTCTTGGTTGTTTTATGCTTATTCACATTGGGGGACAATACTAGTAATTCCTATGATACACACTTTATGCATTCTTAGAATGGAACACACACCCAATAGAACATTTATTGCTACACCTTTGATAGGATCACACACACTTTGACATTATTTACTTGCATAAGTGATTTCCCTTAGACATGCTTTGTTACGACCAATTGTACTTAGAAATATATTTCTTGGTTACATATTGTGTTTTTACACATTGATTGACACACATGAATTATTCACATATTGGTTTGGCACTCATTGTTTGATTGCATCTTTGACTCTAAGCCCTATGATTGACTCGAATATGATTATTACTTGTTGACATCACTTCTTATAAATTGCTTTCTAGCATCTTTACTAATTGATCACAAGTTATTACACATTACTCTTGGCACTTTGGATGATTGAAGAGTATCATTGCTTGTTACACATTGCTCGTGCATATTGATTTTTTATGGAATTTCTTATTACATATTACTCTACGCACATTGATTGATGTATTACATGATTTTGACATTTCTTGTTCCACATTTATCTATGCTCTTTAGTTGTTTTCATTACTTATTACATGATGTTTATCATGTCTTATTACACACTTTATATCACTTCTTGTTGAATGTTTGTTCTTGTACACACAAACTAACAACTAATACTCCTGAAACTGGGCAAGTATGTCACATCTTGTCATTCATTTCTCTTTATGGTGCGCCCGTCATGTTATGGTGCATCATGTCATCTCTTACGTCACTATGGATCCATTAGGCATTGAGTCCTTTACTATCATATTCCTCGCCTTATCACTACTATGCTATCTAGTTGAATCTTGCTAAGAACACTTTCCTGCTATGTTTCATTCTTTTTTTTTATTATGCTTATACATTAACAAGCTTATAAAACTATTATATTTCAACTTTTTATCATGAACAAGCCCAATGTGTACATGTCCAGCAATGATTGCAGTCCATGAGACCATATCTCGTTCAGGGATTTCGTCAAACAGTTTGTGTGCCTTTTGTATGTAACCACATTTTGCATACATGTCTATCAGGGTAGTCACAACTACCGCGTCCGCCGAAAAACCACTCTTGATTATTATTTGATGGATTTTCGATACCGTGTTCAAAATCTCCCATGGATTTTGATGGATGCTGGCTAGGGTTGCTGAGTTTAACTTTATCCCCGTCAATAGCATTTTCTTGAAAATTTCCAAGGCATTTTCAACCAGCCCATTTTGTTCATATCCTGCGATGATTGCATTCCATGCTATCACATCTCGTTGAGGAATTTCGTCAAACACTTCGCGTGCTTTCTGCATGCTTCCAGATTTTGCATACATGTCCATCAGGGTACTCATCACGATAACATTAGATTTAAATCCGCATCTGATGATTTTTCCATGGATTTGCAAACCATGTTGTAGAGATGCCACATTGGCGCAGACAGGGAGAATACTGGAGAAGGTGAAGTGATCGGGTTGGACCGTCGATCTTTGCATTTGGTAAAACAGTGTGAATGCCTCCTGAGGAAACCCATATTTTCTGTAAGCTGAAATTATTACATTCCATGAGGAGACGTCTGGTTGAGTCATGCGGTCGAAAACGTTGCGAGCATCCACCAAACTTCCGCATTTGTCATACATGTTGATAATCGTATTTTGTAGTAATGTGTTTGTTGAAAACGTAGATCCCCTGTCATTAATGTGCGAGTGGATTTGCTTACCCTCAGCAAGGGCTTTCTGGGTAATACAAGCCTGTAATAAATGAATATATGTAGAAGAGTCTACAGGAGGGTTGTTTGCCGTAAAGAGAATATGTAGCGCATCTTTCAACCGACCCTCTCTACACAGTGCTTTGAGATTGAGAAGCGCATTAGATGGCATTGTATGCTGTTCAAAATCATCTGGGTAAGGCCATTTGCAACATTGAGAATTCTTTGATAAAATCTCTTTCCGTTATATAGCTAGATTCAGAACCCCAATGATACCAAAGCATTGTTAGAAAAGTGAAAAATACTGAAGAAATTGTGAGAGCTTTAATATGTTTGTGTTGGACAAACTCTTTTTTTTTAATATGAAGTCCATTCAATTGGCGCACTAGATTACATAGAGTGAGCTATGAGTAAGGAGCATCCACATCGTTAAAGTCATATCGGGTTGAGCTACGAGTAAGGGGATCTACGTCATCAAATTCACCCAGGGCACGATCCTGGCCTCAACCGTTTCAACTCTCTATGTTAGATATATCTAGGTCTTGCACTCAACAAGACTTGATCCTTGGTGAGCTCATTCCAAGTTAATTAACTTCAGCAATAGACCAAGGGCCCTTGAAGTTTTGATTCTCAAGAAAAGAAATTATATATACATGTAACATTAGTTGCGAGGAAAGCCAATACTTCTTAGTATCTTGATTCAAATCCACTTTCATCTCTTTTTAGTATCTTTTAAGGTTTCGTACTTTTAGTTTGGAAGTAATTCGATTGTCATTGTTTTTTAATTTGATTTTTTTTTAGTTTTTTCAACTCTATTTTATCCGAGAGTCTAATTGAAACACCAATTGGAGATGTTCCACTTTCAAGTGGACCTTCTCATCTTTGAATTGGATCTGAAGTAAAATATTAGAAATGAATCCAATTAATACAATCATTTTGATGATGATGTTTTTCTCAAGGTTTGTATGGCTTAATTATAGGAATTGAGAAGGGCCCAAAACTCCGTAATGCAAACATTTACACAAAGTACTTAGACGAGAGGAAGAAATTCACCAACAAAAGCATACTATATTAAACTAAAAGGAAATATACAATGCATATGTGTGTGCAACCAACAATGGTTGTACTAAATAAAAATCTCCCTAATAGATTACATCTCCACCAACTTTGGAGATGACTCTAAGCTCCAATCTAACTTTCCACAAGGACACAAATGTTCCTTATATAGGAAAAGTAAGATGCGAGTAAGATATTGATATTAGTTGAGTGAAAGGTATGATATGATCATTCCCCAAGTTACACCTCACCCTTCTCACACATGAGATAACGAACACTTAATTGTGCATTTTATAATGTTGAACACATAATAAATCTCACCTTGATAACAACACTACCGAGGTGGACTTCACAATAAGTGTGATTATGAAAAACACCAACACCCTCGTAAAAATCATATTAGGTGTTGTGGCAAAAGAGAAGAAGTCATATGCTCATAACTAGCAATCGCACCAAAGGGGTGCAATGGAGACGCCGATAAGAGATGTTCAAGAAATGAAAATAAAAGATATTCACTTGTAAGAAAAAATAAATCATCATGGAATAACACAAATGTGCAAAGCAAAAATGTGCACCCCAAACATTGTTGTGACACTCTAAATAATATAAATCGATAACCCAAAACACTAATGTGACACTCTAAACACTAATGTGTTACATTAAACACAAATTGGGATCCTAAACAACATTTTAACACCCTAAACACTAATGTAATCTTAAACATTCATGTGAAACCATAAAAACCAATCAAACACTAATACACCACCCTAAATAATACAAATATGAGCACCGTAAACACCAAGGTGACATCATACACGTTAATGTGACACCTAAATTTAAATTACACACTCTAAACAACAATATGAATCTTTAAACATGAATGTGAGAGAAAAACCACCAATTTGACACCCTAAACACTAATTTCACACCTATATATTTTTATTTAGAGAGACGCCCTAAACACTAATGGGATAACTCAAACACTAATACAACCCCATAAACAAAATTGGGTTACCCTATATAACATAAGTGTGACACCCTAAATAATATAAGTGTGATACCCTATAACAATGCATGTCACAACTCTAAGCTACTTAGTTTTAGATGTGTTTTCACCCCTCACTTGAGATAAGCTTATTTTAGGAGTATAGTTGTTTTATTAACTTGTTATTTTATTTTCATGTAGGTGGGTTGAGCATAATTTTAGGGATTTGTAGCATACCCTATTATTATCTCTCCACCATATTTTCTAGTTGAGGATAACTTGTTTTGGGATCATATTTTGAGACATAATAATATGGAGACTATTATTATTTGATCCATTTGTGTTGTGCATGGCTAACTTAATAGTTTTGTGCACTCTTCATGGCTATGGTAATGTTTATTCTTCTAGAGTGATCCTAGGATGAGAAGAGTTACCTCCAGAAGCCATTACCCTGCTGAAATGTAGTTTTTCATGTACATGGTTTACATAATTTCTGGTTCAAGTTTCCTCAAATCCTTCTTTGTGCAAAATTTTATTTTTGACCCGAACTCCTAACTAGCTCAGTCATCTTTACTAGCTTAGAAAGTTCGATGGATTGCCTAGGTAGCTTGTTTTTGGCTTGCTCCTATCTCTTGGTTCAACGAGCTATTTTTTTGTACCCATGGTTCACGGAAAGATTAATTTTGTACGCATGTGCCTTCATTTGCATTTTCTATGAAAGTTTTTTTTAACTTGCATCTTTGACATTGTTCAATAATAAATGAAGCACAAGAAATATACATGGTTCTTCAAATTAAATGCATTCCATCAATCCTTATTTTTGTCTTAATCTTTCACTTGTAGAGCTATTTTGGATGCCATTATTCTTTTGTATGTGGTGGAGATTTCATTCAATATGGGTGGTTAAGATCATCATTGTTACCCATAAGATTTCATTCAATATGGGTGGTTAAGATCATCGGTGGCTGCATACCTCGAGCGTTGTAATATCTTTGCATCAGACTCGACAAGGTGAGAGCATCCCTCAACTCGATTGTGGTTTTACCAGATCGGCTCTCCTTTTACTTCACTCAAGTCATGGCATTGATACATGTTGGTGTCATATTGTTCTATTGAGTTGGTCGTAATATCTATTTTCTCAATTGGTTTCATCTTTTCTGTGTCTCCACACGACTTGGTCTCCATAAAAGTCTCACCCATTACAACCCGGCGTTCGCTATCAACTCATCGTCGATCTGAAGAAAATTGTGAGGTCAACAGCCTGAGATCTCCTACGGTGTATTCTCTTCAAGGATTTGACACCATGAACTGCACTCCCCATTCTCATACCAATAGCTCGTACCACCTTCAATTGATGACATGGTCTTATCGGATTCTCCTTGGCGTTTTTTTCCCAAGATCACGGAACTAAAAGATCCTTTTCATTTTCAACCTTAATGCTAACCCTAAAATTAAGTTCTTTTACATCTTTTAAAAGGTATTTTCCAATTTTTAAATATTAAGTTCATTAAGATGGATGATGAGCAGTCCAAGCAAGGGTTGTACACATATGCACACATCTCTGTTGAGGTGGATCTAAGAAAAGGGCTTCATGATAAAATGGAGTTGATTTTTGAAGATTTCAAGTGGGTTTGATGCACGCCAATAGTTCTCAATACTTCATCATACTCGCTCTCATCAGATGTCGAGGGGGTCCTTCTGATATATTTTACCAATACTAGAGGGATATGGTACTATGGTCCCTTCACTCTCACGGAGGTTCGCATAACTTTTTCCCAACACCTTTCCTCTTTGTCTTAGTGCCTCTTCAACTTCCCTCTCTCGTGCATCATTATATCTATGAAGTCTCTCTTCTCTATTTGTATCTTCCATCTAGCCTAGCGCAATCCTTCTCAATCTCATTCCTCACCCCTATGCATGACCGTTCTTAGCTAGACATAGGTAGCTTCTCCATTCCCAACTCAATCATCAAGGTCTTCGCAGCTAACGGTAAAACACATACATATGATCTCATTCACTCACGTAAGAACTAGAACTCTATTTATTTTTATCACGTGTATGTTGATATCATGTACTCCAAGGTGTAATTCTGCAACACTCCTTCCCACTAGCAATCTACTACATGCCTACACGGTTCATCCAAATTAAAGAGTGTTTGGAGTCTAGTTTCAAACACAACACAGTGGAGCATGCTAGCACATCACTTAGATAGATATCTAAGTGCTCCCTAAAGTGCATGTAACCTACTAGGTCCCTTCTTGTTTAGAATTGTCAAGATGTCAATCACATACTTAGCCATTCACAACATTTTACCAAAGATAATGTAATAACAGATTATAACAAAAACAAGTTAATATAGAGACTGGTCCTTCATTGATCAGAGTATACAATAAATATCAGAATCTGTAGGCCTAACACACCATGTTCATCCATACTAACCTTAGAAATCTACACTAGATCATCCATTACAAACATATGTCCAGTTATATTATAGACTCATACTTAGTAATGATGCACTTATATTTTGTGCATCGTGCACTCACTACTGATAGAGATACACGACACATATACTTCGACTCACACTCACATCTCCATGCACTCACTCCACTTAGATCTATTCATTAACTCTCTACATAGGATGTATCACACATATATATAGGGCTTGTCCTTCACCACTACATGCTTTAATTATAATAATAGATAGTTCTAAACATATACTGCATGCCCCTGAACTCATGCTTTAAATTTCAATCCACGACTATCCTTAGACGACTCGATCCATGTGTCATAAATAGCCTACTTTTATCCATGCCCACGTCCTATATTTAGATTCGTTCATGCATAATCTATATATATCCTACATGTATTTTTATCCCCTGGCGGTGTTTTATCTTTATTGATTATATTTTGTACTTTCCTTGTCAATTACACTATCTCTTCTTTTCTTTATTTAAAGGCTATTCAGAATTTTTCCTAACTAATTTGCTTTGTCCATGTACACGACCCTCCATGCCCTATTTACTTTTTAACCTTGCACACACTTTCGTGCACTATTTTATACTTGTATTATTCATGTTTTCATTGATACTTCTGGTTCACGTGCGCACTCTTGTGTGTGGCCTTCATCCTCCACATGAATCTTGTACTTATTCACTTTCTTAGTCCAAAATTACCCCGTACTAGGAGTATTATCCTTCCTTAACAATATAATGAATCAAATAATATGTAAAAGAATATCTGCAAGAATATGTGTAATACCCCAAAATGAATATCTAAGAATAAAGAATTTTTCTCCTCTCACATCTAAAAATTAAAATTATGGTGATGGTAGAATTTATGGGAACTCTAGGTTAATTCCCTTCTCCAGCCACCTTCATCCTTCAAGCTCATTAGATACATTGTCTGAAGTTGTCTCAACAATATCTGGAATATTTTCCAGAATCATCTCATCGGCCTTCTCTTGTAACTACTTTTACTACTACATCTCATTATGTGGTGATGCCCTCTAAACCATCTAACTTTCACATCATCATAGTTTTAACTTCATTAAGCCTTTCTTCAAATATATCGTGCTTAGATTTTATTATTTCTTTCTTCTCTCTGACTTCTTGTAGAAATTTCTCATGCTCATCCTTGTTTGTCTACAATGTGGCATGTAGTTTCTTCAATTATATCTCATCTTCTGCAATGCACGTTGTACACAAAAACTTGTGTTAGCATTCAAAAATGATAATATTATGCAATCAAACCAATACAAAATCTAACACAACTAAATATCTACCTCCGATTGAGCAAGATGAAAAAGAAGGGAAAGCAATTTACCTATACTTACCTACAAATAGAATTCTCCTCCTTTGTTGCCTTGGATTTTCTCCTTTGATTTTTCTTGCTTGGATGTATGCAATGTATGCTTCATATTTTTGGACCAATTTTGGAAGCACCTCCCCTTTGGTTAATGGTTTGATAGAGCTCAATGGATTTCTTGGATCACTAGAAAATTGGGCAGCATATACTTGCAAATTTTTAGATGCTTGCCATGGAGGGTGACACCTCTATTTATAGTTGAAGGAGTAGAAATGGATGGTTAAGAGCTTTCCATGGTGGATTAGATAAATGATTGAAAATTGATGAGAGGGGAGGGTGTAGAAAATTCTAGCTTTCATTAGAATCCTCTATTGAATTTAAAATTCAATAGAATAGTATTTTTATTTGAATATTTGAATAAAAGAGGGAAAGATGGAGAGACTTCTAGAATTAGAAGTCTCTAGATTTGGGGGCTCATTAAGTGGTGATTAGGTGAGATTAATTACATTTATTGGGGTGATTAGATGGAGAGGCTAGGCATAACATAGGTATAGGGTAAGTGGTAGGTGAGTGGTTATTTTTAAATTGGTGGAAAATAGTTAATGAAGTTTATTTAGTATAATGAATGAAATATTAATAGTGTATTAATATTTCTAAGGGTGTGGATGAGAATTGTGTAACATATATAGATTGGAGCATGATTATATATAGTATAATAATTAATTAAATTAATAATTAATTATTATAAGGTTTGTGATGGGGATGAATATTTATTATGGGATAAGTGAATTATTTGCTTAGACAACTATGTCGACATTTTACCCCTCTTGTTGAGTTATGGAGCTCAATTACTTCAAGTTAGCATGCAATATTGAACTTGCAGGAAATACACTAACCGACATTAATTATGGAGGAACCGACATCGATCACTTATTACTGACATTGGTCAGGCAAGGAGGAACCAACATCGGTTAGGGATAACTGACGTTGGTTACCTGTGGATGAGTTTTTTAATTAACTCTCAAGAATTAGATCTAATTTTAGCATAAAAGAAGATCTATTGATTTTAATTGCATGGATAAGTGCCCTAAGTTTATATATGTCTATATAAGCATGAAAGCTAGGGTTTAGAAGTAAGAATTGAAGAAGTTGATGATTATTGTGAGAATAATTGTGAGAGAGAGAATTCTTGGAGAAGAAGAAAAAGCTTGAGAGAAATAAAGTATTGTACATCTGAGAGGTGTGGAATATTGTAAATCTTCAATTGTATATCTTGTGAAAGCTTTGGATAATAGATTGGCTTGTTTCTTAGTGGATGTAGCCCACACTAGGTGAACCACGTTAAATCTTGTGTTAATTTATATCTCTTGTTTTTGTATATTTCTTCTAGTAGAATATCCGCTTTTATTTGCATGTATGCTTATATCGATATATTATCTATACAACCGATGTGCTAACCCCAACAATTGGTATCTAGATATTTGTTTGAGGGTTTTGTGTGTTGACAGATTTACTCACAGAGGGTTTTCTGATTAAGTGAGAGCTACAACAATGGAAAAGAAAATAAATACAAGGTAGATAATTTTGATGATCGAAATTATCAATTATGGAAGATGCAGATTGAGGATTATCTATATCAAAGAGATTTGTATTTACCATTGGATGAAAAGTCTAGACCTATGAAGATGACTGAATAAGAATGGAAGATTCTTGATAGAAAGGCTTTGGGATCTATAAGATTGAGCCTAAAAACATATGTGGCTTCTAATATTACAGAAGCGACTTCTACAGTAGAGTTAATGAAATATGTTGCTAATTTATATGAAAAACCTAGTGCTTCAAATAAAGTTTATTTGATGAATAAACTATTTAGTTCTAAGATGCATGAAGGTGGATCTACATCTAGTTATTTGAATGATTTCTGATCTATTGTAAATCAGTTAAAATTGGTTAATATTCCATTTGATGATGAAGTGAAAGCAATTTTATTCTTATGTTCTTTTCCTGATAGTAATACAACATCTACTAATAATATTTTTAAGTTTGATGATGTGGTTAGTATAATATTAAATTAAGAAATCGTAGGAAAAGTATATAGGAATCATCTGGAAATGCTTTGAATGTAGAAAGCAGGGCCAGGAAAAAGGAGAGATCCAAGAGTAAGAGTAATAGGAAATCAAATTTAAGGAAATCCAGAGGTAAGGGAATTACCTGTTGGAAATGTGGAAACAAAGGACATGCAAAAAAATATTGTTGGTCAAAGGATAAAGAGAACCAACACCCAGAAAAAACTAAAGAGGCAAATAAAGAAGCAAATTTTGTAGCAAAGGTAATACAAGATGCTCTTATTCTTGCTTTGGATAATAGAATATAATCATGGGTTTTAGATTCAGGAGCTTCTTTCCATGCAACCTCTAATAAGGGTTATTTCAGAAAGTATGTCCAGGGTAATTTTGGGCATTTTTATTTGGGTGATGACGAACCTTACAGTATTACTGGTAAAGGGGATGTTCATCTAAAATTGCAGAATGGAAATACATGGGTATTGAAAGATGTAAGGCATGTGTCAAGCCTCAAGAGGAATCTTATTTCTGTAGGGCAACTAGGTGAAGTTGGTTGCATGATTACATTCACAACAGAACTCTTGGAAAGTCACCAAGGGTGTTTTTGTTGTGGCAAGAGGTAAGAAGGTAGGAATGTTATATTTATCTACCTATGTTATTGATTCCTTTTATGTATTATCTACTTCAGATTCAGATGCATGCATGTGGCATAATCGATTGGGCCATATGAGTCAAAAAGAATACAAATCTTAAAGGCTAAGAGTAAGTTATCAGATTTGAAAGATTTAGATCTTGATTTCTGTGAGCATTGCATCTTTGGAAAGTAAAAGAGAGTGAGATTTCTCAAAGTTGGGGAAACTAAGGAGTAGAAATTGGAGCTTTTACAATCAAATTTATGGGGACCAACCTAGGTATCTTCTCATGGAGGATCCCAGTATTATGTTACTTTATTGATGATGCTACAAAAAAGGTATGTGTTTATTGTATTAAAAGTAAATATGATGTTTTTGATACTTTTAAAAGATGGAAAGCCCTTGTTGAGAATGAATCAAATTCAAAGTTAAAGTGTCTTAGATATGACAATGGTGGTGAATATGTAGCAATGATTTCAATTATTCTTGTTTAGTGAATGAAATACGTAGAGAAAGGAAGGTTCCAAGAACACTAGAAGAGAATGGTTTTGCAGAAAGAATGAATAAGAAAATCATGAAACGTCTAGAAGTATGAGGATACATGCTAAATTTCCCTTGTAGTTTTGGGCGTAAGAATTTGATACAACAATTTATTTGATTAACCATGGGCCTTTAAGTTCACTATATGGAGGAATATCGGAGGAAGCTTGGACCGAGAAAAATAGGTAAATAATTCTTTTCTTAAATTTTTTGGTTGAGAAGATTTTGTGCATATTGATAAGGAAAATAGAAAAAGTTGGATGCAAAATCCAAGAGATGCACTTTCATTGGTTACGGATCGGTGATTTTGGATTATGTTGTTGGGAATTAAAGAATTCTAAAATTATTAGGAGTCGTGATATTGAATGGAATGAAAAGAAAATGTACGAGGATTTAAATTTTGTCACCCAAGAAAGAATCGGTTGAGAAATTTATAAATGAAAATGAACTCTCAAATTTAAAATTAATACGAACAGGTTACATAGTAACTAGTGTATGTTGACCCACGACCGACATCGGTCGGATGAACCGGCATCGGTTAGCGAAATGATGTTAGTTATGGAGCTCAATTATTTCAAGTTAGCATGTAATAATGAACTTTCGGAAATACAAAGAACCGACATCGGTTATGGAGGAACCCAATTCCATCACCTATGACCAACATCGGTCGGGAAAGGAAGAACCGACATCGGTTAGGGCTAACCGACATTAGTTACTTGTGGATGAGTGTTTTAATTAACTTCGGGAATTAGATCTAATTTTAGCATAAAATAAGATCTATTGATTGTAATTACATGGCTAAGTTCCATAAGTTTATATATGTCTATATAAGCATGAAAGCTAGGGTTTAGAAGTAATAATTGAATAAGTTGATGATTATTGTGAGAATAATTTTTAGAGAGAGAATTATTGGAGAAGAAGCAAAAGCTTGAGAGAAAGAAAGTAATGTACATCTCAGAGGTGTGGAAGATTGTAAATCTTCAATTATATATCTTGTGAAAGATTTGGATAATAGATTGGCTTGTTTCTTAGTGGATGTAGCCCACACTGGGTGAACCATGTTAAATATGGTGTTGATTTATATCTCTTATTTTTTGTATATTTCTTCTGGTAGAATATCCACTTTTATTTGCATGTATGCTTAGATCAGATATATTATTTGTGCGATGTAGTGCGCACCTCTTTGAAGTGTTATTGCGTAGTAATGACAGTTCAAAGAAAAGAGGAGAGAAAGAAATAGATGGTGAGGTGATGATCCCTTGAGGGGTTGGGTGAAGAATAATGAATTGGGTAACCCCTTGAAAAGAGGAGATACAAAATTTAGCGGATGTTAAAAGGATGAGAAGATTGAGGATGTAAAGGATTATAAGAAGTAGAAGATTAGAGGAAAGAGGATTTGAAGAATTAGACGATTAGAGGAAGATAGAGGAAGATTAGAGGAAAGATTAATAGAAGAAGTCAAAGATTAGAGGAAATACAATTAGAAGAAGAAGATGATGAAAGGAGATAAAAGAAGAAAAATAGGAGAAGGGGGTTTTGGAGAAATTAGATGTTCCTGGCATGGGTAAGTAGAGGATGTTGGATTTTAGATTCAGGATGTAGATTTTGATTTTGGATGTTGATGAGATATCATAATGTAATAGGGGAGATGTTTTGTTATATGTGGCCATTAGATCATCATTAGAAATTGTGATTGTTGTGGCATAAAGCAAGATACATCAGGATATAAGGACGATGATGTTTTAATTACTAAATGCCCTTGTCCTCATATCATTGGATATATTACGAGGGTCCTCATATCATCGGACAAATGTAAGTGACCTCATATCATCATCTCAAATACATATAAGAAAGGAAACATGCAAAAGCAAAAACATAAACATTGTAAAAAAAAATTAGATTTTAGATTTTTTTAAGTTTGGTGGATTTTTGAAAAAAAAAAAAAAATTGAAAATTTTGGGTTGTTTTGATATATTTTTTGGATTTTTGGTTATAGAGGAGGGAATTTTGTGAATGTAGGAAGTGTTATCATCGAATCACGGCACCCTCCGATCTGCACAAGTGTGTGTGTGTGCTTTATCTTATGGTAGTGTGATTGGGTAATATGGGTATTACCTCCAGGTTGTGGGACTTACTACTTGAGATAGGCCTCCAAAGAAAGTTGGTTCTTTCTCATAAACTACTTGCCATAATCTAATCTAATGTAGGTAAAAATATCTTGTCCTAATCTAACTTTTTGAGGGACTAGGGAGAGAGAGTGCATGAAAACAAAGCCTACACTAAAGCGGTGATGCACTAGAGAAGGATGGTATGAGAGTAGCTTTCCAATGTGTGAAAAATGGAAGCAAAGTGCATACTAGAGAGGGTGATAACAGTTCTCCACATTCTAGTAACTGCATTGACAACAATGTTTCATACACACATAATGATAATGAACTTCTACAAGAGAATAAATAGATACAATATATTTGTAATGAGGTTGAAAGGGCAAGAAGAAGGAAAACAAACACAGTAAGGGAAGATACATCCACACTTGCATCTATTGCTTCATTAATATGCACAGTTCAATATGTTACAAGATAAGGGCCTGGATCACCATGCAAGGAGTCCACTATGAGGGCCTACAGCACATTGTCTTCACAAAACCAATTTGACAGAGTTTTTCTACACAAAAACTATGTCTCCTTTACAATGAGCCCAACACTCTAATTTATAGAATTCTGAGAGGTGAGAGAGAGAGGAATGAAAATCCCTAAATATACCTTCTCACCACTTGCAAGATGTCATAAATGGAGTAAAATGATGGTATGTTTCTTGCAAAAGGCTCCTCATACTGTCCGCATGACTTGTAGCAGTGAAGAATGTCTGCCCATGCTTTATTAAATGCTCTCATAACCACCAATAAAATCACTATTCTGAACCCGACCATGTTTTAAAAAAAAACACCATCAGATCCTCATAAAATTCCATATTTCTTGGTTATTATGTGACAGATTGGATCCACGATTCCAACTATACCAATTTTACGTGATTTCATTGAGAAATACAAAAGTTATGGTCTTCTGAGTGTGGGCAGCTACTTTGAGTTTCCCAGTGATTTCTTGTATTTCACGGGACTTGATATTTAAATTCCTAGAGTTGGAGATGTTTATTTTATTTTCACATACCTACCCTCATTAAAATTAATAAATCTAGTTTTTTTGGTGTAGAGGACTTCATGCCCTTTCCGAAAAGTCAAATTTTGTGAAAATTAGAGCTCTAGGTCAAAAGTTATGACCATTTGAAGTTTGGGCTCGGGATACTCTTGCAATATAGATATGGCAGATTTTCATGTCCTAAATATCCCAGAAAAAAATTTCCATGCCACCCACAAGTCTCCTCCCTTTGCGGCCACTTTGAAAAAATTAGGTTTTAGGTCTCCACTCGTCTCCGCGTGTACCTGTGTGACTTGGGCTGAAATTCTTCGCCTTTGCCGATTCTCTCTTTGTGTGGGTTTTCAGATTTTTGGGGAACTCATGTCCCACATGCACTTGGATGACTCGGGCCTCTTTTCTCTTCCTTTACCACATTCCACTTTCCTATGGGTTTTTCAGTTTTTCAAGTCCCGCACGTCCCTATGTCCTAATTGTCCCATGACCATGCGGGACAAAAACTGCTGCCTTTTCCACATTCCTTTGCAAATCAGGTTTTCGGGTCCTAGCTATCCTGTTGTCCCATAGACCGCTTGGGAAATGTTTTTTCGACTTAACCGATTCTTTTGCAAATCAGCCATTTTGCCTTTTCGAGGCCCGAATGTCCCACATGAACTTGTGCGGCTGGGACAAAAATATCGATTTTACCATAAGTAATCATTTCCTTAGCAATTTGGGCCCAAACCTGGTATGACGAACCTTGGTACGAACCGCATTGGTTCCATCCGCAGCTCCCAAACCCGATTTGCACTAAAATGAGCCTTTGACTTCTTTTTTTCAATTTTTACAAATTTTCACTAACTCCTTGGATTTTTCTAGGACAGTGAAGTTAGAGAAAAGCAAAGGGGTCCCAAAAAATATAAATTTTTGGCCTTTCACCATTTTGCTAATTCCGCCAACTTGAATAAATTTGTGTAAGTTGTCAAAATTACCTTGGGGGTGAATTTTGGATAACAAGAAGAAATGGGAGAAAAATGGAGTCACAGGGTTAAAGAAGGGGCACTCGAAAGGTTGTGGTCATTGCGGTGGGTATATAATGTGTTTGGGGACCACGGGTGGGTCATTTTCACCACGCCGAGTTTGAAAATGAGAGCCTGATAGAGGAGAAGATGGAATAGGATAGCATTGCGGAGTACAAAGTGGATCTCATGGGGGAGTATCAGCGACCGATAGATGTGGGACAGGTGGTGAGTGATTTTATAATTTATTTCGTGTATTCATTATTATGTTTTTCGAGATTTTAGGTTATTTCAGGGCTAAAATCCACCTTAGGTGCATTGTTTAGTGCATATGGGTCATAAAATGGCATGTATGCCTTAAATAATGGTGTGTATGATGATTTTAGGTGATTAGGATGTGAAGTGACACATTTGGGGGTGGGGTAGGGTAGGTTTTAGCACATTTATTTTTGTTTAGCGCAAATGGTATAAAATGGCGCGTATATAAAAAATGGTAGCACATTTAGTGGATAGTGGGCTGGGGTGTTGATAGTAGCGTGCTTGGTGAGTTTTAGCGCTTATTGGCAAAGGGTGGGTATGTAAATTGGTGCGTATGTTGTGAATTAACACATATAGGATATAAAGAAGCACATTTGTTTTGTGAGATGGAAATAGTTAGTTTGGCATGTATGGATGATGGAGCAACGCGTTTATGTATACAATGACACTTATATGGGGGAAATGGGGGTGGTGGTTTAGCATATATAGGTTGTGTTTTGGCGCATTTATTGTGTATAAGCGCGTATAAAGAGAAGAGTGGTGCATTTGGGAAGAGGATTGAAAAGGAGAATGTTGTTAGAAGAAATGTGTAATGAAGAGTGGGAAGGGATGTCTTTGCTAATGATTAGAAATAGATACTGACATGTTTTAGATGGGTGGGTGTAGGTGGTGTTATCTCCTATCCAGGTGAAACATCATCGATCGGTGGCTTTAAAACATCTGCTAGGAGGTGCCGATGTAGAGGCTGAGGAGAATGAGGCATCGTTGTTACATGTGTTGGGGATTCTTCACATAGCGAGGATGTCGGCAATACTAGAAGATTGGGCATTGCTGACAACTTTGGTGGAGCGGTGACATTCAAAGACTAACACTTTCTGGTTATGGATAGGTGAGATGAATGTGACATTGGAGGATCTATATCAGATATATTGGTTTCTAATAAAGGGGATCCTATAGTGTGGCGAAGAGGTAGACTGAGTGATAACCTGGAATTATTTACAGATGTAGAGGGTGCACCACGAAATGGGATGAGAATATATTTGGGGATGTATTTTAGACAGGGGTGGATGGAGCGGATACCATTGTTACTATGTTCATTGATTAGTTGTATATTATTTCTAGATGGTGGGGGTAGATGGTTCAGCTTGGGTTTAGCAGAGGTAGCACATTTGATGTGGCATGAGGAGACTGTTTTTACTTGGGGTACAATATTACTAGGGAAACTATACCGGGATTTACACAAGGTGGTGTATGGTGGAGGGGGGAGAATTATTGGAGGGACACTTTTACAAGTGTGGAGTTATGATCATCTAGCAATTGGGAGGCTGATTGGGATCAGAGAGCAACGAACAGGTGGGAGAGCCATCAATGTATGGGTGGAGGATGATGAGGGGGATACGTGAGCATTTGGGAGAGCTGATTTGGTACCGGTGCCAGTTTGATGATGTACAACTTGGGGACATCACATGGAGGCCATACCGACAGTATGAGGTATGGGAGGGAGATCACCATCATCTAGGGAGGATTTGATCACTATTTTATATAGATGGTGGTCATCTATATATAGTGGAGCGGTATCGAATGGATAGAGTATTACGACAGTTTGGGATTGTACAGGGTATACCAGCAGGTCGCCACTTGTTTTCTCAAAAGACACATGAGATAGAGGTTTGGGGTGGTGTGATTTTGAAGGCGGTAGCAAGATCTAGTTTGGATGAGATACAAGTGGATTGTATGGGCACCAATACAGCAGATTAATGATGTAGGAGTAGCACCGTGGGGTGTCTTGAGTGGTGGCGGGACTAGGCGAACATGATTGACATGGCTAAGAGGGGGATGTGGCTGCATGATGCATGGGAGATGACATGTGTTAGTTGTTCACCACATGTATATGAAGAGGCACCGATGGCACCACCAGTGATTATATTGGGTGGCCCATCAGGAAAATAAATAAGAATTTAGTCCTTATTACAAAGATCGAAGAGGCCAGAGATAGATGTGATGGATTTGGATGATGCGGTAATGCCACTTCAAAAAGTACTTCTACATAGGCACATATGGTAGGTCTTTCAGTCTAATGGTGGATCAAGAGGGAGGAAATGGAGTAGGAGGAAAAGATGGAGGAGGTGATGGAGTAGGAGGAGGAGATAGAGGAGGGGAGGATTTACAAGCGTGGATAGAAATGTTAGAGAGAGAGGTGTGGGCTCAAGTAGTAGAGGTAGCCAGCCTACGAGCACGAGATGTCGTGAGGATGAGATATCTTCATGAATTTATAGTAGTGGTGGGTTAGAGAGATAGAGAGAGATATGGCATGGTTAGATTCAGAGATATCCCGATTAGAGCAGGAGTGGGATCATGTTATCTGGTGCCATGAAAAGTACTATGTAGATTGGGAGGCTTATAGGAGGAGGTATGATCCATTGAATGGGGGACTATGGGGGAGTGGTGTAGAGAGTGATTCATAGTCTACGGGGATAGTTTAAGTGCCGAGCACCTCATGTAGATTAGGATAGATGGGGCCTCCTAGGATAGTATCATTACAATAGTACAAAGTAATCATAGTAAAGGCTCGATATTATGAGGATATGGTTATGCAGGACCGATAGGGCTATGTGCGTTAGATTGATTATATAGATAGAGAGAGGAAAAATCAAGGATTATGTTGGAGTTCGAGTTGATCCACAACTTCTGGGAGTACTACTAGTATATGATGGCCTCCTCAGCAAGGGAGGATACAGCTAGCTCAACATAGTGCTAGTACATATGTAGATCGATGTTTTTATCGATTATTTTGATTTTGACCTTGCATGGTCATAGTTTTGATATATGTATAGATGATTTATAATTTTGATGGTCAGTTATGATCATATGTTTTGATGTATATATGAGTATGAGATTTTGAATTTTATCTTGATGATGGATATGATATTAGCAGATGGTATATTATTTTTGAGATGTTGATGATGTAGTTTGATGACATTTATTTGGTATATGTTAGATTATGATGATGGTTTAGATGATGGATTATGGTTGTAGATATGATGATTTCTAGATGGTTAGAATGTGATGTTTTTTTCATTTTTATGTTGATGATATATGCGAGTATGTATTTATGTTAGTTGATGATGATGATGTTTATTTTTGTGACTAGATTAGTGATGTGTATGTGTTTATATGATGAAATGATGTAATTTCTGATGATATATGATGATGATGTCATTGTATTATGATGTTGAGAATGTTTAATGTGTGATTGATTATTATGATGGTTTATGATGTGTTGATGTAATTTATTATGGATGGTGTATGATGGTGATGGTGTATATTTTGATGTTTTTATGTTTATGATGGTATTATTTTAATGATGATGGGATGATATTCATGATGTATTCATGATGTGTGTGTGAGTGATGGAAATATAATTTAATGTAAAACATGGTATGTATAATGGGAATTAATAGTGAATTTGGTACAAACATTTACAATATAACCACTACGTTGATCATGACATAATGGCAGAGATAAAATGAGAGTGAGCAATGAAAAGGGGTGGGGGTAGATAGAGAGAAATAAAGGCCTCAGGATCTTGCGAGGGTTGCACTTCTCAATAGTTGTGTGAGACTCCTAGAGATTTATTTCCTAGGGGGTAACATGAGTAACGTGACGTAAGTTGGGATTTGGGAGACATTCCCAATCATAATAGATCCATTGTGGCATAGAGAGGATCGGAAGAAGTCTAGATCTAGATAGTGGATAGGATAAATTAGGATGAACACTATAGATAGGGATATGATGGATGGAAAAGGGGAGTAGTGTTCCCCTAGTGTTCATGTACTATGAGTTATAGAGTGCTAGTAGACAAATGATCTGATTAGATTCTACCATATTATTAGAATCTATTTTCACCGTAGTACTTTCCCAAGGTGTTATGAAGTGGTTTTCACCATTGGATGGATTATTTTTTAAGTGTTAGGAATTTAGGCATAGAAGTGACGAATATGCATGATGTTCATAGGGTCATCCAACTCATCTCCATCCGGGGTAAAAGCTTATAAGCACCTGAGCCAAATTTAACGATGAAGACATACGGTCTAAGCCAATTTGGTTCGAACTTGCCCTTCTTTTCATGATCAATGTTGGTATTGCGTTGATTTTCTTAAGGACTAGGTCACCAACTTCAAATTCGTGGTCTTTGACGTGTTTTCTATAATGACGGTGAAGGAAATTTATATAGGATTTGAGATGGTCTAGGGATTAGAGTCGTTTCTCATCAAGGAGATCGAGTTCTTGCAGGTGATGGACGTGGTATTCTTCATCATTTAGGAGATGTTGGAGGGAAGTGTGTAGGGATGGGATTTGATCTCAATGGGAAAATTTTATTTGGTGCCAAAGACAAGAGAATTTGGTGTGGTGCTAGTGGGAGTACGTATGGATGTGAGGTAAGCCCACAAGGTGGGATATATCTGTGTATTCCAATCATGTCTTACTTGGTTGACTAATTTTCCAAGGATGCATTTGAGTGTCTTATTAGATGCTTCGGATTGGCCATTGCCTTGTGGATGATAAGGGGTGGAAAATTTAAGCTTCATGTGGAATTATTCGCAGAGTTCACACGTTTTGATTTTGAAGGATTTTTCATTGTCCGTTCTTAGTGTGGATTGAACTCCGTAGCGGCTAGATGATGTGGTTAAGGATGAATTCGGATATCTTCTTACCTTTGACATAAGTAAGAAAGATGGCTTTGACCCACTTCGTGAAGTATTCTATAGGTTTGATAATGAATTTGTGACAATCAGATGAAGTAGGATTTAAATTTCCCATGAGATCTAGACCCCATGTAGAAAAGGGCCATGGAGTTATGATGGGTTGTAAGGCTTGTGAGGGTGCGTGGATGAGGTCAACATGATTTTGACAGGGGACACATTTACGGACATAGGAGCATGCATCCTTCTCTATATTTGGCCAATAATATCCATTGCACAAAATATTTTTGGCGAGGGCTAGACCACTGGTGTGGCCACTGCAAATCCTTGCGTGAAATTCCTGGAGTGTTGATTTGGCCTCTTGGGAATTTAAGAAATGTAGCAGAGTTCTATAAAAATCCTACGATAAAGGGTATCTACAAGGATGGTGAAGCGGGAGGCTTCTTTGGATGAATGATTTGTAATATCCGTGAGGGAGATTAGGTGGAAGGGTATGATCATGTAGGTAGGTGTAGCTGTCATGGTACCATGGGGAATTAGGACCAACATTATCACAAACTATCTCTGACTCAAGAGTAGTGTAGTCACCTATAATTACGCCCGAGCAATTTAAATACTTAAATTGCATTAATTATCCTCTTTCTCACAAATCGACGACATATCATCAAAAGTGCTCATTTTCCCTCATATCATCATTAATTAATTACACTAAGCTAATTAATTAAGTCACCTATCCAACAAATACCCTAATTAACGACCTTCCATTAATAAATCACCCCTTCTACCTAGACTAATTAATTATTATTAATTAATTATCTTTCCCTTCCATTTAACCAATAAATCAATGTTTAATTGATTTAATCCCCTTCTAATAGCCTAAATCGTACTAATATTCCTCCAATTAGCTTCTATAAGCTTACATCTACCTATTAGTTAATCACCTTTGATTAATTAAAACACCCCCCAACTCCCATGACTTATTAAGCATAAATTAAACCCTTCTAAAGTAAGGTTACCTTTAATAAAGCAACCTTATCCATTCCTAATCATGTTTTACCTTTATCCCACATGCAAAGGGATGAAGTGTTTCCTTTATCCATTGGGCTATATAAGGAGCCCTCCTTCTACCTTTATACCTACACCTAAATCTCTCAAGAGACAAAAGTAAGCACATAGTTTCATACTAATAGCCTTTTGTCATTCTTGAGCCCTCCATCCTCCATTCTTGAAGAGCTAAGCCTCACACCCAAGCATCCATTGAAGGATCAAAGCAAGAAATATAATTTGATTGCCATTTGGACTATTTAGGTCCATTTTAAATGTTTAATTAGGCAATAAAGGGGAATAGAGTTCATGCATTTACATTGTGTTTTGATTAAGTTCAAGGTTATTAATGTTTAAAGGGTAGGACTTGCTCATTTCCTCATCATGATGGTGTATTTTTCTCATTTTTAACTAGGTTAGGAAGATATTTTTAGGTGGTAGCTTTCTTGCTTTAAGTTTGGTTAAATTTGTAGAAAAACTTGCACACATTTGGCATGCCTGGTGGGACCCTTAGTCCCATGGCATTTTAGTTTAAGTTTCATTGTTTTGGCTAATTTTTGATATACACATGTAGTAATTAATGTCATTTTTTTGGAATTTTTGCTCATTTGATATGTGTAACTTCATGTTCATAGCCATAATTTTAATGGGTTATTGCCATTCTTAAGCTAACTTGTCAAAATTTGAGATATTGTGAGTTTTCTTGTCTTTTTGCCGTATTTTGGTTGCAGTGCAGCACGTGTACATTTTTAGGGGTGTAGGCACAGTTTTTGTGGTGCACACATCTATTTGGTTATGTAGGTGCACTGGTCTAGCGTATGTACATTTTGAGGGCGTAGGAATGGTTTTTGTGGCGCATGCATGGTTTTCGTGGCGCACACGTCTCTCACGGTGGCATATTGCGCTTTGTAAAAAATCTATCATTCTGTCTACCAACCCCTAGCACATGCACAGTAACCCTGGTGCACGCACCCTAATTAGTGTGCAGTACACTAACCACAGGTGCACACGTCAATTCGTATTGTACCTTCTTTGCATCTTTTGAAACACTGCGCCAGATTGGCGCACACACCCTAACCAGGGTGCACATGTGGTTTTAGTGGTGCGGTATATATTTTGGTAATTCGGTTATTCTATCTGTTTTTCTATCTATTTGTCTTGGGAGTGGCGCATACGTTATTTTTGTGGCGCACATGCCTCTCTGGTGGCGCAGGCGCTTAGTGAGTCAAAAAAATGTATAGAGTGGTGCAGGCACTATTTTTGTGGCGCTTGCAGCGATTTTCATGGCGTACATACCTCTCGAGTGGCACAGGTGTACTATAAATTCAAAATACACAAAGTGGCGCACACGTCTTTTTGGTGGCGCACATGCATAAAAAGGGGCACAGGTATATCTATTTAATCCATTTTTTTGTTACAATTTTTAGTGCTCCTTGTTTTGGTCATAACTTTTGACTCGTTAACCCATTTTTGAAGTTTGACTCGTATACCAACTTCTATCACAAAACTCCCAAAATGCCTTGGAGACCTCCAAAAATGCAAATTACTAAAAACTGCTAAAAAGTGCAAAAATTGGATTTCTAGAATTTTTCGATTTTCTTGGTTTTCTAATTCTTGCAGGTTTTATCTAATCACATACTCATTTTTGCAGGATGTTTTTACATGCTTTTACTTGATTAAATAAAATTTTCATGTTTACTTATAGGAATAAGATCACGTATGCTCTTCCCTCGTGTCCCTTGGGGTGATCTTGGGAATCAGAAATGATTCTTAAGTCCTTTTGATGCTTTGAGGTTGTTGGGAATATTTGAGTTTGAATTGGTTAACTTGGTGTATTTGAATTAAAGTGTTTTTCCATTTGATATCTTTTTGGATTTTGGAAACATCACGTATGCTCTTCTCTTGCATCCTTGGACGATCTGGAGAATCAGAAATGGTGTTTTCTCTTTTGATGGAAAACTACTAAAAATGTCATACAAGACCAAAACACCATCACTTGTCAAAGAACGGAGGAATCAAAATAAAGTCAAAACTACTAATACAGTTATTATACAGGTTGTCAAATGGTGTTCGAGAAAACCACGCCTAATTAAAAAAGATCAAATGAACAACATATTCAAAAAACTGTATAGCGAGGTTTCGGAAAAGGGTACGTCCCTCTCCACTCAACTAGAACATAACCCCTTTGGCATAACACCTTAAGCTACAACAATGGGGGTGGTTCCAGGAACCCCAAAGTAGTCCACACAAGAGGGAACCTTGTGGACAAAATGGGAAGTGCTCCGCACTACCTATCGACTAGTGATTCCTTTGTGAGATAACATTACAAGTTGTCCCTATGCGACCCTTTTAAGTACACGATGGATGCATTTACTTCCCACTGTGCTTGAAGGGGGCAAATTTGAGATACTCCCAAACTAGTCGGTCAACTTTTTAGGTAAATCATCCCGTTCGTGGGTAATATTTGTAGCACCTAGGATGAGAGAACCACCTAGGAAAATATAATTTGGCCAGAGCCCACTTTGACAATTCTAAAAACAAGTTCTAAGTTGTGAACCATAATTTTCATCATGAAATGTGTGACGCGTTACTTTGGTCTAGTTCTTTACTTACCTTAAGGTAAGGTGAAACTCTACCAAAGTAAAGCCAACATTTTTCACCCCCATTTTGATCTGCCTCCTTCACCTTCTTTTGACACTTTATTGATCAAAGGAAGGGTGACTACCTTTGTGTTACCAATTGATTGCTTCTACCACTTTTTTGTCCGTTTACGCCCATCCATGTTTGTGGCTGGGTAAGTTAAATGTCTAAAGTGTGCGAAGGCATATTTATATCATTGGTAGCCTTTGTGATCTTGATACCCAAGTCAGGATCGTCATCATAGTTCGGAATAATACATCATTTGATCTCCCTTTGAGGTGTTACCTTTTTGCATTGTCTCGACACAATTAAGATAATTATGTCCTATTTTTCATAAATGTGATCTAAGTATCCGTATTGTGGCATTAAGCTGTGCACATTTTAACACATCTTTAGTATACTTTGACTTCATTTGATTTCAAAGATTGTCCCAAATTTTGAAAGGTGTCGCTTTCTTTGTTTGTGTCATTTTGATACCACTTTGACACTAATATCTCACTTCTCCGCGAAGCTTGATAGATGTGTCCAATTGGTGTGGTTGCGTGGCTTACATTTGTAAACCTCACCCTTTAACATTTAGGTCTTGTTGGTTGTTAAACTTGTCATGGTATCCTTTGATTGGGAGTCACATCTACCCTTTGTTAATATTTATGCCTTGTTCATTTTGAGCTTGACGTAAATATTGACATTGTGTTGATCATTTTTGCATCGGACTATCACTTTGCACACACATTTTCATATGGTGTATTTCCTTGTTGATTGGCTTTGTGTTTCCAACTTGCATGATTGTTCCTTGTGATTATTCATTCAGAAAACTTATTTCCTAGGACAATCCCTCTCGATCTCATCGATATTGCATCATCACAATGTCTATTTTCCTTAGACCTTCTTTGGAAAATCACGCACGCATCTTCATACTTACACAATGTCTAGTTGGTTGTTGTTATGTTTCTGAATCGACAGAGAGTCTTCTTCACTTTGAAGAAGTTTGATCACACTATCTAGATCTAGACATTTGTGCTTAAAATAGTACCAAAAATGACTGACTATCACGCGGTTCCCCATACTTACAAAAATATGGAACCTAGGTTTAGCAATTCAAATCAAAAGATTCCCATTACAACTAAACCTTGTTTGGTTCTTCGTGCTAGAGAGCCCATACGGGTAACTCGTTCCCCACCTTCATCTCATAGTCGGTGGTATGATTTGGATGCTTTTGATCCAAATTATTATTCGAGTTCCCCCCACTCTTCTTCTAATTCTAATCCAAACATTTCCTCTTCTTCTGAGGATTCCAATCCAAATATTTCCTCTGACTCTTCTGATGATTCAGATCCAAAATACTATTCGGATTCATCTAATTCGACTCCTAAGTCATCTAATGCAACTCCTATGTCATGGTCCTCCCTATCTTTGTAGGAACCTCTTCATCATACATTTAATATGACTCCTATGTTGTGGTCCTCCCTTTCTTTGCAGGACCCCTTTTATTAGTCGCCTCAATGATGTCTTCTTCCTTTGAAGATACGTGTGACTCCAAATCCCTCCAATCAAACATCTAATACAATTCTTGAATCGCGGTCCTCTCTTTCTTTGCAAGACCCTTGTTATTATTCATCCGATGTGATTCTTGAATCATGGTCCTCCCCTTCTTCGTAGGACCTTCTTCATCAATCACCCCCAATAAATATTCCTTCTTTGAAGATTTGTGTGACTCAAAGTCCTTCAAGTCAAACGTCTGAATCGACCCATGTGTCACAATCTATAGACTTTGGACTTAATCCTACTAGTTTATAGACAATATACCATCGTTTAGGTAGGTCCACACCACCTTCTTCTAGTCCTGAGGTATCTAGCTACACATCTTCTTCGTCTCTCACATCATCTTCTTCTATTAATACTCATCAAACATCTTCTCAGTCTTCCACACCAAGTGAACCTCTTTCTTCCAATCAACCCCTGGTGGTAGATCAACAACTCATACTGATTGATCTCTTTGAGAATGAAGAAACAATCAAGGCATTTATAGGGGCACATGAATATATTCCTTTAGAAGATTATGAGAAAGGATTCTCTTTAGACTTTGATGCGCCCACATATTCTAAGAAAATGTTGATTCCTTTTATCAAGAAATAGAGGAAGAACCTTGGATCATGCAACTTGATCCTTATCTTATTCTTCCATATTTACATTCTTCATTATGTGATGAAACTCCTTGGTCTTGCATTGATCCATGGCCTATCTTCTCATCACCCAATCACTCTTTGTCTATCATAATTCCTCAATCAAAATCTCTTATGGGGTCAACACCAAGTAGCCCTTCATCTTCATCTAGGTGTGGGTCACCTTCTAGTAGCCCTCCCTCTACTATTTGTGGGACATTTTCAAGTAGTCCACTATCTTCTATTCTTGGGGCACATCCAACTAGCCCCTTATCTTCTATGTATGGATCACCCTCGGGTAGTCCATCATCTTCTATTCTTGGGCCACATCCTAGTAGTCCATCATCTTACATCTATGGGTCACGTCCTAGTAGCCCTTCTTCTTCTATTCTCGGGCCACATCCTAGTAGTCCATCATCTTACATCTATGGATCATGTCCTAGTATCCCTTCTTCTTCTATTCTTGGGCCACATCCTAGTAGCCCTTCATCTTATATCTATGGGTCACGTCCTAGTAGCCCTTCTTCTTCTATTCTTGGGCCACATCCTAGTAGCCCTTCATCTTCTATCTATGGCTCACCTCCCAGTAGCCCATCTTCTTCAATCCTTGGACCGTATCCTTTTCATCAATCACATCATCCTTCTACCAATGACCGGGGTAAGCCCACCATCATTTCTCTTATTCCTATCATCAATCGTAAACGTTTACTTTCTTCTCCTTCTTGGGATCAGAAAAGTCACGTGTTAGCTTATAAGAAACCCAAACAGTTTCTTAATCAAGCTCAAATCAAAACTGCAAAGAGCTCTATAGCTCCCAACAAATCAAACAATCTCAAAATTCTAAATCAAGTGCGATTCAAGAACACACATCAACGTAACCATCAAGTATGGCACAAAGTGCATAAACCTCTGGATAGGGAACTCAAGCTCCCACATACAAAATCCATGTTTCAGGATAAATCACAGTCCTTTGTTGAGTGTGAACTCACCACGATCATCGAGATTGGGGAAAACATGACTCTTGATAAACAAACATACTTAGTCTCCCTTATCAAGGAAGTCACAAACATCGTTGTTGGATCCTATCACACAGAGTGACTTTGTTAGTCCCAACGGTCCAAAAAACTGTCAAAAATCTAAAAAAAAAAAAATTCAAAAATAAAAAAAAACATTGAGAAAACACAACAAAAATCAAAGGTACAAAGATCAAACATTACAATCAGGTGTTGCGTACACATGGATATTTATTTCTTCCCTTCCTTGCTATTCTTTTGCAAGTCTTCCTGCCATTTTCATCCCTTTGGTGATATTTTGGTTAGCTTATTCACATGCATTTTGTGACATTTATCTCTATGGTATCTATTTGACCCTAGTCTTTTATCACCTTGGTAAATTAAAGAACGAATGACCTCTTAGAGATCCTATCACATTCAACATCTAATAAACTTGTTGCGAAGAAATTTTGGACATATTTGTTGACACTAGCCAATTTCATCATCGTAAGCATTTCCACCTCCTTCCATCAAGCCATCAGTGGTTCTTAACCCCTTGTCAAACAAGAGAGATGAAATAAGTTTTCAGAAAGCAAAAGAATCAAAATCAATCAAAATCAAAAGCTAAAAGCTACAAAGCAAAAGCAAATTGATATATTACTCTCTCTTAGGGTATTTCCAATAATCTCTATCGGGCTATGGATGCCTGATTGGTAGTAGAGAAATGTTGTGATTAGAATCAAATACATCTCCATCGGGGCTATGGACGCCTGGCTGGCAGCGGAGCAATGTACGACTATCCTTTCACCATCCATTCACAAAATCACCTTTCACAATAAATCATTCCTACACATTGGCTAGGGTCTCTTCACTTGTTGTCTATTAAATCTTCACTTCAAGAGGTAATAAACTCCACGTGCACACACTGGATATCTATGAGTAAATAGGATTAGTATGTTACCAAGTGTCTTTTTTGGACCTTGTTTAGACTCTTACTCTAGTCCATATCTCGTCTCATGATTTATTCCTTTGGCTAATCACTTCTTCGTCGTGAGGCTTCTAAGCTACATTCATATCATTCACATCATTCTTCTACTTCATTTAGAACATCCATGTGTATAAGATTACTTTTTGCCATGTTTTTGGGCACCTTTGTCCCCTTCCACAAAAACAATCTTCTCCTTCCTTTCTATCATGTGCTTTTAGGCCAACTTACATTGGGGGCATCCTTGCTTCTTCCCAGCACTTCATTGGTTTACATTCACCATCATGTTGAACCTATCCATAATGGCCTTGGGTCCCGCTTCTACCTATGAAGATTTTTCCTTTAAATATTCCCACCTAATCGCTGGGGCATTTTGGCATCTTTGTCTTTCTCACACGCACATGGCCTTATGCCCTTGTACATCCCATCTATCATTGGGGGCATCCACGCTTCCTCATTTTCTGTACATAGTTTCATAAAGCTTTCAAAATCAACAAAAACATTCAAATATGTTTTAGAAAACTTCTAAAAAATTAAAAATCATCCTACAAAACATTTCTCTTTGGTTCTCACTTGTTCATGTGTGTGACTTGCGGATCATCTTGATCTACCTCCATCAACAAAAGCTAGGCTGCTTACTTTGTCTATACTCTGGGGCACAATGAGTTTCCTAGTACTATTTCATAGTGCACATTGTTTTTCATCAGACCGAAGTGTCCTCCATTATTCCCCTCGCATGTATCCTTGCTTGGGGAACCATCATCAACCCTTGTCGTTAATTTACATAGGTCATAACTGAAGCTCGATAATAAAAACATTATATTATGTTTCTTTGTTAGTTTAGCTTGTTTAATTTCTCGTATTGCATTACATTTTGTATGTTGCATGGAGTTAGGCATCTTTCACTTTCTTGTATTGCATTGCATTTTGTATGTTGCATGGATTTGGTGTTTTTAGTAATGGACAATCATTCGTAGTATGGATTTTCATGTCGTTCTACCTTTGTCGTATGCTTATATTTTTCATAAGGACCGATGATGTAGCTCTTATGGCAATATGATGACATCAAAAATTTTCAATACACGGTGGCTAGAGGCTAAGCTCTTCTCTCCCTCCTCCATATTTCTTTTGCATCATTTTCTTCTCACCCCTTGTCTTCTGTCTCACCAGGGCATCTTGCCTCCTCCCATTCTTCTATCTATATCTCACCTTTTTCGATCGTCGATCGGCTTCTTTCATCACCCCATTGACACTCGAGGGGGCATCTCTCCCTCCTACTAATTTTTCTTCTATCCCTTCAAAATTTTCTTCCATCTACTATCTTTGAAGTGGTGTCACTTACGCCACCCCAAAGAGGGGCAAATGTAGACACCTATAATTATGCCCAAGCAATTTAAATACTTAAATTGCATTAATTATCCTCTTTCTCACAAATCGATGACATATCATCAAAAGCGCTCATTTTCCCTCATATCATCATTAATTAATTACACTAAGCTAATTAATTAAGTCACCTATCCAACAAATACCCTAATTAACGACCTTCCGTTAATAAATCACCCCTTCTATGTAGACTAATTAATTATTATTAATTAATTAGCTTTACATTCCATTTAACTAATAAATAAATGTTTAATTGATTTAATCCCCTTCTAATAGCCTAAATCGTACTAATATTCTTCTAATTAACTTCTATAAGCTTACATCTACCTATTAGTTAATCACCTTTGATTAATTAAAACATGTCCGAACTCCCATGACTTGCTAAGCATAAATTAAACCCTTCTAAGGTAAGGTTACCTTTAATAGAGCAACCTTATCCATTCCTAATCATGTTTTACCTTTATCCCACATGCAAAGGGATGAAGTGTTTCCTTTATCCATTGGGCTATATAAGGAGCCCTCCTTCTACCTTTATACATACACCTAAATCTCTCAAGAGACAAAAGTAAGCACATAGTTTCATACTAATAGCCTTTTGTCATTCCTGAGCCCTCCATCCTCCATTCTTGAAGAGCTAAGCCTCGTACCCAAGCATCCATTGAAGGATCAAAGAAAGAAATATAATTTGATTGCCATTTGGACTATTTAGGTCCATTTTAAATGTTTAATTAGGCAATAAAGGGGAATAGAGTTCATGCATTTACATTGTGTTTTGATTAAATTCAAGGTTATTAATGTTTAAAGGGTAGGACTTGCTCATTTCTTCATCATGATGGTGTATATTTTCACATTTTTAGCTAGGTTAGGAATCTATTTTTAGGTGGTAGCTTTCTTGCTTTAAGTTTGGTTAAATTTTTAGAAACACTTGCACACAAGTGTCATAGTTGGGAATGTTTAATTTCTCAATCAAAAACTTTGAATTTGATGCCTCTAGAGGCATATCTAGTAGTAAGATGATGGTAGCCATAGCATCTGCTGATTTGTTAGTTGTGCGAGGGATTTGTTCAAACTGAATATGCTGGAAGTAGTCCTTGAAACTATCAACCATTATTTTATAGGGAATCAATTTTTCATCCTTGGTGGCATATTCATCATTCACCTGTTTAATTATTAGTTGTGAATCACCAAAGACATTGAGATGTTTCATATTCCACTAGATAGCCATTTTTAAACCAGCAAGAAGTGCTTCATATTAAAAAATATTATTGGCACAAGGAAACACAATCTGGAAAGATTTATGAATTAGGTCACCCTGAGGGTTGATAAACAAGATACCTGCTCCTGAACCATGATGTGTAAATGAGCCATCAAAGTACAATTTCCATATGTCTGATTCTGTAATGGTACATATGGATTCATTTGGGAACCATGTGGTGAGTGGTGTATTATTAGAAACTAGAGCTTCCACCAATTGATCAGCTAATACTTGTCTTTTGATAAAAATTTTATCAACACATTCAATGTCAAATTCACTGAGAAGCATGATCCATTTAGCCATCCATCCAATACGAGCCGATTTATAGAGTAAATATTTAAGTTGATCAAATTTTTATATGAGCTTAGTAGTATTATTGAGCATGTAATGTCATAGATTTTGAGAAGCAAAGACCACAACAAGGCATGCCTTTTCCATAGGGGTATAGTTGAGCTCATATGCAATTAATGTTTGGCTTAGATAATAGATGGTTTTTTCCTTTCCTTGATTATCATGTTGTGCTAGAAGGGCTCCCAAGGCATGTTGTGTAGCTGATATATAAAGTAAAAGAGGTACTCCTAGGGTAGGAGGTACAAAAATAGGAGGATGCATCAGATATTCCTTAAGCTTATCAAAAGATACTTGACATTCTTTGTTCTAGTGGAATTTTGTCCCTTTTTTTTAGAATATGATCGAATGGATGACACTTGTCGGCTAGTTGTGATATGAATCTCCTGATAGATTGAATATTTCCCTGTAGGCTTCATAATTGCTTGATATTATTAGGCAGAGGAATTTCAATTACAGACTTTAACTTTATCTGGATCAATTTCTATTCCATGTTTGGAGATAATGAAACCTAGGAGCTTTCCGTATGTGACGTTGAAAACACATTTATTAGGATATAGACGCACTTTATATTCTCATAGTTGTTCGAAGATTCGGCATAGGAATGCAGGATGTTCTCGCACGAGTCTTAGATTTTCCCAAAAATTAATCAACAGTATTCACCTATATCATGCATCATGTCATGAAAAATGATAGTCATGACACGTTGATAGGTGGCTCCGGCATTCTTGAGTCTGAAGGTTATGACTCGATTAGAATACATACGCCAAGGTATAGTAAAAGATGTTTTATGTTGATATTCTTTAGCTATTTTGATTTGATTATAGCCATAGAATTCATCCATGAGGGATAACATCTCGTGCCCATCTATAGATTCGACGATCATATCAATATTTGGTAGCGGAAAATCATCTTTAGGGAAAGCTTTATTAATGTCACGGAAATTAGTACAAATACAAATGCCCCCATTCTTTTTACCTACTAGGACGATATTGGAGATCCATTCAGAATAATCAATAGGTTGGATAAAACCGACATCAAGCAACCTCTGTAGTTCCTCTTTGACTAGTAATGGACCACAAGAGAAGGATCCAAACCAGGAATATCCGCATAGGACCATGCAAATATATTTGAAAAGTATTTGAGGAGTGCGGTAAATATTTCTTGTTCTTTCTGTAGATAAATATGACCCTATTTTAATAATCTTGGGTTCTTCTTCTGTACCGATGTTGACGTCGATGGTTTCCTCAATTACAAATGTGGAGCCATCTTGTAGAGATTTAGGAGCTTGGAGAATTTGATTGATGACTGGATCATATTTAGGATTTCGGGATTCTTTGTGAAGATGATAAGAGAAGGTGGGATGAGGGATATTATATTGGGATGAAAAGGAAAGGGGATTCTCCTGTACTCCAAAGTAGGTGTTAGTTTTTAAACATATGTGGAAAACCTTTTTATGATTCCTAGCAGGTAGGTTATAATGAGTTCCCATGAACTCAAGGATTTATTCATCATTTTGAAATGATTCAAGAGGAGGATGTTATGATATTTGGTCCCATTTAATGAGTTGTGGATAGGTAAGGGTAATGTCAATGATGAGAACAATGGTGTCGAGGAAGAGGTTAGTGTTGACGAGGTCTTCATATTGGCTATAGACGGAACTTGCATCAATATTATCAATGACCTTCTCAGTGGTACTGGAAGTATCACTCAGGTCATCATGAATGATTTCACCAGGTGAGTGGTATCCTAATACATGTCTATCAAGGTTGGGGATAATAGTAGGGGGTTCAAGGATTCCTCACTCGTAGTGACCTAGTCCTTTTCTAACGTACCCCATACATGTTATCATCCTTTTAGGAATTAGATACTTATTATCTAAACAATAAGAAGGTATAGAGTCATCAATAAGCCATGAAGAATTAGATGGTTCAAGGTACTCATCAACAAGATACCTGAAATGAATAAAAGTGGATGAGCCTAATACACATATTTTCATTTGTTTAAACAAACTTCGGGCCTACTAAGTCGTTTGGGTGATGATGGTAGATGGTCGATCTTTGAATGTTTGGTATTCTCCGCACCCTATTATTTTTATCTTGAGTGGTGATGTGGGTAAAAGGGGAGTAAATATGGGCGAGTAGGTAAAAGAGGTGAAGATGATGAAGAGGCATAGTGAGATGGAGATGGGAGACTATCGGGTGAGACATACGAAGTGATGGATTATGAAGGTGAGGTTACTAGCATAGGTTTGGTGATAGGACAGTAAGGTTCCCAATAAATTTTGAACTCCAATGCTTGAAAATATTGGAAGGGCTGAGGGTCGCCATGGATAGTAATTTATGTACCGTCATGCTCAAATTTTAGACATTGATGGAGCGTGGATGGTATAACATTCATTTCATGAATCCAGTCCAACCAAGCAAGAGGTTATGTGGGAACTGGATATCTATCACATGGACAAGAGTGGGGAGCACAACAGGCTGATGTTGATAGGTAAATAGATAGTGCCCACTGATCTATGCTCTATGTTGTCATATGATTTAATAGTAATTATATCTTGTTTTAGATTTGAGTCACTATACCCTAGTTGATGAATAAGATTTAGAGTAAAAATACTAAGGGCCGATCCATTATCTATTAGAACTCTTTTAACATAAATGCTTTCAATAAGAACTTTGATGTAAAGAGGAAGATTGTGGGCAGGTTCGTGTGGTGGTAAATCTTGTTGAGTGAAGGTGAGTGGGATTGTTGGATATGGATAGAGATTAGCAATAAGGGATTGAAATTGTGTGGGATCGATATCAGTGGGAACATGTGCTTCTTGGAGAGTGCGGTATAAAATATCTTTGTGGATGGATGAAGTTTTGAGGAGGTCCATGTTGGAGATTTATTCAGGAGTCTTATTAAGTTGTTTAATGATATTGTGTGGGGCTTGAGGTATGTGGATTGGAAGATGATGGAGTGGCTCCTTTAATCACCACATGGTTCCTGAGAGTAGTGACAACACACTGGGATTTTTGTGAAGGGCATTTTATTTTAATGGTGGCTACTTGATGGGGAGAATGGTGAATATTTCTGACAAGCTATGTATAAGTAGGGGGTATGCGATGGTAATTAATATGGCTAGAGTGATGAGCAGAGGATTTGGGTTTATTTCTAGAATTCTTGTTGTCCTTGGTTAGAAGCATGGTTCTGACCATGATTAGGAAGGGGATTTTGATATATCCCAAGCTTCTAATTTTGGGAAGAGGTGGAAGCATTATCTTCTATTTTGATCTCACCTCGGTCAATAAGGTATTGAATATAGCTATTCAATTTCATACGTGTATGTGTGGCATGACCCTTGATTTTATGGAACTTGCAATAATTATTTTCTTTTAACCATGAAGGTTTGGGTAGGACTCATCGATGGGTTGAGCTTGCGGAAAAATGACCATATTAGTGGTAATTAATTTATCAAGGATTGCTTCCATGGATTCAACAGGGGGTGTATGTTCATCACCTTATATCTTGAGTAGACCATAGTTGTCCCTTAGAGACAGATAAAATGGCTATGCTATGGACATGTTGGACATTCTTGGTGTTTGTTACTCCATCACTGACAACATTCTTATTCTTATTAAAGTAATTAGGTTTTTAGATGTAGAGGTTTGGCTGGATTGGTTGTGATTTTCATGGGAATATATATTAATGAGGCCTTTTGCAATAAGGGCCCTCTCAATTTGCATTCCCTTTTCAATGATGTCATCAAATGTGTTTGCACAATGGACTTGCAGATGGAAAGCTAGTTCCTGATTAAGGTTGGACACAAAGATGGTAACTAGTTGTTTCTCAGGTATGGGCCACATAATATGGCTAGTAAGGGCTCACCACCATTATAGGAAGGATGGGAATATTTCACCATTTCTTTGTTTGGTATTACACAAATCAATCATCGTGACATCATGTTCTACATTATAAGAGAAGTGTTTTATAAATTTTTCTGATAAGTTGGCAAACGTTATAACATAACCTTTGGGCAATCGAAGGAACCATTCTAAGGCTGGACTGCCTAGGCTTCTTGAGAAAATTCTTAGTAAATAGGAGTCATCGTAGGTGACTTCTTGACAAAGCATATAAAAATCCTTAACATGTTCATGGGGATCTCCTTTTCCTTTGTATTTTTCAAATTTAGGTGGTTCAAAATATGGTGGAAAAGGGACTCATAATATGTCATGGTCAAAAGGATAAGGAAAAAGTTCCTTGAATTTATATTGATGTCCTTGAGTGTTGAGTTGCAACCCTTGAAGTGTTTCCTTCATAGACTTCACTTCTTTCTCCAAGGTTGGTTCTGGAGGATTAGGAGGTGGTGGTTTGAAATTGGGTTGGGAGTGATGGGATCCGTGATCATTGGATCATTGTGGTTTGATTTGAGAGGATAAATGGGTGATTTTATTTCTCATTTGTTGGAATTGAGACAATGCAACTTCTTTGGATATATGGGTGTTGTTCTCTCTGCCATCCCGTCTATGTACAATGCGATGGTAATTTGGATTTGGTCGGTGTGTGGAAGGTGGTATTTGACCGATGTCATCATTGTCGTTGAGAAGACTATGGAGTTGGTCATGAGTGTAGTCAGGAGGATGTTTTTCCCCATGTGATATAATTGGAGTAAAAGGGCATCCTTATTCTTTTCAACGAAGTGATTTAACATTTCTCTTTATCTTCCTTCTGTAAAGTATATACTAGAGTCATCGTTGCTACTAGTGTTAACCATAGTCTCTTCATCTTCTCCTCTTGGTCAGTTTTCTTCGTTATTGGCATCATAATAATTGTGGTTGAATAGATCATTTTCCATGTTGTGGTTATTACTTTTGTGGCCATTTCCAAATTGGGATTAGGTTATTATTTGTCTAAGTGTCATTAGATTCTAATTTTGGTGGGATGTATAAGATGAGAGTGTTCTTGAAGTGAAGGATGTATGGATGAAAGGGGAGATTATGATTCCTTGATGATCTTAATGTTTAACCTTAATAGTATAGTCTTGCTTATAGGATTGGAATAAATTTGAGGAGAGACTAGAAGAATGATGTGCCTCATTAGTATGAGGGCTTGGGATGTGCCTTGTTACAAGGTCTTAGAAGAAAAGGATAAGGTTTTAGGATATTTTGGCCTATTAGCAAGATATTAATTAATAAGATTTAGATGTTTGTATCAAAAGGGATCGTGAATAAGATGCTTAGGATGGATAGGATGGATATGATGATATAAGGTGATGATTAGATTTGGGATGGATGAATTATATAATTGGTATGAGTTTTAAATCCTTATGGACCTAGATAAATTTAGGACACCAATATGAATTGTCAAGCGATTAATGGGATGAGTCATAGGTGATATGTGTTTTGTTTTGAAAGTGAGAAGGTGTGGTTGTGTTTAGTGAAAGATGAATGAATGTAGGGTTATGAAATTTATTTAATGATGTGGGATTGTTAATTTTATATTAAATTTTTTGGATTTTTGTTTTTTTTTTGTATTAGAGTAAGAAGTTTGATGTGGAAATATTTATATAATGGTAACATATGTTTAATGTTTATGATTAAAAATTGGATTTATTGTTTACATAATGTGGGTGTAATGTTAGGGAATGTGATTAATGTAATGGGAGAGGGATTATATGATGAAAAGGATGGGGTTAATTATGATGTTATATATTTTTAGAATCGAAGTAAAAGATTATGGTCAAAAATTGGTGGGTGATAAGTGTGTGATTTATTTACAATGATCGATGTGATATTTATTTTATTGGTTTCGATAAAACACTCAAACAAGTACACTCATGCATGCACAATCCTAACTAGTCAAGTGGGAGTACAATCAAGCTATAGCTCACTTTCAATACCACATATGACATTGGTGCTCACTGAGTTGGCCCACCTTTGCGTCGATATGTGATCGACTAGCGAGTAATCTTCGGTGGTTCCTTCCCTGCACTATAGCTTGGTTGCGGCCGAAGGCTACCTAGGATAGGATAAACGAGTTCTCTAGGGCATCCCCTATATACCTTATGGTACGTGGGGCCCAAATCTATGTGGAAAGGATGTTGTCTAAGGCCTGGGTGTTGGGATGTAGAAGCCCCTCACTTCACGTCATGCTTAAAACACGTAGATGTTTAGCCAATAATGACAATTGTCCTTGAATTTATATACCTCGTCGGAACATGGGGTGTGTCTACGTGCGTGGAGATGAAACCCATGGTCACAAGACCCCTAGGACTATGGTAAGTGCGTGGATGTCACTTCCACGTCATGTTACCATTTAAAAAAGAAAAAGGGAAGGAAGGTTAGCCACTTTTGATCCTCAAGATCATCCTAGGACGTGAGAGGAGAGAATACACGGTGTCACCTTCGGGTTTAAACAAATAATCACACGAAGTAAAAAAGGACAATACACAAATTTAATTAGAAATGGATTATTCAAATGGGGGTCTTCTACAAACAAACCTATAAAACAAAAATATTAGTAGTTTAATGAAAAACCCCAATATTCTTGGACCGACCAAGCTACAAATCAAAGGTTAGTAGTCTTAGTTTTTCTTAATATCTTGCAACCACAAACATTAGGTAAAATTTTATTATTTCAATCAAATAGAAAAAATGGCAGAGTTTCCCCTTGTTTCTATGATTTTCTTGCAAAAACAGAATGTTAAATACTAGAAAGATGTTGTAAAACACAAAAATATGCAAGTTGATATTTAATACAAAAACAAAAAGGATCTATGTTATATACACACTATTATAGAGGTCAAATGCACTAAAACAGGTAACAAGTGCACTAAAGGATGGAACCTGTAAATACAAGGCGTCAATTATCAAACGTGTTATTACAGGGTGTATACGTGTTTAAAGTATACCAAACACGCTGATAACCAATCTCGCGTACTAAATTATGCACAAACAATGAGTTAGTATATACGCGTTGAAACAATATATAAACACGTTAAAACTTTGTCAATCGTGTTGGTATGCTTTCAACACTCGAAATCCTCCATAGAGAAAATGTTAGAGAATAAATGCACTAAAACAGAAAGTATACGCACTGAAATATTTGTAAACTTGTTGAAATATCACTAATGCGCTAAATTGTTTTCTTGCACAAGCAAAGAAAAAATTTGACAGGTAAATGCGCTCACATAGTTGATGAATGTGTTGTTTCAGGGCGTACGTGCTGATACGTCATAGAAACATGAAAAATTCAAATTTTGAGCTTAAATCTCACTAAAAATTTCAAAATTTTGGGAATTTGTTCATAGTTAGTAATGTGAACTATTCCAATGAAAAATTAGGTGGGTAAGCCCCATGGTGGGAGCCAAAATGTAGACAAAAATTGTGCTAGCATGCAAAAATGATAAGATTATGCAACCAAACCAATACTAAATCTAACACAACTAAATATCTACCTTCGATTGAGTAAGATGAAAACGAAGGGAAAGCAATTTACCTGTACTTACCTACAAGTAGAATTATCCTCATTTGTTTGCTTGGATTTTCTCCTTTTATTTTGCGTTCTTGGATGTATGCAATGTATGCTTCAGATTTTTGGACCAATTTTGGTAGCACCTCCTCTTTGGTTAATGGATTGATAGAGCTCAATAGATTGCTTGGATTGCTAGGAAATTGGGTAGCATATACTTGCAAATTTTGAGATGTTTTCCATGGAGGGTGGCACCTCTATTTATAGTTAGAGGAGTAGGAATGGATCGTTGAGATCTTGACACAATGGATAAGATCAATGGTTGAAAATTGATGAGATGGGAGGGTGTAGAAAATTATAGATTTCATTAGAATCCTCTATTGAATTTAAAATTCAATAGAATAGTATTTTTAATTTGAATATTTGAATAAAAGGAGGAAAAGATGGAGAGACTTCTAGAATTATAAGTCTCTAGATTTGGGAGCTCATTAAGTGGTGATTAGGTGAGATTAATTGCATTTAGTATAGGTATAGGTATAGGCTAGGTGGTAGGCGAGTGAGTATTTTTAAATTGGTGGAAAATAGTTAATGAAGTTTATTTAGTATAATGAATGAAATATTAATAGTATATTAATATTTCTAAGGGTGTGGATGAGATTTTTGTAACATATATAGATTGAAGCATGATTGTATATAGTATAATAATTAATTATTATAAGGTTTGTGATGGGGATGAATAGTTATTATGGGATAAGTGAAGTATTTTTTAGATGACTATGTCAAAATTTTACATGTCTACACATGCATTCAAGATCATTGAAACATCCTAAAAGTTGTCAAAAATATTTTCAGCCTTTTATATGGCTTCCCTCAACTTTTCTCCAAGTGTTACATATTCTTCTAATTTCGCTCCACATTTTCCTTATTTTCTCTATCTTGTACTTCTATTGTAGACCATTTCCCTTTATTTACCTTTACAAGAAGTAGGTTTACCAATTCCTCCAAGTACTCCATCTCATTGTTATGTTTTGGTCTGCATTACACCATCTATACATATGTGCACAATATTGTTGACAAGGTATGATGCTTTATTATATGCATCTTCCATCATCTTATTCATTTTGTTCAGCTCCTCAGATAACTTATAATTCTTCCTATTCTTCCTCTCCATGTCCTTTTACATTCTTTTTACTGTGGCACCCTTGTCAATATTCCTCCTTCCTACTTTGGTAGTCATCTTTATTAGAGATATGCTTGTGTTTTCATCTGATATTCATGTAGGGTCTACTATTGGTAAAACTGTTGTTGGATCTCTTTTCAATTTTAACTCAAAAATTGACTCTCTTTACTTTGAATTTTGGTTCTTCCATTTGATTATGTAATTCTCAAGAGAGAATATTATATGTACATGGAAAGGCTTCAAATTTATCAAACATGTCCCAACAGAATAGTTATTTGGATGGAATTGAACTCTTTCCCTCAACATCTTGGTCATATCATCAATTTATGACATCTTAGGCAATACCTTTGGTGATTTCCTTTCCTTTTTCTTCTTGCGTGGTGTCTCTTGTACAACATCATCTTACTCGTGGTCTTCTTCCTCACCGGTGTAGGTATTAGTATTCCCCAAGTTCGTGCTCCTCTTTTTCACACACTTCTTCATGTTCTTCCTTGCATACCTCCTCATGCATGAGGTCTTCATCTTGGACTTCTGCTTCCTGCTCTTCCTACTCTAGCTCTTCGCATAGTTATTACTCATGCACATGTTTCTCTAAATATTCCTCCTAGTCCAGATCATGTATAATGTGAGGCATTTCCTCCTCTCTGGGGATTGTCATTCATGCTTATTTTATTAGAGATATTTGAGGAGTGAACGAGGTGTTTTGTTACAGTATCTACACTTTCTTCTTTTCCAATCGGATCCCTCTATTCTATGCATACATTACCAACTATTCATATAGCTCTCTGGGAATAAGCTAAAGAACGTCTCACACAATGAATCATACAAATTGTCTTCCACCCATTCGAAATGCGATTAAAATTACTACCGTTTTATACCTCTACACAAAATTGTCCTAGCCTTTGTCTACCCAACATTCAATACTCTCCAGAGATAAATGAAATGCCATTTGCACACATATTGAAAGTATAAAAGAAATAAGGTCCTAAAAATGGAACCAAAATGTTGGATTTTAGTTTCCAACACAACACGATCAAGTGTGCCGACACCTCATTTAGAAATATATCCAAGTGCTCATCCGAAGTGTGCATGGTCTACCATGTCCCTTATTTTTTATACTTGTTAAGATGTCAATCACATACTTATATATTCACAACATAATACCAAAGACAATGTAATAATAAATTATAATAAGAAAGATGTTAATATAGAGACTGGTCCTTCAATTGTCATAGTATATTTGTAGCCCCAACACACCATTTCATCCCTAATAACCTTCGAAATCCACACTAGATCATCCATCTTAGCAATGATATATTACATTATGCGCATTTCATACTCACTAAAACATAGATATACCACACATAAATCCACTCATACTCACATATCCACGTACTCACTCCACTTAGATCTATTCACTAAATCTCTAAAAAATACATATCACACACATATATAGGGTGGGAACTTGTCGATCACCACTACAGGTTTCAATTCTAAGAATAGATAGTTCCTAAACATAGGTTGCATATCACTAAACTTTTTATTTAGTCTTCAATCCATGACTATCATTAGACATATCAATACATGCACTATAAATAGCCTACTTTTATCCATGCCCACATTCTATATTTAAATTTGTTCATGCATAATCTATATCCATTGTGCATGCGATTTTATCCTCTAGTGGTGTTTTATCTTTACTGAGTCTATTTCTGGAATTTCATTGTCAATCATGTTATCTCTACTTTTCTCTATTTATAGGCCATTTAGAATTTTGGCTAACTCCTTTTCTTTTTCCCTGTGCATAGCCCTTTGCACCCTATTTACCTTTTAACCTCATGCAAACCTTTACACATTTGTCTATACTTGTATCATTCTTGTTATCATTTATACTTTTAGTTCACATGCGCCGTCTTACATGTGGTCTTCATCCTCTACTTGTGGCTATACTTAGCTACTTTCTCGATCCAACACTTATTTTTCCGCCCCCTACATTTTTCCACCCTTCCTCATGCAGGGGTTTAGAGGTCTCAATAACTGATTTAGAGGATGGGTAATTGTGTGACATATAAAGCAGAGAATATTTGATCTTGTGATTAGATGCCTGATAGTGAAGGTAGGTTTTAGGAATATCGATGTATATCACTCACTGTGAGTAGCGTGTATCTCCTATTTTAATGTACATAAACTCTTTCAACTCATGTTAGAGGTCAACCTCAACATAGACCCGTTTCTGGGGCCAAGAACTATAAAAGTGTTGCGGATCCATATATACAAATCACCCAATAGAGGAGGTGCTTTAATTAAGGAAGTGCATGGAGGGGGCGGTAGGCCGGGAATTCAACCGGATGAGAACTTTGAGGGCCATGAATTCAAAAATAATAAAGTCCTACATCTAGGGGAGGGAACCGGTAAGGATTTACAAACGTATCATGTTGTAAAATGGTTTAGAATAGTCTTGGCATGCGAGGGGTCGAAAACTGAAAAATAAAGAAACCTTTAGTCAAGTTTTGAACACTCTCGGGAATGATGCCATGAGCATCCCGGGAGAGCTAACCCAAGATTTGAGCATGCTTTTAGAGGCTATTTATCCCATAAAGTAGCCGACAAGGAAAATTTGTTTAAGCCATTAACATGCAGTATTAAATTCAGAAATAGATAAAACCACATCAGGAGGAGAGATATTACCTCGTGGAATACTTTTGAGAACATTTATGTGGTGGTTCCATTTTCACAACTCCACTAGCTCCGGCCTTGGCATCATTTGTTAGTCTTGAAGTGGAGGGTGCATTATATAGGTGAGCATAGAGAGTGAAAAACCCTAGAACTTGACAATAAAAGTACTCTCTCTCTGCAAAGCCTAAGGTAACCGCAAAATGACATGCGAGAAAATCTATTTTATTTTTCACTACTGATTGTTGATCATTTTTTCCCCTACATTGAAAATTATAATAAAAAATGGTCCAACATATTATAACTTGCTTTCCCACTTTTATCATCGGTTTCTAAATTTCCATTTACATAATAATAAATGTTTCAAATTTTCATTTTGTTCTTTTGATACAATGTGATAACCCAAGCCCAATACAAATGGTTTGAATTTTTCATAACATGCAAATGGATTAGTATTTCCTTTTATAATCATAATTTATTCCTCCTAGTCAATTTTCAACTTTCAATAGTGATAAGTTGTTCATATTATAAGAACACAACCCGTATGGTTATTATTGAAGTATCACATTTTCTTTTTTTTTCTTTTTTAAGAATGTGGTTGTTATTATCCATAAATTGATATTTTATTGTAAGATTAGTGTGGCGTGATGTCTTCAAACACACACACACACACACACACACACACAATCATCTCATACCGTCACATCAATGAGAATGGGCCAATCATGATTGGCTTCCAATATTTTTAACTTTGTTTAACAATATAAAGGTGAATATAAGGCTTCATGTGGGCTTGTTGATGACCTAAAATAATACCTTTACCTATTATATGTTCAGTGTTTACAAATTCATATTTTGATTTTTTTTATAGGTGTGAAGATTAAGATGAAAAATTATAAATTATGTTTTAAGTCCTTTAAATGATTTAATATATTTTTAAAAATAAGGATATTATTAAAGAAATAAAAAAATACTCAAATAAGACATGTCTATTCAGTTCACCATGCCTTAAAATATGGTTGGGGAATTGATTATCCTTAAAGGAATTTCCTAAAACTCACATTTTCTATCATTGATATCAAAAGTTGACTTGAATTGATCACATTCCCTCACCCTTATCTTGTGGTATCCTTATTTTGAATCAAATGTTGTATCTATAATTGCTACATGTAACTTAGCTACAATTCATTTGAATGTGAAATGGAGAATCTATTTATTTTATTTTTCTCTTGTTTAACTACCTGTCGATAATGTATATATGGAAATAATATTTCCTTCTCTATTGTTTACCATATGAGTTAAAGGACTTTACATGATGTTATATTAAACATGCCGAGTAATTAGTTTATTATTCTTTACACATTTTTACAAACAATTGTTTTCTAAGTCTTTCTCTTCAAGCATTCCTAAAGTATTCATATTTATAGTAAATGTAGTTGATGTACAACCTAATCACAACCATTGACTTATTGGTATGCCATAAGAATGAATAATTCCCCATGATTCATTTTAGAATTTCCATTTCTTCATGATGTGGCGGTCATTATGTCTACACATATAAGAATTGAACCATCCATCATCCTATAAAAAAAAGACATTATTTTGCAAGCCCACTGGATTGGTCTAAAACAACAAATTATCTTCTAAAAACACCATTAAATTGAAATACCTACCTTGAGATCTATAAAATGCAATAAAACCCACGATATTTGAAAATTCTATATTCTTATCCAGATAGTTCACCTAGTTATTTGGAAAACATGTATTCACATTCTACCTTTGTGGTTCTACATTAAAGGTTGTGCACACTTCAGTTTGTTCCTTTGGCACATTCTCTTGGTTGCACTTTCCTCGCACCCTTGTGCGCTTATCCTTTCCTTCATCCTTTCATTTTCCTTTTCCTCTTTATTCCACTTTTCCTCGTGTACACCCTTTACACATTCACCTTCTACCTACTAGTTCATATGCCTTGCACGCACACCCTAAACTTGCTTCAAAATTAGCTAAGTTCCTAAACTTTCGCGCACCTTACACATTACTTTGTAATAGTTGTTCCTTGACCATATGTTCCTTCCTCAGGTATTTCTCCTAGTTCTTCCCACGAACGTCACCTTTACACATGCCTTCCCTCTGTTTTCCTTATGTGCCTCATTCTTCCGTGAGCCTGCCTTTGCACTTTCTTCTGCGCCATCTTATGCCACGTCATCACTAGATAAGCTTGAGTTTGCTACACACAAAAAATTAGGCACACCAATAGGGTGTTGAATCTCGACGATAAACCAAGGCATGACACATGGCAAAATTGACAAAATATAGCCTATAGTTGGCCACTTTTTTAGTCAGTCACCTCGTTCCATGTGTCTTACGTGCCTAGTTAGCACTGTGAATATTCTAAGAGTCATAACTTCTATCCTAGTGTTCGAGATCCTTGTGCGCTTGACTTTTTGGAAAGCTACCGACGTCGGCTACATACTAGGCCATTTAATTTAAATTTTAGTAGGATTTAGTAGGTGAGAAGCTAGAAAACATATTTCACGCCATCAATGTAGGATCTGATTGCTCCAACTACATGATTCACTTCAAATCTTGCCCCCTTTCTTCTACAACATGCCAAATAAACAAGGAGAAGTGGACTTGATGATTAGTAGGTGGATTTGTAGGAATTCATTGCTTTGGTGGTCAATTTTTCAAATCGACCTTCCCTTTTTATTTTCTTCTTCTTTGATGGATTCATCTAAAAATGTAAGAGCTAAGCTTATTGTAAAGGGTTGGACATTTTTCATCCTTTAGTGTTTGTTAAGGATCCTATATCTTTGCATTTTGAGTCGTAGACCTCTAGATCTAGTTTGTGCATGTGAATATCGGCCTTCGAGACACCATTGTAACCAACTTTGCATCCTTGGAAGTAATAAAAGGATCATTTTGTGGCTATTTTATGCCTTAAAGTGTTTATATTCTTCTTTCTTTCCTGTTGTTCTCATTATGTGTTTGTTGTGTCATTTTAAGTTCCTTATAGCTCTATTTTCTGGTTGTGTTTCATGAGATCGATAGTGTGAATGTGTTTTGGTTTGTACTACATGTGCCTAGCCTTCCCTCAAACTTTCTCCTTAATTTTCTCTTAGAATAGATAGTGTTTATACCACTTTTCTAGTGCTATCACCTCCTTTAGTTTCATTTTCCTTTCGCTTATCCTTTTATCCCTGGGCCCTTGGCTTGTTTAGCTTAGATTTCCATTTTAGCATTAGGAGTAGTAGGAGTAGAAAAAGGTAGAATAACAGGCCTTCTCGAGAGATCCATATCAAATAACCAAAGTCCCAAAACTTGGAGATGGTTCCATTTTTGTTTTAAATGACTCAGTTCCTCTAGATCTGAGAAACACAACAATTTTTAGCATGCCCAGTGGGACAAAAATTGAACACTTAGATTTTAGATTACTAAATTTGGTGTGTGACTTAGTGATTTCCAGCCTTTGGAGGTTTCTTTCAAAGCATCTAGTGACTCTGAATACTCAAATCTACTATTTTAGCGAGATAGAGCGCATTTTATGAGAAGAGTGCATACAAGACAAAGTGCTACAGCCAAAGGATCTTTCAAATACCTCCATATTCACCAAGAAGAATATGTAGTAGATCTCCCATGCATGCATCCCCATCTCTAGCAAATTATGCATATTCCACTCTTTGTCACAACAAACTAGTGCAGGTTGTCATGGTGTTGCAACCACCTCATCCTTCGAGGATTTTTTCTAGCTTCACTGGTGGAAGCCCTCTCATTGTCAATGCACAATATGACATGCCAACATTCGTGCTCAAGAGTATCCCATATTTCATGGGAGAAATCAAGTCACACCTATTGAGCACATTCAATATGTGACAAATTTTTACTCTGACTATTTGATCATGCATGTTGATGTAGTAGTCAAGCTACTTGCAACTTATTTAAAAGGTAAAGCACTTTGTTGAGTATGGAGCTAAATTACTTCTGTTTTAGCATGTAGTTTTAACTTGTTAGGAGTTGACATGATGAATCGCATCGTTTGGGGTTTGACAAGCATCGATAAGGAAAGTTGGAACCGGTGACGGTTGGGTAGAACCGGCACCGATTACTGCCGTGTAACGAGCATTTATTTAACTCTCAAGTTTTATTTCTATGTTTAGCGTTGGAATAGATTTAATGAATGTAATTGCATGGATAAGTGCATTAAAGTCTTAAACAACTATTTAAAGTATAAAGCTAGGGTTTAGAAGGGGAGGATTGATCATAATTACAAGATAATTGTATGAGAAAGAATTCTTGGTGAAGAAGGAAAAAGATTGAAGGAAGGCAGATTACGAACACCTAAGAGGTGTGGAAGATTGTAAATCTTCATTATATATCTTGTCAAAGATTTGGATAATAGATTGGCTTGTTTCTTGGTGGACGTAGACCACATTGGGTGAACCACATTAAATCGGTGTTGATTCATGTCTCTTGAATTGTATATTTCTTCCGGTAGAATATCCCCTTTTATTTGCATGTACGCTTAGATCGATATATTATCTCGCATAACAACCAAAGTGTGCTAACCCCAACAACTGGTAACATATCTTTGTTTAATGGTTTTCTGTGTTGACAAATTTACTCACAGAGGGTTTTTTGATTGAGTGGGATCTACAAAGAATGGCGGAAGAAAACAAATGCAAGGTAGAGAAATTTGACTGAAATTTTCAATTATAGAAGATGTAGATCGAGGATTATTTGTATTAAAGAGATTTGTACTTACCGTTGGATGAGAATTCTAGACCTACAAAGATGACTGATGAAGAATCGAAGATTATTGTGAAAGGCTTTGGGATCTATAAGATTGAGCCTTGCAGCATCTGTGGCTTCTGAAGTGACTTCTACGGTAGAGTTAATGGAATCTCTTGTTAATTTATATGAAAAACCTAGTGCTTCAAATAAAGTTTATTTGATGAAGAAACTATTTAGTTCTAAGATACATGAAGATGAATCTACATCCAGTCATTTGAATGATTTCAGATCTATAGTAAATCAATTAAAATCACTTCCAATACCATTTGATGATGAATTGAAAGCACTTTTATTCTTATGTTCTTTGCCTAATAGTTGGGATAACTTGGTAATGGTTGTTAGCAATACAACATCGATAATAATGTTTTGAAGTTTGATGATGTGGTTAGTATAATTTTTAATGAAGAAATTCGCAGGAATAGTACAGAGGAAACATCATCTGGAAATGCTTTGAATGTAGAAAGCAGGGATAGGAAGAAGGAGAGATCCAAGAGTAAGAGTAATGGGAAATCAAAGTAAAGGGATATCAGATCTGAATCCAGAGGTAAGGGAATTACTTGTTGGAAATGTGGAAAGAAAGGACATGTAAAGGAAGATTGTTGGTCAAAAGATAAAGAGAGTCAACAACTAGACAAAGGTAAAGAAGCAAATCTTGCTGCATTCGAGGTAATGCAAGATGCTCTTCTTTTTTTCTTTAGACAATAGAATTGAATCATGGGTTTTAGATTCAGGAGCTTCTTTCCACGCAACCCCTAATAAGGGTTATTTCAGAAATTATGTCCGGGCAATTTTGGGCATGTTTATTTAGGAGATGATGAACCTTGGCAGTATTATTGGTAAAGGGAAGTTCATCTAAAATTGCAGAATGGAAATACATGGGTATTGAAATATGTGAGGCATGTGCCAAACCTCAAGAGAAATCTTATTTCGCAGGCAATTAGGTGAATTTTGTTGCATGGTTACTTTTATAGTAGACTCTTGGAAAGTTACCAAGGGTGCTCTTGTTGTTGAAAAGGGTATGAAAGTAGGAACTTTATATTTATCTACGTGTTCTCGATTCTTTTTATACATTATCTACTTCAGATTTAGATGCAGGTATGTGGCATAATCGGTTGGGCCATATGAGTCAAAAAGGAATGTAGATCTTAAAGGCTAAGGGTAAGTTATCAAATTTGAAAGATGTAGATCTTGATTTCTGTGAGCATTGTATTTTTGGAAAGAAAAATAGAGTGAGATTTCTCAAAGTTGGGGCAACTAAGAAGGAGCATAAATTGGAGCTTGTACACTCAGATGTATGGGGACCAGCTCAAGTAGATTCTCTTGGTGGATCCCAGTATTATGTTACTTTCATTGATGATGCTACAAGAAAGGTATGGGTTTATTGTATTAAACATAAATATTATGTTTTTGAAACTTTTAAAAGATGTAAAGCCATTGTTGAGAATGAATCAAATTCAAAGTTAAAGTACCTTAGATTTGACAATGGTGGTGTATATTGATAGCAATGCTTTCAATGATTATTGTTCAGTGAATGGGATATGTAGAGAAATAACGGTTCCAAGAACACCACAGGAGAATGGTGTTATAGAGAGAATGAATAGGACAATCATGGAACGTGCTAAAAGTATGAGGATACATTCTAGATTGCCCTTACAGTTTTGGGTAGAAGCAGTTGATACAATGGTTTATTTGATTAACCGTGGTCCTTCAAGTTCACTAGATGGAGGAATACCAGAGGAAGCTTGGACCAAAAAAGAGGTAGATATTTATTTTCTTAAAGTTTTTGGTTCAGAAGCTTTTGTGCATGTTGATAAGGAAAATAGAAAAAAGTTGGATGTAAAATCCAAGAGATGCACTTTTATTGGTTATGGATCTAGTGATTTCGGATTCTATTTTTGGGATTTAGACAATTCTAAGATTGTTAGGAGTCATGATGTTGAATGGAATGAAAAGAGAATGTATAGGGATCAAATTTTGGTACCCAAGGATGAGAAAATTGAGAAGTTTATTGATGAAAATGAACTCTCAGGTTTGAAAAGAACACCTACAGAAATACACGAATCGTGGGTCCGTTAGGCCTTGACAAAGATCGGTCAAATGGACCGGAATTTTTAATGAGGAGGAACTAGTGACGGTTAAAAGTGACCAGCGTCGGTCATGTTATAATTAGACACAAATGTCCAAGAGGCCTAGATTGAGTCTTGGGTACCCCAAACTTCTGTGAGAAGGTCATAAAGGGTAAGTAAATCTCGAAATATTTACACCTTCTCTGTTTTATTTGTTATTGATGATAATGGTGGACTAGAAAGATTTTAGGAAGTAATGCAGATGAGACCCACGTGTAGTGGGAACATGGCATGGATGAGGAGATGGATTCCTTGGAGAACAGAACCGGACTTGGGATTTGGTTAAGTTGCCAGCAGAGTAAGAGGACATTGCAGAATAAGTGGGTTTATAGTATCAAGGAAGAAGAGGGCAGACAGAAAAGGTACAAGGAAATATTTGTAGTAAAGGGATTTACGCAGAAAGAAGGTATTAATTTTGGTGAAATATTTTCTCCTATTGTTAATATGACTTTTATTCATACTGTATTGAGTTTAGTTGCAGTAGAGGATTTGTATTTATAAAGCAACTAGATGTGAAGATGGCTTTCCTTCATGGTGATTTGGATGAAGAGATTTATATGCAGCAGCCGCTTGGGTATGAAGTCAAGGGTAAGGAGAAATTGGTGTGTAGGTTGAAAAGAGTCTTTATGGGCTCAAGCAAGATCCAAGGCAATGGTACATAAGGTTTTATAGTTTTATGCATGAGCATGGTTACTTGAGATGTGAATCTGACCATTGTGTTTATTTCAAGAAACTTGGAAATGGGAGCTATATTATTTTGTTTCTTTGTATGTGGATGATATGCTTATTGTAGGATCTAGTATGCAGGACATTGGTAAGCTTAAGGGAAAGCTAGCTCACACATTTGCAATGAAGGATTTAGGAGCTACAAAGAGAATCCTTGGCATGTAAATAAACAGAGACAGAAAAAATAAGAAATTATATTTGTCTTAGGAAGATTATATTAATAAGGTGTTGGAAAGGTTTAACATGCAAAATTCAAAACTCGTTGGTACACCTATGGCAGGATACTTCAAATTAATCAAAGATCGTCTCCTTCATCACACAAGGAGGTTGAGTAAATGGCACATGTTCCTATGCATCAACAATAGGAAGTCTTATGTATGCCATGGTTTGTCTTGGACCGAGACATTGCACAAGCAAAGTGGGAGTTATGAGCAAGTTTATGGCTAATCGAGGTAAAGAGCATTGGAAAGCGAGTCCAATGTATACTCGATATTTGAGGACTTTTAGCATGCGGTTGTGCTATGGAGGTTTGGATATTTCATTATGTGGCTATGTTGATTCGGATATGGTTGGATATCTAGATGGTGGGAGGAGAACTACTGGATATATTTTCACAGTAGGTGGGACGATAGTTATTTGGATTTCAAGATTCTAGAAAGTTTTGGATTTGTCTACTACGAGAGGCAAAGTATGTTGCAGCTACAAAGGCTAGTAAGGAGATGATATGGATGAGTAGGTTCATGGAAGAGTTGGGAAAGGAGCAGGATGATTGCAAGTTGTTCAGTGACAATCAGAGTGCAATTCATTTGGAAAATAATTCAGCGTTTCATTCCAAAAAAAACACACATGTAGTTGAGGTATCACTTCATATGGCAGGTATTGGAGGATGTGCAGTTGAATCTAGAAAATATTCACACAAGTGAGAACCCTGCGGATATGCTAACAAAGTCGTTAGAAAAGGAGAAGTTGGAGCTACACTCAACTTTTGTTGGTCTTCGATTTTGAGACTCGAGGAGGAAGAAACAAAGCTAAGGAGGATCTAAGAATGGTGTTGAACAGGTATATTGTAGTAATTAATCTCTAAGTGGGAGATTATTGAGTATGGAGCTAAATTACTTATATTTTAGCATGCAGTTTGAACTTGCTTTAGAGTTGACAAGAACCGGCATCGGTTAGGGTTTGATCGGAATCGGTCGGGGTAATTTAGAACCGGTGATGGTTGGGCAAAACCGACATCGGTTACCTCTGTAACGAGCATTTATTTAACTCTTGGGTTTTATTTCTATTTTTAGCATTGGAATAGATTTAATGAATGTAATTGTATGGCTAAGTTCCCTAAAGTCTTAAACGACTATTTAAAGTATAAATATAGGGTTTAGAAGGGGAAAATTGATCATAATTACAAGATAATTGTGTGAGAGAGAATTCTTGGTGAAGAAGGAAAAATCTTGAAGGAAGACAATACTGAACATCTGAGAGGTGTGGAAGATTGTAAATCTTCATTGTATATCTTGTCAAAGCTTTGGATAATAGATTGGCTTGTTTCTTGGTGGACGTAGCCCACATTGGGTGAACCACGTTAAATTTGGTGTTGATTTATGTCTCTTGAATTGTATATTTCTTCTGGTAGAATATCCACTTTTATTTGCATGTATGCTTAGATATAATATATTATCTGTACTGTTGTTGTGCTAACCCCAACAAGCACTTTAATGATACCATGGCCTAAGACCTATAGCTATTTCCACCTAGGATGAGCTTGGCACAAATCTATGTAATTACTTTGAAGATAAGTTAGATCACCTATCTTTGGTTGAGAAACTGACTACAACAAATAGGGTGCCTAATGAACAAATGACTGATTTCAACATCATATTCTAAAAGACTTGGGATAAAATTCCTTAAGTGGTAAGGCCTATAGCCCAACATGCTTTCTTGTATTATCTAAGGGCTTTGAATAGTGATATCTCAGTTATGATCCAATCCATGGGCATAAGGACTTTACCTGCTGCATACAACATCACAATAAGGGTAGAGAATAGCCTGATCTAGGTGGGTAAGTTGGCTCCTAGACCTTCTGTGCCTTTATTTCTAGAGATGTCTCATGCACCTAACCTTCTATTGTCCTTAATCCATTGCAGAGCATGTAACCGATGCATCCACGTCCTATTCTCCCACACACAAGAAGGAAGATGATGGAATGAAAGCCACGATCGAAAATTGTCCAACAAAGTCATATCTTTAGAGAAGTAGCAGGCGCAAGCCTTTAGAAGTGGCTCTAATCAGGCACATAACCAAAATAATTATCCCTAGAAGAATCAAGTAGAATGATAGATGGCATGTTAATGCTCACTTACCCCTAAGTTATTCCTTCGCATGACCTCTTCAAAGACCCTATATAAGCTAAGAACTTGTTCCAATTCATAAAAACATCGCATAAGAGTCATAATGGTGATTTCCTTGCAACATGCCTCATGCTCATTATCTTTGCACCAATGTTGCGTGCACCCAAGCTTACATGATCCATGATGCTTCCAATTGTGAACCGACCATAAGCACAAGTGAACCGAGAAGTAAGAGAGACCTGAAGCTCACCCGAAGGAGAATTTATATTCTTTGGCACCAAGGACTTTTGTGCAATCAATAAAGTTGTAGATGATGGGAGCGAGACCATGTGCCTAATTTGTAGATAACACAAGGTAAAAAAGAGAATACTTGAGTTTCGTGTAAAAGTCACAATTCCAAAGCAACACATGTTGATCCTCAAAAGAAAAAGGATGTAGCTAAGGGATCTAAATGTAAAATTTTGCTGAATCCTGTATGCAAGGCTCTACACAATGATCCTTTTGAAGCAACATGCATCACTCTTTTGGTAGGTCAAACCTTTGCGAAAGCTAAGGTTCTGTTATTGCACTGAACAAAAGAGAAAAGATGTTATTGAGCCCCAAATGCAAAATTCAATGGGCCTTTCATTTAACATTGTTGACCATATGAAGAAGACAAATATGAATGTCACAATGTGGGAAGCCCTGGTCATTCCATCTTAGAGTGACCTATTGCATGAGGCCTTGGCACAACTTCCACTGGGACAGAGACCCAGTTATTCACAAACCTCACAATACTATCAATATCTTCCAAGAAGAAGAGAAGAAAGTAAGGTTTTCAATACCCCACACTTTTATATGTCTTTGATCATAGGAAAACATCTTGTTCACAATTGTATGATTGACTCGAGGTACAAGTACTTTTGTCATGCCTAAGAAAATTGCTAATGTTGTAGGTCTTAAGTACATCCCCTTGGTAAAAGGAGTCATGTATCTTGATTGCTCAACTATCACCATGATGGGAATCATCAAGGATCTTAAGTTGACCCTCCATGCATGTCCAATTATTACAATAACTCAACATATGTCAATCATCGATCTGCCCCCTCTTTTTTCTTTATGTCTGTCAAGGGATTTTACCACTAAAGTGTGTGGTTACTTGTCTTCTGAATGGTCCCATATGCTACTCAAGACAAGGTATGGTACCCATTTTACCATACAAGCTGAGCCAATATTTTCCTATCATGTTGATTCATATGATCCAACCTCTCTCCAAGCCAATTAGCTAATCCAAGAGGAAGAAGTATCAGTCTTTGAAGAGCATCATGTCACACCTCCTATTTATGACTTAGTGTTGGATGAATGGGAAGAAAGGAACCACAACTTGATCCATATGCTGAAGAGATGTAAGCTTACGAAACTGGGCTTGGTAGATATTTTATCCTTAAATAAGAAGTTATGTTTTCGTGTGTGCTTAAGTAAAATGAGGAAAGCATGGGTCTATGAAATTTGTACTTTAGTGGATCCAGAAGTAGAAATGATGCAGGCGCAGGAGTGGTTCTCATTTATTCTAAGAATTAGAAGTTATTTTTCCCGCAAAATTTATATTTCACATGTTCCAATAATGTGGCAAAGTATGAGGCACTGGTGTATGGCTTTCTGATTACTAAAAAGAAAAACATCAAGGTGTTGTAGATTTTTGAGACCAGGAATGGTTATCCACTGAGTCACAAACAAGTGCATTGTAAAAAATAAGCTTCTCAAAGATTAAAAACACAAATTTTGGGACCTTCTTGGGAGATTTGATGCTCTAAATTTTTAGGTGGTGCAGCGCAAGATGAATAAAGAAGCTGATCGGATGGTTGTACTTGGTTCATAGTTCTCCCGACTAAGGAATTTGTTAAAGGAAACATGAAACACATCAAGATGGAGATCATACCATCTATTCCAGACAACAACACCAAATGGAAATTATTTGATAGTGATGCAAAGATCATCTAGTTCATTCAGAATGAATTTGATTTTTCATCAAACACGTAAGTGATTTGCATGACAGCTATGGTGACCAAGTGATACAACTAAAGAAAAATAAATTACCTAAAGTGTTGGTCACCTTAGAGAAAATATTTATCCCTGATGATGAGTTCAAGGGTGAAGAAAAGAATATGTGCACGATGTAAGAATACTTTTCCCCAGTCACTATTGTGCTTGGTAATGAGTTATACTCATTAAATCTTGTGTGCATGAAGAAAAGCAAGCCTTCATATCTCTCTATCAAAAATATAGTCAAATATTTTCATGGGAATATGAATAGCTTAAATTTTTTGATCCAAGTGTTACAGAACACTCTATTGACCTTGATCCTAGTATTAATTCCATTAGACAAAAGTGGTGATTATTCAATCCAAAGATAGATACCCTCATGAGGAAAGAGTTGTCTAAGCTTATTGAGGTGAAGATCATTTTCCCATAAAATACTCTACATGGGTCGTGAATCTTGTTCCAAGACACAAAAATAACGATGAAATCAAACTCTATGTTTATTTCAAAAAATTGAATAAGAAATATTTGAAGGATCATTATCCTTTTCCTTCTATAGATTAGATTTTGGAGACCGTAGGCTGGTGCGCAAAGGTTTTCAATGTTGGATGGGTACTCTAGTTTCAACCAAATTTTGGTCAAGGAAGAGGATCAATACAAAATGACATTTACAACCAAGTGGGGAACTTTTGCATATCGAGAAGATGCCCTTTGGTCTATAAAATGTAGGCGCAACCTTTCGGTGTGCCATGGATATTGCATTTAAAAGATACATCAATGAGTTCATCTTGGTTTACCTTGATGAAATCATTTTCTTCCCAAATCAAGTGTGAGATCACATGGCACACAGGAAAAATTCTTTGAGAGATACAAAAATTTTGGGTATCTCTCAACCCCAAGAAATGTAATTTTGATGTGGCACATGGAAAGCTATTGGGACATGTGGTCTCAAAGGATGGCATCACTATTGATCATGAGCGTGTTTCATCCATCCCGACTCTCTCTATCAACGCATAAGAAAACCTTGCAGTCCTTTCTAAGAAAAATAAACTTTGTTAGGAGATTCATTACTAACTTTGCAGGAATGATAAGCCCCATCACCCTCATGCTCAAGAAAGACACAACCTTTAGGTGTATAGTAGACGAAAGAGAAAGATTTAACAAAATCAAGCAATAAATTACTTATGCGTCAACACTCATTAACCTAGATTATGTAAAGGATTTCATTCTTTATGCTCATGGCTCTGATGCAAGTGTTGTGGCTATCCTAACACAAGAAAATGAACAAGGGTTGGAGCAACCTATGGATTTCTTTAGTTAAATGTTGAAGGATTGTGAATTGAAATAAAGTAACACGGAGAAACATGTCTACACCATCATGCACATGTTCAAGAAATTTAAAATTATTCTCTCCACGAACCACATCAAGGTCTTTGTTTCATACACAAGTGTTAGAGACATCATCATGGGAACATAGGTCAGCGAGAAAAGAGCTCAATGGGTGACCAAAATCATGGAGTACGATGTGACTATCAAATCCAGAAAGATGGTTAGAGGTAGCACACCTTTGTTGGGTTTAAGATTTTCACTTTGAATGAAACCATAGTCAGGGGACAAGAAATTCCCTCCTATTTAATGTGAGAGGTTTCCTTATTGAAAACAAAAGCCAAAACCTATATATAAGTATACAATGTTCAAAGCATAATGTGGTCTTCTGATATCTTGAAAATATTTTTATGCCATAAGAGTTATCAACACAAGAGGATAGAAGATTTGAAGAGGTGAGGGAGGCAGAAGAATGCAATACTTTTAGGGAAAAGAGATAATAGAGAAAACCCTAATATGTATTGAGAAAAATGAAGTGCAGAATAGAACCATTCACGTTTTTATTAGACACAAAGTTCTCGAGATTACATTCACAAGAACACAAAGTTTCTAGCAAGCCAAGATCGAACGATTCACAGATCAAACTAGGAAGAAAAGAGAGAAGCAGAGGAATAAAGGGAAAACCCTTGTATTGATTTCTTTCTATTTGAACATTACAGTTCCTTCGTATCAGAATTCCAACCCCAAGAATGGCTTCAAAAAACCTTCAAATAGCCCCTAGAAAGTAGTTACAAAATTTTCCCCAAACCATAGCAGGAATCGATTACAACTTATCCAAATCATTCCCTTCATTTCAAGTTCCCAATTTGCAGAGAAATTTAAATTTCAGTAGGATTTAGTAGGTGAGAAGCTAGAAAACATATTTCACACCATCAATATAGGATCTCGATTGCTCCAACTACATGATTCACTTCAAATCTTGCCCCCTTTCTTCTACAACATGCCAAATAAACAAGGAGAAGTGGACTTGACAGACATTAGTAGGCGGATTTGTAGGAATTCATTGTTGGTGGTCGATTTTTCAAATCGACCTTCCCTTTTTCTTTTCTTCTTCTTTGATGGATTCATCTATAAATGTAAGAGCTCAGCTTATTGTAAAGGGTTGGACATTTTTCATCCTTTAGTGTTTGTTAAGGATCCTATATCTCTGCATTTTAAGTCGTAGACCTCTAGGTCTAGTTTGTGCATGTGAATATCGGCCTTCAAACACCATTGTAACCAGCTTTGCATACTTGGAAGTAATAAAAGGAACATTTTGTGGCTATTTTATGCCTTAACGTGTTTATATTCTTCTTTCTTTCTGTTGTTCTCATTATGTGTTTGTTGTGTCATTTTAAGTTCCTTATAGCTCTATTTTCTAGTTGTGTTTCATGAGATCGATAGTGTGAATGTGTTTTGGTTTGTACTACATGTGCCTAGCCTTCCCTCAAACTTTCTCCTTAATTTTCTCTTAGAATAGATAGTGTTTATACCACTTTTCTAGTGCTATCACCTCCTTTAGTTTCATTTTCCTTTCGCTTATCCTTCTATCACTTTGGGCCCTTGGCTTGTTCAAACTTAGATTTCCATTTTAGCATTAGGAGTAGCGGTAGGAGTAGAAAAAGGTAGAATAACCGGCCTTCTCAAGAGATCCATATCAAATAACCAAAGTCCCAAAACTTGGAGATCGTTCCATTTTTGTTTTAAATGACTCAGTTCCTCTAGATTCGAGAAACACAACAATTTTTAGAACGCCTTTGGTGGGACAAAATTGAATGCTTAGATTTTAGATTAATAAATTTTCTCGTGTGACTTAGTGATTTCTAGCCTTTGGAGGTTTCTTTCAAAGCATCTAGTGACTCGAATACTCAAATCTACTATTTTAGCAGATAGAGCGCATTTTATGAGAAGAGTGCATACAAGACAAAGTGCTACAGCCAAAGGATCTTTCAAATACCTCCATATTCACCAAGAATAATATGCAGTAGATCTCCCATGCATGCATCCCCATCTCTAGAAAATTATGCATATTCCACTCTTTGTCACACAACAGACTAGTGCGAGTTGTCATGGTGTTGCAACCACCTCCTCCTTCGAGGAACTTTTCTAGCTTCATTGGTGGAATCCCTCTCATTGTCAATGCACAATATGACATGCCAACATTCGTGCTCAAGAGTATCCCATAGTTCATGGGAGAAATCAAGTCACACCTATTGAGCACATTCAATATGTGACAAATTTTTACTCGACTATTTGATCATGCATGTTGATGTAGTAGTCAAGCTACTTACTGCAACTTATTTAAAAGGTAAAGCATGTTGAGTATGGAGCTAAATTACTACTTTTAGCATGTAGTTTTAACTTGTTAGGAGTTGACGAAGAACTCGGCATCGTTTGGGGTTTGACAAGCATCGATAAGGGAAAGTTGGAACCGGTGACGGTTGGGTAGAACTGGTGACGGTTGGGTAGAACCGGCATCAGTTACCTGTGTAACGAGCATTTATTTAACTCTCAAGTTTTATTTCTATGTTTAGCGTTGGAATAGATTTAATGAATGTAATTGCATCGCTAAGTGCATTAAAGATTTAAACAACTATTTAAAGTATAAAGCTAGGGTTTAGAAGGGGAGGATTGATCATAATTACAAGATAATTTTATGAGAAAGAATTCTTGGTGAAGAAGGAAAAAGCTTGAAGGAAGACATTTCGAACACCTAAGAGGTGTGGAAGATTGTAAATCTTCATTATATATCTTGTCAAAGCTTTGGATAATAGAATGGCTTGTTTCTTGGTGGACTTAGCCCACATTGGGTGAACCAAATTAAATCGGTGTTGATTCATGTCTCTTGAATTGTATATTTCTTCCGGTAGAATATCCCCTTTTATTTGCATGTATGCTTAGATCGATATATTATCTGTACAACCGCAGTGCTAACCCCAACAACTGGTAACATATCTTTTTTTAATGGTTTTCTGTGTTGACAAATTTACTCATAGAGGGTTTTTGATTGAGTGGGATCTACAGCAATGGTAGAAGAAAACAAATGCAAGGTAGAGAAATTTGACAAACTGAAATTATCAATTAGATGTAGATCGAGGATTATTTGTATTAAAGAGATTTGTACTTACCGTTGGATGAGAAGTCTAGACCTATGAAGATGACTGATGAAGAATGGAAGATTCTTGACAGAAAGGCTTTGGGATCTATAAGATTGAGCCTGGCAGCATCTGTGGCTTCCAATATAACAGAAGTGACTTCTACGGTAGAGTTAATGGAATCTCTTGCTAATTTATATGAAAAACCTAGTGCTTCAAATAAAGTTTATTTGATGAAGAAACTATTTAGTTCTAAGATGCATGAAGGTGAATCTACATCCAGTCATTTGAATGATTTCAGATCTATAGTAAATCAGTTAAAATCAGTTGCAATACCATTTGATGATGAAGTGAAAGCACTTTTATTCTTATGTTCTTTGCCTGATAGTTGGGATAACTTGGTAATGGTTGTTAGTAATACAACATCTGCTAATAATGTTTTGAAGTTTGATGATGTGGTTAGTATAATCTTTAATGAAGAAATTCGCAGGAATAGTACAGAGGAAACATCATCTGGAAATGCTTTGAATGTAGAAATCGGGGACGGGAAGAAGGAGAGATCCAAGAGTAAGAGTAATGGGAAATCAAAGTCAAGGGATATTAGATATGAATCCAGAGGTAAGGGAATTACTTGTTGGAAATGTGGAAAGAAAGGACATGTAAAGGAAGATTGTTGGTCAAAAGATAAAGAGAATCAACAACTAGAAAAGGTAAAGAAGCAAATCTTGCTGCATCAGAGGTAATGCAAGATGCTCTTATTCTTTCTTTAGACAATAGAATTGAATCATGGGTTTTAGATTCAGGAGCTTCTTTCCATGCAACCCCTAATAAGGGTTATTTCAGAAATTATGTCCAGGGAAATTTTGGGCATGTTTATTTAGGTGATGATGAACCTTGCAGTATTATTGGTAAAGGGGAAGTTCATCTAAAATTGCAGAATGGAAATACATGGGTATTGAAATATGTGAGGCATGTGCCAAACCTCAAGAGAAATCTTATTTCTGTAGGGCAATTAGGTGAATTTTGTTGCATGGTTACTTTTATAGGAGACTCTTGGAAAGTTACCAAGGGTGCTCTTGTTGTGGAAAAAGGTAAGAAAGTAGGAACTTTATATTTATCTACCTGTGTTACTGATTCCTTTTCTACATTATCTACTTCAGATTCAGATGCAGGTATGTGGCATAATCGGTTGGGCCATATGAGTCAAAAAGGAATGCAGATCTTAAAGGCTAAGGGTAAGTTATCAAATTTGAAATATGTAGATCTTGATTTCGTGAGCATTGTATTTTTGGAAAGAAAAATATTGTGAGATTTCTCAAAGTTGGGGCAACTAAGAAGGAGCAGAAAGAGTGGAGCTTGTACACTCATATGTATGGGGACCACTCAAGTAGATTCTCTTGGTGGATCCCAAGTATTATGTTACTTTCATTGATGATGCTACAAGAAAGGTATGGGTTTATTGTATTAAACATAAATATTATGTTTTTGAAATTTTTAAAAGATGTAAAGCCATTGTTGAGAATGAATCAAATTCAAAGTTAAAGTACCTTATATTTGACAATGGTGGTGTATATTGTAGCAAGGCTTTCAATGATTATTGTTCAGTGAATGGGATACGTAGAGAAATAACGGTTCCAAGAACACCACAGGAGAATGGTGTTATAGAGAGAATGAATAGGACAATCATGGAAAGTGCTAAAAGTATGAGGATACATTCTAGATTGCCCTTACGGTTTTGGGTAGTAGCGAGTTGATACAATGGTTTATTTGATTAATCGTGGTCCTTCAAGTTCACTAGATGGAGGAATACCGAGAGGAGGCTTGGACCAAAAAAAGAGGTAGATATTTCTTTTCTTAAATTTTTTGGAATGGAAGCTTTTGTGCATGTTGATAAGGAAAATAGAAAAATGTTGGATGTAAAATCCAAGAGATGCACTTTTATTGGTTATGGATCTAGTGATTTCGGATTCTATTTTTGGAATTTAGACAATTCTAAGATTGTTAGGAGTCATGATCTTGAATAGAATGAAAAGAGAATGTATAGGGATCAAATTTTGGGACCCAAGGATGATAAAATTGAGAAGTTTATTGATGAAAATGAACTCTCAAGTTTGAAAAGAACACCTACGAAATACACGAATGCGGGTCCAGTTAGGCCACGACCGACAAAGATCGGTCAAATGGACCGGAATTTTTACCGAGGAGGAACTAGTGACGGTTAAAAGTGACCGTGTCGGTCATCACATTATAATTAGACACAAATGTCCAAGAGGCCTAGATTGAGTCTTGGGTACCCCAAACTCTACGTGAGAAGGTCACAAAGGGTAAGTAAATCTCAAGAAAGATTTACACCTTCTCTATTTTATCTGTTATTGGTGATAATGGTGAACTAGAAAGATTTGAAGAAGCAATGCGGGATGAGACCCACATGTAGTGGGAACATGGCATGGATGAGGAGATGGATTCCTTGGAATGAACCGGACTTGGGATTTGGTTAAGTTGCCAGCAGTAAGAGGACATTGCGAGAATAAGTGGGTTTACTGAGATCAAGGAAGAAGAGGCGCATGACAGAAAAGGTACAAGGCAAGACTTCTAGTAAAGGGATTTACAGAAAGAAGGTATTAATTTTGGTGAAATATTTTCTCCTATTGTTAATATGACTTTTATTAAATCTTGTATTGAGTTTAGTTGCAGAGAGGATTTGTATTTATAAAGCAACTAGATGTGAAGATGGCTTTCCTTCATGGTGATTTGGATGAAGAGATTTATATGCGAAACCGCTTGGGTATGAAGTCAAGGGTAAGGAGAAATTGGTGTGTAGATTGAAAAGAGTCTTTGTGGGCTCAAGCAAGATCCAAGGCAATGGTACATAAGGTTTGATATTTTTATGCATGAGCATGGTTACTTGAGATGTGAATCTGACCATTGTGTTTATTTCAAGAAACTTGGAAATGGGAGCTATATTATTTTGTTACTGTATGTGGATGATATGCTTATTATAGGATCTAGTATGCAGGACATTGGTGAGCTTAAGGGAAAGCTAGCTCACACATTTGCAATGAAGGATTTAGGAGCTGCAAAGAGAATCCTTGGCATGCAAATACACAGAGACAGGAAAAATAAGAAATTATATTTGTCTCAGGAAGCTTATATTAATAAGGTGTTGGAAAGGTTTAACATGCAAAATTCAAAACCTGTTGGTACACCTATGGCTGGATACTTCAAATTAAACAAAGATCGGTTCCCTTCATCACACGAGGAGGTTGAGTAAATGGCACATATTCCTTATGTATCAAATGATAGGAAGTCTTATGTATGCCATGGTTTGTACTAGACCAGACATTGCACAAGCAGTGGGAGTTATGAGCAAGTTTATGGCTAATCCAGGTAAAGAGCATTGGAAAGCAGTCCAATGTATACTCAGATATTTGAGAAGGACTTTTAGCATGCGGTTGTGCTTTATGGAGGTTTGGATATTTCATTATGTGGCTAGTTCATTCAGAATGAATTTGATTTTTCATCAAACACGTAGTTTGATTTGCATGACAACTATGGTGACCAAGTGATACAACTAAAGAAAAATAAATTACCTAAAGTGTTGGTCACCTTAGAGAAAATATTTATCCCGATGATGAGTTCAAGGGTGAAGAAAAGAATATGTGGGTGGTGTAAGAAGACTTTTCCCCAATCACTATTGTGCTTGGCAACGAGTTATACTCATTAAATCTTGTGTGCATGAAGAAAAGCAAGCCTTTATCTCTCTATCAAAAATATAGTCAAATATTTTCATGGGAATATGAATATCTTAAATTTTTGATCCAAGTGTTACAGAACACTCTATTGACCTTGATCCTAGTATTAATTCCATTAGACAAAAGTGGTGATTATTCAATCCAAAGATAGATACCCTCATGAGGAAAGAGTTGTCTAAGCTTATTGAGGTGAAGATCATTTTCCCATAAAATACTCTACATGGGTTGTGAATCTTGTTCCAAAGACGCAAAAAGAATGATGAAATCAAACTCGTGTTTATTTTAAAAATTTGAATAAGAAATCTTTGAAGGGTCATTATCCTTTTCCTTCCATAGATTAGATTTTGCAGATCGTAGTGGTGGTGTGCAAAGGTTTTCAATGTTGGATGGGTACTCTAGTTTCAACCAAATTTTGGTCAAGGAAGAGGATCAATACAAAATGACATTTACAACCAAGTGGGGAACTTTTGCATATCAAAAGATGCCCTTTGGTCTATAAAATGTAGGCGCATCCTTTCAGTGTGCCATGGATATTGCATTTAAAGGATACATTAATGAGTTCATCTTGGTTTACCTTGATGAAATCATTTTCTTCCCAAATTAGGTGTGGATCACATGGTGCACTTGGAAAAATTCTTTGAGAGATACAAAAATTTTGGGTATCTCTCAACCCCAAGAAATGTAATTTTGATGTGGCACATGGAAAGCTATTGGGACATGTGGTCTCAAAGGATGGCATCACAATTGATCATGAGCATGTTTCATCCATTTTGACTCTCTCTATCGGTGCATAAGAAAACCTTGCGGTCCTTTCTAAGAAAAATAAACTTTGTTAGGAGATTCATTACTAACTTTGCAGGAATGGTAAGCCCCATCACCCTCATGCTCAAGAAAGACACAACCTTTAGGTGTATAGTAGACGAAAGAGAAAGATTTAACAAAATCAAGAAATAAATTACTTATGCGTCAACACTCATTAACCTAGATTATGTAAAGGATTTCATTCTTTATGCTCATGGCTCGATACAAGTGTTGTGGCTATCCTAATATAAGAAAATGAACAAGGGTTGGAGTAACCTTCTATGGATTTCTTTAGTCAAATGTTGAAGGATTGTGAATTGAAATAAAGTCACACGGAGAAACATGTCTACACCATCATGCGCATGGTCAAGAAATTTAAAATTATTCTCTCCATGAACCACATTAAGGTCTTCATTTCATACACAAGTGTTAGAGACATCATCATGGGAATAGAGGTCAGTGAGAAAAGAGTTCAATGGGTGACCAAAATCATGGAGTATGATGTGACTATCAAATCCACAAAGATGGTTAGAGGTAGCACACTGTTGGGTTTAAGATTTGCACTTTGAATGAAACCATAGTCAGGGGACAAGAAAGTCCCTCCTATTTAATGGGAGAGGTTCCCTTATTGAAAACAAAAGGCAAAACCTATATACAAGTATACAATGTTCAGCATAATGTGGTCTTCTGATATTTGGAAAATATTTTTATGCCAAAAGCTTTATCAACACAAGAGGATAGAAGATTTGAAGAGGCGAGGAGCGGAAAAGAATGCAATACTTTTAGGGAAAAGAGATATGAGAGAAAACCTAATATGTGTTGAGAAAAATGAAGTGCGAATAGAACCATTCATGTTTTTTTGATTAGACACAAAGTTCTCGAGATTACATTTACAAGAACACAAAGTTTCTAGCATGCAAAGATTGAATGATTCATAAATCAAACTAGGAAGAAGAGAGAGAAGTAGAGGAATAAAGGGAAAACCCTTGTATTGATTTATTTCTATTTGAACATTACGGTTCCTTTGTAGAGAATTCCAACCCCTACAATGGCTTCGAAAAACCATCAAATAGCCCATAGAAAATAGTTACAAATTCTCCAAATCATGACAAGAATCGGTTACAACTTATCCAAATCATTCGCATCGTTTTGAATTCCCAATTTGCAGAGAAATGGAAATGGCAAAAAACCTAGATTTTCATATTGTAACCATTACATTCTTTCACAAGTTTAAATATGGACCATCGATATTGATTTTACACCTTTGAATTTGAGTCATCCACGTGGCAAGAAATGATTGAAGCGTGGGCAAGCCCTTCAAATTTTATAACTTTTATGGAGATTTGGCAATTTTTTACATTTTGGTCCATCGGACCGATTTGACTTTTCAACGTGAACACGTGGCATCATTTGATTGGAGACGGGAGTGTGGCTCTCTTTACAAAATTTCAACCTTTTTAGAAAAAAGGGTCAAAGATTTAAAATCCTCCTGCAGGCCCGCTCCCTAGTTTGACTATTCAATGGTGAGACACGACACGTGGCACTCTATAATTGGCTACGGGGAGGTGGTTTACTTTCATACTTTGTGCTTTTTACCATAAGAGCCAAAAAACTTAAATCTTCACCGAAGACTCGTGCCTCGCATTGAATTTTCAAATAAAAAACACGTGGCATATTTTGATAGGTGGCGGGGTCGCGACTTACCTTATTCCTTTTAGTCCTTCTAATGAGAAAAACTTAAAGACTCAAAGTTCTCTGGTAACCCATACCTCCGCTTTGACTTTTCAACCCTGAACTCAACATGTGGTGTTGCTTGAGTGGTTATGGGGGTGTGCTTCACATTACCTTTTGAGGTCAGCAGGATGTAATCACCAACTGTGATTTTTCACTAAGAGAAACAAGTTCCAAAATGACTCCTTAGCCTCACCGGCCCGCTTTTGGCAAAAAACACCAACTTAGGTCCGTCGAGCCATAACTTGAAAAGTACAAGGAGTTAGAAAGACTTATTTACCTTTTTGGAAAGGGGAAGAAATTTCCCATCAGATAGAATAGGTTTCAAGAATCCTTAAGTCTTGGAAAGTACCAGATTTCAAAATACTCTGTCTTAACACTTTTTAAAATGGCACCAACTCAAAATTTTAGGTTTAGACTTGGAAAAAGAAGGGAATTTTGAGGGTGACAACACACACTCTACAAGTAGATATTTGAGGGCATGCAAAATGAAATTGAGACTTCATTATTTCTAGATGAAGAGATTCCACGTGCAAAATCAAAACATAATATAGACCCTGGCCCGTGCGAATAGATGAAGGACGTAATCACATTCCTTCCTGAAGGCACATATCCTCTTGGTTTAAATAAAGAAAAGAGAAGACATCTAAGGCTGCAATCTATTCCTTTTATTTTGATTTATGGCCTTCTCTTCAAAAATAATATTTATGGTATGTTTTTGTGATTTATTGATTTTACATAGACTAATGAAGTGTTAGCAAAATTTCACGATAGATTTTCTGATGGAAACTTCTCTACCAAATCAACAACAATGAAGATCATAATGACATGACTATTTTGGTCTACCTTGTTCCTAGATATGCACAAGAGGGTCATGAAATGAAAAGAATGCGCTTTCTTTGCATGTAAGAAAATATTGACAGTGCTTCCCCTCTGACCAATCCAAGTGAATCAACATTTTTCGTAATGGGGTCTTGACTTCATAGGCATGATTGATCCTCCTTTAAGTGTTGGGCATAAATGGGTATTAACAGCTATGGATGACTTCACCAAATGGATAGAAGCTCTCACGCTCAAGGAATCAACTGAGTTTTTCATCTTTGACTTTCTCGAGTTATTGTAACCTGTGTGTGACATCTCTAAGACCATTATCTCTGATAATACAAAAGCATTCCTTAGTACTCAAATCAGTTTTTGGACTCTTAGTCTCAAAATATACTTGAATATTTTTCCAACTATTACCATGAGGGAAATGACTGAGAGTCAACAAACAAGAACTTGATTAGAATTATGAAGCAGACAATGAATACCAACCATAAACAATGGCATATAAAGGTCTCACGTGTGCTCGAGAAGACATAATCATGACAAAGAAGGCAATAGGCACATCACGGATTACAAACTCTTCTATAGCAAGAGGATACACTTCATTTGATACTTAAGTTGAATTCATTGGCACTTGGTCAACAACTGGAATTGGAGGTGAAAACAGAGAGAGAAATTAGAATGGTAGAGCTAGTTGAACTTGAATAATTAAGAAACTATGTCATGATCAAGCTAGAACATCATCAACAAGGAACAAAGAAATGATTTGATAGAAAGTCTAGGCCTCAAGCTTTCAAAGTTGGGGACCTTGTCTTAAAGTGATATTGATAGAGCTAAAATAGGGCACCATTCAAAGTTTGATGCACTTTGGAGTGGCCCATACATCATTAGTTCATGTAAGGATGTTAACTCTTTTGATTTGTCTCATCTAGATAGATGCGCATTATAAATACCGATCAATGGGATATATCTTAAACCCTTCCGTTAAGTTTTTGGACATTATTTTATAAATATTATAGTAGTTTTAATTCCTCCAAATTCTTTTCATGCACTTTTTTTGTTTGTACATAGTTATTTCTTCTCGTGCGCTCTTGCAGGTGTTCTTCTTTTGCTTATAAGATGTTGGTATTCTTTCAGTAGTTTTAGTAGCTTTTTAGGGTTCAAAGAAGAGTTCAGAAATGTTTCATCAAGTGAATTCAAGGGGTAGTTTTTCAAAGTCGTAGATCAAAAATTCATATACATAGCACAATCCATGCATAATGGATTCTCCAGGATATTGATCTCTTTCATCTAGTAGGAATATGGCCCCAAAATTCACCAAAACTATTATCCAAATAACTCCCCTAGTTATTTGGACAACTTGTATTCACATTTTGGCTTTGTGGTTCTATATTAAGGTTGTGCACACTTCAGTTTGCTCCTTTAGCACATTATCTTGGTTACACTTTCTTCACGTGCTTCTCCTTTGCTTCATCATTTCATTTTCCTTTTCCTCTTTTTCCACTTTCCCTCATGCGCACCCTCTGCACATTCACCTTCTTCCTAGCAGTTCATATGCCCTGCACACACTCCCTAAACTTGCTTCAAAATCAGCTAAGTTCCTAGACTCTCGTGCGCCCCACACATTACTTTGTAATAGTTGAGCCTTGACCATACGTTCCTTCCTCGGGTATTTCTTCCATTTTCTCCCATGTGTCACCTTTTTATACATCTTCCCTCTATTTTCCTTTTCTACACCTCATTCTTCCATGTGTCTGTCTTTATGCTTTTTTCAACACCATCATGTGCCATGTCATCACTTGACAATATTGAGTATGCTACACACAACCAATCAGGCATGCCAACAAGGCATCAAATATTGACGAAAAACCAAGGCATGAAATGTGGTATAAATGACAAAATCTAGCTTACAGTTGGCCACTTTTTTAGTCAATCAGCGTGTGCCACATGTCATGTGTGCTTAGTTAGCACTATGAATATTTTCATAGTCATAACTTCTATTCTAGTGCTTGGATCCTTACATGACTAGAATTTTGACGAATTTGCACGACGTGGGCTACATGTTATGCCATTTAATTCAAATTTCAACAGGATTTGGTAGGTGAGAAGATGGAAAATGTCTTTCACGCCATCAATCCAAGATCTGATTGCTTTAACCACCTGTTTCACTTCAGATCTTTCCTCCTTTCTTTTCCAACATGCCAAAGAGACATGGAGAAGCGGACTTGATAGATTAGTAAGAAGATTTCTAGGTATTCATTGTTGGTGGTTGATTTTTCAAATCGACCTTCCCTCCTCTTCTTCTTCTTTAATGGATTCATCTATAAATGTAAGATCTCGACTCATTATAAAGGGTTGGACATTTTACATCCTTTAGTGTTTGCTAAGGATCATATATCTCTGCATTTCGAGTCGCATACCTTTAGATATATTTCATGCATGTGAATATTGGCCTTCAAAAGCCATTGAACTAATCTGTACATACCTAGAAGTAATAGAAGGAATGATATTGTGGATATTATCTACCTTAACATGTTTATATTATTCTTTCTTTCCTGCTTTTTGTATTATGTGTTTTCTATGTCACTTTAAGTTCCTTACAGCTCCATTTTCTTGTTGTGTTTCATGAGATCGATGGTGTAAGTGCGCTCTAGTTTGTGCTACGTTTATAGCCTTCCCTCACACTTTCTACTTTGTTTTCTCTCAAAATAGATAGTATTCATCCCACTTTTATGGTGTTATTGTCTCCTTTATTTTATTTTTCCTTTTTACTTATCCTTTATCCCTGGTTCCTTGGCTTGTTTAGCTTAGATTTCTATTTCAGCATTAGGAGTAGTAATGACGGTATAAATAGGTAGAGGAACCGACCTTCTCTAGAGATCTGTCTCAAGCGTGCAAGGTCCCACAACTTGGAGAAGGTTCCATTTTGTTTTAAATGACTCAATTCCTCTGGATTTGAGAAATGGGTGCACGTTTGACAACAAACACATATCTTAGCAAGGTTTTTGCTAATTAAGAAATTGACATTACTAAATCACACATGTGCAAAACTTTTGTTGCAATATAATGCCTAACTAAAATTTATAGAATTTTTTTGGTTTTAAATAATGTCGAATGCTTCCAACATTGGAAAGAGCATTGTTATGTCTTCCATAAAGTTTTTTTATTTTTCTTTGGCTCATATGCTCAACATTTATTAGATTGATTGGTCAAATATATACCTATCATTTTATATATATCGACTAAGAGCCCCATCACGATTGACACCTTTAGGTTAGATATTTATAGACAAACTATTTCTGGACATTGTTAGGTGTACCGGTTTGTTGAAATGATTGTAATGAAATAGATAAATATTTATCGTCTAAATATTAAAAATTCCACTTTATTTCCTTATTTAAAACATTATTTAATATTTTAACTTATTAAACATAAGATAAATGTGAAGGCTTCCACTATACTTAAGTTACCATCTCCTTAATAAAATAAGAAATTAAATTAATTTTTTTGATATATTTATATTTTAATGTTTAAATATTTCTCAACTATAGTGTGGAAGAGAATGAAGTTAATGTTGGTCAATCTCATTCATCTACAATTGCAAGATAAGAAAGTATTATTAAATTTGACGGTTGTGGTTAATGTTTGAAGACACATAAAGGTAAGATACTCTGATATACTTTGCACAACATGTTTCACATGTGTGAAAATTTATTTTAAATTTAATACAGGTTATTAATTCTTAAATATTGCATCATCTAATCTATTGAAATTTTCTCTAACCCTCTAATTACCCTCCTTCATATCTCCTCCATCACCCCTCTTCCTCCTACCATGTTTCACTCATACTTTACGTTCTCCAACACATCCCTATGAGTATTTTCATTGCACTCTTTATATGCGATTATTAATTTTATTTTTGTTAAATTTATTATGCTCCATTAAAAATAAAAACTCAACCAATAAAATTATTATTTTTTTAAAATTTAAATTTTTAAAATCTTAATATAAAATTTTGTGAAAAATTAAAAATCACATATATAAAACTAAAAGTGACAATTTTGAAAACTATATAGTTCCGAAGGCAAGATAATTAATTCACAAGAGTAAATCTTAGGGAAATAATCTATTGCAAATTGCAATATGTATGTATTTGGAGTTCATTAAAAAGTGTAAAAGAAACACATTGGCAAGCACCGATAATGGCCAACAAATGACATCTTCAAATAGAGATATTGAACATAAAAAATGGGTTTCCCATTTAGAAAAGCGGGAGCACGGAAAGTGTAAGTAGATGTTCATATGAAAATTTCGTTCATCTTCATTTTAAAACTATCGCAACTCGCAACAATGGAATCAGTCATTTATTTTTCTCACACTCAAGACTTTTTTATTGGAGTACATTACACTCAATCTGCATTTCCTTCCAAATTGATGAAGACAATTGCAACGTATCGGGACGTAAGAATTTTTAAAAGTAAAACCGTATAATTTTCAAAATATAGGAAGAAAAATGTCAATCTAATACCGTAAGTCTATGTAACTGCGTGCAAAGCGAGTCGATCTTCTAGGGTTTCCCCCTCTAACCATTATACCGTGGCCTTTTCGGGATTTACGGGAATTTATTGCTATAGTCTCTCCTATGGTTTTTCACCCTCTGGGTGTCCCCTATATAATGACATCGCCATCTTCAAACCCGATTGTTTCAACTGTGGCAGGAGATAGTGGAGTGAGCAATGGCACCGTTGGTGAAGCACCCTAGGAAATTCATCCCAAAGGTTTTTCACGAGGTAATCTCTCTCCTCCGGATGTAGTTCTACCCATTCCTAAATTTAATGTTGCATGTCAATGGTTAGAATAATTTTTCCTCATTGGGTATTTTGAGGTTGAATCCCCTCTAAAAGCATGCTTAAATCTCAAGCTAACATAGTGTGATCCCTTATGGGGTCCGTCAGATATTGTCAAAACATGACCAAGGGTTTCTTTCTTTTTGTTTCTCTGACCCTACTAACGCACCCAATATTTTGGCTAAGCAATCCACTTGGTATGTCTGTAACTCGTTGCTTGTGTTAACACCTTGGCATAAGGAATTTTTGGTATTTGAGTATACCGCCCTTAAAGTTTCGATTTGGATTGAATTTCCTAGTCTTCCTCTGTCATGCATTCATTTTTCTACCAAAAAGTTTTTATTCTCTTGGGAGAGTAGCATGCATGGAAGCTGAAAGTTTTACCATGCTCATCCCCAGAAGTGAGTATGCGTGGAGATTGATCTCTCACAGGATCAAAGAATTTTTGGATATTCAAATGGGTGATAAACGCTACTCCTAGCAGGTCATGTATATCAATCTACCCAACACTTGCTTCCATTTTCAAGAGTCGATCATAAGATCGTGGATTTTCACTTTATGTCCCCCATAACTACCTATGGTAAAAACAGCTCCCGAGCTAGTCAAACCCCAATAGGAGGAAGGTTGGAAAGTTGTCGGGGAGCAGCGAAACAAGAAAAAACCCAAAAATCCAAATCCTTTGGCTCTCATGGCCATCGAGAACCAATTGTTAAGGAACATTCTCACAATATGTAGGCTAAGGAGCCTATATCTGTTGCTAAGGAACCAATTTCATCTGCTAAGGAACTATTGATTGTAATCAAAGCAACCCATGATTGTTTGTAACTCAATATATTGAAATTGTCAATGCGATTTCATAACATGGACCTTTTCCCAAAGTGTGGGACCTTTTAATTGGGAAAATCTCTCTGGATGAAGGCTAGTTCCTATTCCTCTATTATGATACACACATTCAAATTGTAGAGGATCTATCCTAAAATCTACTCTAACTTTCCAAGGAGATAGGGTTAAGAAGATTACAAGAAATTAAACCTAAACTAACAGAGGTGATGCACCAAAAGGAATGTTGAACACCTATTTTACATGGAGATGGAAACCAAAATCAGATTAAGAAGGATGAAAACACACCAAATCAATCCACTGATGAGAATCCACTAACCATTAAACACAAACCATTAAAATGTAATACAACCACCATGCACAGATAACCATGATTACAATGAGAGATCATAAAGAAGAAATGAACACAAGAGAGGGTTGAAAACAATCCATAGATTTATATTATTTCTCCATAGATTTAATACATTTCATTACAATGGCCAAGAGGCAAGATTGCATTTACATTTTAGATGGGAGGTTTGAGCTCCAAAAATTCACTTACAGATAAGATAAGAAGGGAGGGTGTAAAGAAAAATTATCCAACATTAGAAAATGCCCCTCCTTATAATATATAGGAAGAATGAGAGAAAGGAGATAAAATAATTTGAAATATTGCTTCAAACACCCTAAAATGCATTAGATTTACCTACAACAATGATGGGTGTCATTGCAAAACCCATACCTCCATGTACTATACCTTGTTGGGAAAGAAAGGAAGCCCATAGTTAATCATTATGGTAGGTGAGAAACCTATAACACCCTCTAAAATGATGGACTATATTTCCTCATTTTGAATAACTTGGTCTCACTTAAATTAACATTATTGAGAGCTTTCCAAAAGTCCTTTCTTTTGCAAATCCGAGCTCCCAGTCAAAAGTTATGGCCATATGAAGATTGGGGTGTGTTGGTTTGCAAAATGATACTTTAATGGAAACAATAGTCAGGGGACAAAAAGTACCTCCTCTTTGATGGGAGAGGTTCCCTTATTGAAAGAAAGCCACAAAACCTATGTACAAATATACAATTTTATCATAATGTGGATTTATGATATCCTGAAATGCATTTAATGCCCAAGATTTTATCAATATGAAGGATAGAAGACTTAAGGAAATGGGGAAGGAAGAAGAAGACAATACTTTCAGGGAAATTAGATGGAATACCCTTATGTGTATTGAGTAGAGAAAATACATAATATAATCATATACATTCATAACTGACACAATTTCACAAAGTTCTCGAAATCACATCAACCAGAACACAAATTTTCTTATTACAAAAATAGATGATTCACAAGGTTCGACAGAGAAAGAAGGAATGCGAGGAAGAAAGAGAAGAAAAGGGAAACCCCTGTATTGATATCCTTTAACTCAAAATTACACCTCCATAATCTCATAAATTCCCCCTTTCCTACGCATCTCCCCATCGGGCCTTTATAGAATTCATTATACAAAAAGATTTTCCTCCAAGAAAAGAATATCCGAGGAACACTTTGTTTGTTACAGATTTTTTGAAGAAAGTGACATTTAACAAATTTGTGCTCGAGAGCTGCCAGGTGTACAAATGATCATCCATTTTAATCATTCCCGCTTGTCACTTCTAGAAAGGGTGCCTGATTGTCACTTTTTGGGCAGCATTCTCATCATCATTAACTGCGCAATTTCTTCCGTATCAGAAGATCAAGAATGGCAGAAAAAGGTGTGTTGTAGATTTCTGGTTCGTGGAGGAGCATCAATGGAGAAAAAATAGATGCGTGGTGCCAAGGCCATTACAACCATTTGTAACTTTAAATGTGAGCCACTCATCATGCTTTGAAACTTTAAATATGAGCCATCCACGTGGAAGAAGTTAGTTGGAGAGGGTGTAGAGGATGCCTCTTACATTTTGTGACTTTATAGATATTTGGAATTTTTCACATTTTGGTCCACCCACCCGCTTCTAGATTTCAGCCCAACATGTGGCTTTACCTGAGTGATGATGGGGTCATGGCTCAATTTTACAATTTTAACTTCATTTCAGAAAAGGTTCAAAATCCCAAAGTTCTCCACTTGCACCATGCTTTCCCACTTTGAATTTTCAATGCAGGAATCAATACGTGGCATCACCAGGCATGAGCGGGGATGCGGTTCACTTTATCACTTTGCTCCCTTTATGGAAACAAAGCCAAATTTCCTAAAGTTTCCCGCTAACCCGCTTCTCCATCTTTGACTTTTAAACATAGGTATCAACATGTGGCATCACCGAATGCCCGAAAGGTTACGCTTCACTTTTCACTTTATGCCTTTTCATCACAATGCTTCAAAACGTAACAAGGGCCCGCATTTATGCCTTTCACCAAACAACCAATTAGGGTCCTTTGGGGCCAATATGAAATTTTGCTAAAATAACAAAAATGTTAAGTTCACAAAAAGGACCTAACCCGCCGCATCCAATTATATATGTCCACTTATCATGATACTGGGCCAAAAATTTGATGGGGAAGAGATGCTCGTCACTCATGACTATAAAAAAATTGCAGAGAAGGAGAAAAACTCCACCATTCATGCCTGATTTTCAAATTTCTTTTCACGATCAGAGAGTTCGTAAACAATACAAGGTTTGATAATGAATGGCCATAGAAAAGATTGGAAATTACATCATAAGAAGGAAACAATGGAATTTTCACACTTCCGGATAGGAAAATGCGGAAAAATTGCCAAACTATGTGGATAAACCTTGAAAAATGAAATTTTCTCCATCTTTCCACACTTCTCACTTTTCTTGAACACTTTTGAAGGGCATGAGCTCAAAATTTTTGAATTTGACTTGGAAAATGAAGGGGAATTTTGAGGGCGACAACAATTGGATCTTTCTAGGGATGATTTGGCTTTTATGAAGAAACAAGGCAAGATCAAGAATTACAGAAAAAACTCGGGAAAGAAGACCAGTGCCTTATCCATTTGGAAAATAGAGTCAAAGCCAAAACCAATATAGAATAGGATGCACATGGAAGGGAAACAAACCAAAAGGGAAGACCAAAACAAAATGTTGTACAATATATATAGATGGACTTTGCCGAAGTTACCTAGATCTTGAACAACTTCAAATACTACCCACTATAAGAAAGTGGGAGAGAGGATCATCCATGTAATCCAAGTAGAAATAATTTTCTCCAAAGAAAGTGCCCGATTTTGAAAGGGACAAGCCAAAGAGAATCAAACTTACCATGGATTCCTCGAGGTTCATGTCTTTTTTCCCATAGTAGAACCATGTCTCCCACTTGGAAAACTTTGGTTTTAGCCTTATTTTCAAACAATGCTTTCACTTTCCGTTGGTGAGAAGAGATCCTATCAACAACTTGCATCTTGTCCTCATGTATCTTTTGAAGGTACATAACCCTTTTGTCCAAATAATTGATGAAGGTTGAATCTTCAATAGCCTTCATCAAGTTCAAGGCTAGAAACTCCACTATCACTGGCAGTTGAGCTTCCACACCATACACCACTTAAAATGGGGACATTCCAATTGCTATTTTGGGTGTATTCCTATCATCCCAAAGAGCATCATAAATTTTCTTGTGTCAATTTCTCTGAAAGTCATTGACAAGCTTTTGAACAATAGTCACCAAGTTCTTATTTGTTGATTCTTCTTGTCCATTCCCTTGGGGGTATTAGTCTAAAGAATGAGCAAGGGAAATTCCATAACCATAGAAAAATCCATCATCTCAGCAGAAGAAAAATTGGAAGAATTATTAGTTACAATCTTGTTTGGAACCCCAAACCTTATCAAGATGTTCTCTTTAATGAAATTACACACCACTTAGAGGTAGTGATTTTGACTGGAATGACTTCCACCCACTTTGTGAAGTAATTTGTAGTAGTTAAAACGTGAGTATGTCCAGCACTAGAAGGTGGGTTAAGATTTCCAATGAAATCCAATCCCTGTTGTTAAAAAGGCTCATCAATCACTACCGGTCTGAGTGGAAAAGCAGCCAACTTAGGTCTCCCAACAATTTTTTGACATGCTTCACATTTTCCTACCCATTTTGATGCATCTTTGAACAACGTAGGCCAATAGTATCCAGCATGAAGGATTTTATGGGTAATAATAGTAGAAGAGAAATGCCCTCCACAAGCCTGGTCATGAAAAGATGATAACAACTTATTTTGTTTCTCTTTTTCTACACACTTCAAGAATATTCCATCTATACCTCGTTTGAACAAATCATTATCCCATAATACATATTATGTAGACCTTAGCTTGATGGCTCTCTTTTCCTTAGTACTCAAATGGGATGGAAATTCACCATAGGTAAGAAAATGTGAAATGTTAGCATACTATTCATTTGTTGAACTGAGGAAGAGAACAACAGGAACATCAACTCCTTCTTGGGACAATGCTTTATCAACTCCTTTAGCAATCAGCTCACACAAGCCCTTTCCCTGAACTAGCTTAGTTGGTCTGATATCAAGGTCATACTCTTGAAACTTTGCTACCCAATTTCCCCTCTTAGTTCCAAACTCATGTTGTGTAAGAATAGATTTTACAGTTGTATCAAGGCACAAACACAACAGAGTGAGAATTAAGAATATAAAATCAAAACAACTTAATAACTTTGACCACTACAAAGGCATGTTTCTCCATCATATTGTACTTCAATTCATGAGATTTTAGAACATAAATCATGAAGGAAATTGGGAGCTCATGACCCTCAGAACCTTTCTGAGTTAGCATAAGACCAAGGCACTCTTTGTAGCATAACAATAGATAATAAAATCCTTGCTAAAATCCGACATGCTAGGATGGGAGTCTTAGCAATGGATTTATTGATACCCTCAAAATCTTCTTTACCTTCAGAATTCCAACCAAATATTTGCTTTATTTTCATCATATGAGCAATGCTCATAGTTAGTTATGCAAAGTTTGGAATGAATCTCCTCAGGAAGTTGATCTTACTAAAGAAGGAGTGCACATCTTTCTTGCTTGCGGGAAGAGGAATCTCTACCGGATTGTTTGAACTCTCTCTGGATCAATCTTGATTCCTTCATTCGATACAATGTGTCCCAATAGCTTACCTTCAATAATACAGAAGATGAATTTCTTAGGATTTAGAGAGACTCCATGTTCCCTACATTTTGAAGGACCGTTTCCAGATGCTGAAAGTGATCTGCTCTTGCTTTGGAAAACACGGTCAAATAATCAAGATACACAACAATGCATTTTCCTTTTAAATTTCCAAAATTTAAATCCATTTCCCTCTGAAAGGTGGAACCGGCATTGATAAGACCAAATGACATTCTCTTGTAAGTAAAGGTGCCCCAAGGGGTAGTGAAAGTAGTTTTGTGTTGATCAAGGGTATTGACTTCCACTCGATTGTACCATGAGAATCCATCAAGCATAGACAAAATTTAGAGCCCGTGATAGCTTGCAACACTTGATCCATCATGGGGAGATGATAGTTGTCTTTTAAAGAAGCATGATTCAAATTCCTAAAATCCACATAGATGCGGATCTCACCATTCTTCTTCCTTATAGGAACAATATTGGCAATCCATGTTGAGTGATGTATGGGAAGATGATCTTTTCCTTCAACAACTTTTGGATCTCTTGGAAAATAGTATCAGCAATCTTTGGATTATAATGCCTTTACTTTTTGCTTGAAAGTTTTGATTCCAGTTTTAGAGGAATGAAGTGTTGCATTTCCTTTGGTTGGAAAGCCTTGAGATCATCGTATGAATATGCAAGAACATCATCATACCTTTTTAACAAATTTACTACTTTCTTCTTCTCTTCTTGAGTCCATCATTTTCCAATGTTCACCATCTTGAGTTCCTAAGACTCCCAATATTAATCTTCTCATGTTCAATAGATTTCCCATCTTCCTTGGAAGCTTTGGACTTAATGCAATTATCATGTTTATCAAACAGCTCCTCCAAACTCACCAGCCCTTTAGGGATCTTGTTACCTTTCAATTTGATGCAGCCATCTTCATCTATCTCTTCCCTGATATCTTCTTCATTAGAAGGCATGTACTCTCTAGGAAAACTGTCACTTCCTTCGAAATACAATTGATCAAAATTATCTTTAAGCTCCAGGAATGAGAGCAAGTGTTGATCATCATTGAAAACTTTCCAGTTGTTAGCATTATCAGGCACACGCTGGGTCTATGAATCATCTCAATGGTGAATTTCTCCTGAGAGAAGTCTAGGTGAGGAATCAGCAAAGATCCAAAGATAGCTAGGGAATCAGCTCTAGTGTTCTTTTCTCTTAGCACAAATTCAATGGATAAAGCATCAAGAAACTCAATGGAATCCCATAAAAGATTCCTATAATGTTTACATCTCTTATTCTTCACTTGAAAAATATCTCTTACCTGCTTCACAATTAGCTCTGCATCCCCATGAGCAAGAATATTTTTAAGTCCCATTTCTTTAGCCACATTCAAACCCAAGATGAGAGCCTCATAATCAGCAGTATTATTTGTATTTTCAAAATGAAGCTTGAAATAAAAAGGATGAATCTTCCCTTCTGGAGAGATTAGCACCACACTAGTTCCGAACCGGCTGAAGAGTAGCTTCCATCAAATTCCAAAGTCCAAACACCATTAGGATCATGGAGCACTTCCTTAGGATTTTTTGCCTCATCTTGTGACATGATCATGTAATTACCATGCCCATTGTCTTCATAAAGTTATTGTGCCTTGGGATCATTTGTCTTTTGCACAATATATTTAGATTGGTCCTCTAGTAGAAGCTTCTTTATCTTTCCATTGACCAGGATCAAAGCATGTGACCGGTCCATTTGAATTTCACCCCTACCTCCTTAAAAAAATTTCTACTCGGAAACATACCATATGATGGAGGGATATCAGCAACCAAAATAGTGGCTATAACCCTTTTCACTAGAAAAGAAACAAAGGTTACTTGTGCATCTTTAATCCTCCCAACCAAAGGCACTTCTCTACTCTCCATGGAATAGCAGGAACCAAAGGTACGTGTCAGAGTCAGGCCCAAAGCATGAGCTACCTTTGCAGTCATTACATTGTTTGATGCTCTTGAGTCTATGCCACAATTTTTGAATTTGTGGCCAGCTATGAGGAGAGTCACATAAAATGGTTTGATTTTATCATTAGGGGAAGTGACTACAGCCACAAGGCTTGGTTGAGGTGATGAAGAAGGAGTGGGAAAAAGACCTTTAGAAGTATTAGGTAAGGCTTTGGATTTGGAATTGAAAAAGTTTACCATCTTAGAAAAGGATTTTGGATGGGTTTGGTAAAACTCTGCCTCTGAGATTTGGATCTTGGTATTTTTGAGGTGATCAATGATATCAAAAGACCCAGAGGTGGATGGGGGATCATTACTAGGAACTTTGGGCTTGTCAGGTTTATCAATTTTGGGTATGGAAGAACAGGAATCTTTGGAAATAGAAGTAGAAGGAGGAGGATTAACATTACTCACCTTTTGTGTGGAGGCAGTGGGAATAGGATCTCCTCTTTTTACAATTACTGGAATGATGGTAGGAGGCTTCTTGGATTTCTTAGTAGGCTGCACCACTTTCTCTTTCTTGTTTGTCTCCTCTCGAGTGATAACAACATATGACTCACTATTCATCTCTACCACCACTTCATCATAATCATCAATGCCTTCAGTGGTAAGGAAGTGAACTTGAGATCCACCAAGATCTTCTTCTTCTTCATCAACCTATTCCCCTGGTTCCTCATAGTATCCGTTAACCTCTTCATCATCAGGTTCTTGAACTTCATAAGTTGCATTGACTGGAACTTTGAGGGGTGGGCCTTTAATAGCCAATCTAGTATGAGGAGGAGGTAACCTATTTCTAGGCTGGAAATTATTCCTTGGAATGTCTTGGTAAGGAACATGTTGAGCCAATTTATTTTTAATGGCAATGAGATCATTGGCCAACTTCTGCACTAACTGATCTGAATTAGCTCCAGGAATGGAAGAAGAGGATGCCTTAGATTTAGAGGGTTCTCTTCTCAGTTTACCAGACATGATCAAATCATCCTCAACATTGATGGCCAATCTCTGATCATCGTCCAGAGTTGCAAGGTTATCTCTCCTTAGTGCATAGCTCACTTCAGGTAACTGAGCATTGAGGAAGAAAAAATTTTGAATCTGATCCATAGGGTGAGTGTTTTGTGGAATTTTTTGAATCAGATTCTTGAATTTGGCCACAAACTCCCTCATGGGCTCGAATGGATCTTTCTTGATATTAGAGATTTGATCCAAAAGGGCATGCACATCTTTAGCGGGTTTGAAACGTTGCTCAAAATGAGTTGTCATTGTATTCCAATCAGTGATGGACCCAGTAAGGAGATGATATAATCAATCATAGGTGTTATCTTCGCAATGTTTCCATAAAGATCTTGGACAGAGACATCTTCATGTTAAACCCCAATAATCCCACATGTAACAATGAAGGATATAATGTGTTCATCTGGGTGTATTTTCCCATCACCTCGGAATTTAGTAAAATATTTCATGTTACCCCTAGGTAACTCATGCAAAGCATGAGGAAGAGAAAGAGGCCTAACCTATTTTCCCCAAGGAAAAGGTTCTGCCATCCTTGGAAATATTGTCTGAAGAGGAAATGCAACACCAGAAAGCACCAGAGCAATCATGAGGAATTCTATTCCCAGAATGTTTTTCTCTGGCATCAACATGTGGTATCATCGGGGATGAGCAGGGATGTGGTTCACTTTATCACTTTGTGCCTTTTATGGAAACAAATCCAAAATTCCTAAAGTGTCTTACCGACCCACTTCTCCATCTTTGACTTTTCAACGTAGGCATCAACAAGTGGCATCACCTAAATGCTTGTGGGGTTGCACTTCACTTTTTGAATTTACACCTTTTCATCACAATGCTTCAAAATGCAACAAGGGCCTGCCTTTCCGCTTTGCGCCAAACAACCAATCAGGGTCATTCGAGGTCATGGGGAAAATCGACATTTTGCTAAAATAACAAAAATGTTAAGTTCACTAAAAGGACCCAACCCGCCACATCCAATTAGATATGTCCACGTATCATGGATACTGGGGCCAAAATTTGATGGGGAAGAGATGCCCGTCATTCACGACTGTGGAAAAAATTGTAGAGAATGAGAAAAAATCCACCATTCACGCCTTATTTTCAAATTTCTTTCGCAATCAGAGAGGTCGTAAATGATACAAGGTTTGACAATCCATCACCATAGAAAAGATTTGAAATTTCATCAGAAGAAGGCAACAATGGAATTTTCACACATCCAGATAAGAAAACGGAAAAATTTGCCAAACTATGTGGACAGACCTTGAAACACAAAATTTTCTCCATCTTTCCACACTTCTCACTTTTCTTGAACACTTATGAAGGGCACAAGCTCAAAATTTTCGAATTTGACTTGGAAAATGAGGGGGAATTTTGAGGGTGACAACAAGGTGTCATACTGTAATAAAGGCGAGTGGTTGGCTTTGTTTCTTCGGACTCCGAAATGCTTCACAACCTCCGAAATATGAAATTTTGGACTTTTGGGAATTTTGACTTTGGAGGTTGATGTTACTGTTCATCCGTTTGAGCGCTTGAAACCTCTAAAATTCTGAAAGTTCGAAGTCTGAAATTCAGACTTCGGGTTTCGACTTGAGTTATGATTTTTGTGCTTTATGGCTTCAAAGTTTCAAAATTTTGAAACCTCAAAGTCTGAAATTTAGAATTTGGGTTTTAGACCTATGCATTTTCGGGGGTCATTATCACTATTCATCTACCCAACCTCTTAACTTCTGAACCTCGAACCTCCGAAACCCCGAAGTTTGAAATGCAGACTTGAGTTTCGGACCTTGCGCCTTCGAACACATGACACTATTCATCCGACCAATCACGCCTGAGACCTCAGAAACACTGAAACCTTGAACCTTCAAAGTCTAAAATTTTGGACTTTTAGAGTTTGGCCTCAATATCCCCAATCCATGGCATCGTTGACCCTGAAAGGGAATTGACCTCCGAAACCCTGAACCTTTTCAAACTTCAAACTCCCCACATTTCAGACATTTTTCCCATCCCATTTCGGGCTTCTCGCTGCCTCAAATCTGAAACAAAAACCCAAAACCGAGACCTCCGAATGTTTAAAATGCCCTTCGCGTTGACCTCAAACTCAAGGTTAACCCTGAAACACCGAGCCCTTTCGGACTTCAAGGATTTATTTTTTCGAGCTTTTCGGATCGCCATTCCATTTTTCCTCTGCCTAGTCTCTGAAATGCCGAATGCCCAAAGTCTGAAAACTTTGGGCTTAGGATTGCATTCTTCTACTCGACTCGCTAAGAGATTTTACCTATCTACACCTAGTCTGAATCCCTTTGAGCTCGGCCGAGTTGATCGATCCTTTCTTTCTCGAGCTTCGATCTCCTTCGACGTTCCCTTGGCCAAGTTGGCCCTTGTCCATTCTTTTTCCGACCTTGCATTGCCATTACCAAGCATGCCTGCAACCTAATTTTCAAAATCAAAATGTGAGCTCCCATGGCTGAATGGTCCCTTCAATTTCTCATTGTGCAAGGTCATGTTTGTCTAATTTTTCCGAGGGGAAAAATTGGATAACACGAACCAACTATTGCTGCCATTTCGGCTACCCCGTTACCAAAGTAATCCAAAGACGCCCCTTCTCATGTCCTCATCCCACATTTAGTTCCTCTACTACTATCAAGCAACTCACAAGGGCCTTCCAAACATCCCTGAAGTCCACCTCGCCACTCTCGGGACCATAGCCCAACACGTAGTGTGGATTCCACCGGCGTAATACAATATTGAGTACGCCGAACAAAAAAAAATTGATCTATAGGATTTTTTGTAGCGTAATAATGCTTTATTCTTACATAATAAATATGATTCCCTTAAGGGCTTGGAGGATGGGGATATGGCTCTTGACAAATGTTTCCCATGAATTATTTATCTTGGAATGTTAGGGGTCTCACAGACTCTTGTCTTAAGTATGTGGTGCGTGAAAATCAAAAACGATGTGCAAATTTGGATGTTTTGTTTTTGCAGGAAGTTAAAATTATAGGTTTTCAATCACACATGGTATGTAAATCCATCTGGCTTGTCACTTAGATTTCTATAGTAATCATGAAGTAGGGCGTGGGGGATTAATTTCACTTTTTTCCCTAAATGGAGGCCCTTATTAATTGACCATGGAATTGACCCCAGTAACCATGTCATATGGGTCCTCTTTAATATTGAGGGCCACCCTTTTGGGCTTATTAATATTTAAGCCTTGAATGATGCGGCTGAAAGGGCCAATCTGTGGCGGTGGATAGCCAACTCCATTCCCTATGCCTACTGGGTAATAAGTGGAGATTTTAATATGGTTGAGTCCCCAAATGATAAATGTTGCCACCTTCCTATGAGGTGGACACTTGGTGAAAGGGAAGCATGGTACTTCATGCGAAATAAATTCAGATTATTTGATCCTAACGCATCTTACTTTCCCACCTCTACAACTTGGTACATGTGGTCCAATCTCTGTGGAGGGACAGATCGCATCCTTAAATGGCTTAGCGAGGACCATCTTTGTCACCTTAAACAAAATTGAGTTTGATAGCAATTATTCCATGCTAGTGGAGGTTATACCTAAATTTTCCCTTTTGGACCACTCCTATACGATTTCGTATCTAGATGTGTGCCCACTTTTCCATAAGTGCTAATTCTTTCTTAATACTTCCTTGATGCAGCATGGCCTCACTATCAATCATATCAAGCGGATATGGAATTTAATTCCATGACCTAGTCACTATCAGCGATTACATCCACCTATGTAGACAAGTGGATACAATGGTGGGAAGATGTGTTGAATCATACTGATAAATTTCTTAGAATCTATGGTCGTAAGCTAGCAATAATTCGGCACCGCTCATACACTACTAACACCTCAACTCTTAAGCAGGGCGATGGTGGCACTTCAAGGTGATCCCTTCTCTGACGCTTTGCAACTGCAAGTGGCTAAAATTTGGCATCAAATCAAAATTATGGATAACTATAATGCCAGAGGTGCTCAAATCCAGGCACAAATGCATTGGCTCAAGATTGGAGATTGGGTATCGAAATAATTCTTTCTTTCTTTTCGAGCTAGAAATCCTTCCCAACAAATACGAGCTATCATGGACAACGAAGCTTGAATTATTGACCCACAACTTATGTTGCAAGCCTTTGTGTGACATTACAAACTTTTCTTTCAAGCTCGGACATCCGCAGCTCATTTGAACCACTCTTGACCAATCTTTCAAGCTTTTGGACCTCCATGAAGCCACTATGCAAATGGATAATGATAAAATGTCAGGATATGATGGATTCCCTTGTGAATTATATAAAACTCTCTAGGATTACGTCAAAGAAAGACCTTTTTCAGTCTATCTTGAATGTTTTCAAAACCATTCCCTAGGGCCATGCATTAACAAGGGGAACATTAAGTTTATCCCTAAGTAAGGAGATCCTGAGAAAATCACTTGTTGGTAGCTGATTATTTTGTTGAATGTCTCCTACAAAATAATTGCCAAAGCGTTAGCTCTGCGATTACGCAATCTTTTCCTGTCATTATTCAGCCAGAGCAAACAGGATTCATACAGGGGTGTTTCATCCTGGAAAACATCATCACAGTTTGGGAAGGCATGGAATGGGCTCGCAGATCTCAACAGGCCACCATATTTATCAAGATTGACTTTGAGAAGGCTTATGGTCGGATTGAATGGACTCTCATCCTCGTCATGCTTCAGGCCCTTGGTTTTGGACCCATTTTTATTTAAACCGTCAATATTCTCTTCACAGATGCATCTGCTTTATAATTTCTATCAATGGCCTTAGCTCGAGCCTTTTGGGCTATTCCAATCTATCTAGACAAGGTTTTCCTCTTTCCCCTGCACTCTATGTGTTGGCGGCCGAAGGCTTTGGTTATCTCCTAGCCCATGCCAAAGCACAAGTTCTTGTGTATGGAATCTCACTACCTGATGAGCCCAATTCTTAACTCCTCAATGGGAATTTTGCAGATGATTCCTTCCTTACGCTTATTGAGGATGAGAACAAAATTCGTAATGCTATGCAATGCTTGGATACTTTCTACTCGCTTCTGGCTCATCCATTCAATGGCGAAAAACTCAATGTTATAGACAATCTTTCCTTTTTCTTTTCAAGCCTCCCTAGCTGATTTATGGCATTATGTCATTCAATGGGTGGCAAATAAACTGGAATATTGGCTTACTAGGCCTTTGTCTTTGGATGGTGAATTCCAAATGTGTGCTAAAGTTTTGATTGCTACCCAGGTCTACTACTCATCTTGTTGGGTTCCTTCCAAGGCCTCCATCTAAAAGCTATAAAAGTTGTTCAAATCTTTCCTTTGGGCTAATGCCTCTAGTAGAAAAGGTTTTCATTGAGTAGCTTGGGATATATGTTGTCTACCTCACAATTCTAGAGGCCTTGGGTTTATTCACACTCAACGCCAAGGGAAAGCCCTCTATGATAACTGGATTATCGAAGCATCAATGGCCAAGAAGCTTGGAAATTTCTCATATGGCATGGCATCACGAAGGCTCTCCTCATGGCCGCCCTGCATGGAAAGGCTTAGGGTTTTTCAATTTTCTCATCACCCCTGTGCCTGTCAAAATCATTGGAAATTTTGTGCTTAAAATTATCTGAAAAGCGTGGGAATGTGTCAAGCCCTAAATTTTATGGAAAGGGGATGGCTTTTGCAATGGGTTAGCTCTTAACCAACAATCTATCTGGTGGTCACCAATTTTTCAATCCCAAGATCAATGCTTAGCAGAGGTCCCAGGAATCTCTATGGTGATCTCCAATGTCCTTCTGCAGATTCAAGTCTAAGCTAACAAGGTGACCGAATGATAAGGATCCACTCACATCCCAAACAGTGGCCAGAGATTCCAAACACTAGAAAAGATCTTCCTGGTTCGGGGTGGCCAGATGATAAGGATCCGCTCGCATCGGGCATGTTTGTAGTTACTGCTTGATTTTACCTTTGTTTTTGTCAGGAGCAATGTTTTTTTTTTTTTTGTACTTTCCTAGGTTTGACCTAGTTTGACTTTTGTTGTTCTAGGCTCTGCCTAGTTTGTTCGTGGTTTTGGGGTGTGCTGTCATACCGCCCACTTTTTTTTTAAGCTATCTTGTATCTTATTGCATTAATATAATATAAGATCCTTTTCATTAAAAAAATATAGGAAGAAATCATTTAAAAAATATCGACATAACCATTATACTAAAAGAATAAATTTAACTATGGTTTAAATATTTATTTTCCTTGCACGTTCAAGACTTTTGATTGCAATAAAATATTCCACTCAAGACTTTTCTATTTATGTATGGACTACATTATAGTCATTCTGTCATGTACGACTCATGAGAATTGTTTGTGAATTTCTAAAGTGCAAATGACACCTATTTTGTTAGATTCATTTTTTTTTTTGAAATCTGATAATTTATGTTTTTATTTTATTTATCATTTTTTTAGATTTTGTCGACAAGGTTATGGTTTGGGGTAATATATAAATTCCAATTATATTATAACTTTTTAATATTAATATGGGTGCAACAATAATGAAATTAGTTAAGATATTAATATAATATGTGGATAGAAGCTATGTTTTATTAATATAATATGTGGATAGAAGTTATGTTTTATTAATATAAATTGTTTAAAGGTGTCCATATTTGAAGATGTCCTTGCTGGAAAGTGTATATTTGTTATCTTGCCGGATTTTAGATATTTTAAAGGTTGCCAGATTTTAGATATTTTTCTATAGTCCTAAATATTTACTATCCTAGATATTCATCAATAAATCCTAGATATTTATTTTAATGGCTCTTCCAAAATTATATAGTCCCTTAAAAGACCAATCAATGGCTGGAATGTATACAACGCTAACAACCATGCCTAACGGGGTAATCATGGAATTACGAATTTTTTTACAGGGTTGATGAAATTTATTTTTAAAGGAAGAGAGGGGAAGGCAAAGGAATACAAACTGGAGAAAGGGGTGAACTGCCATAAAAAACATTACCGTCATGTATTCAAGAGTGTTTCATGCCCTACGCAATTTTTGAGGGTGAATGATGGGCGGTGACACCAAAAAGAACTCCTCTCAGTGCTTATACAAGTAATAACAAGCATATAATATATTTGTTTTGGATAGTCAGAATTAAGATTTAAGAAATCCATTAGTATTAATTAAAAGATCTATAAGAAATCTCAGCTGCCCATAGTCAATCTCCATTTGTAGCTAGACCATGTTGTAGAAGTATGGATTATATACTAGTAAAGTGGCTCATCACTTGAACAACATAGAAGCTACTACCTTCAAATAGTGTCAAGGATTTATTTGTGATGCTACATATAATTTTCTCTTATTAGTTGTGTAGAATCACTAAATGAAATCCTAATTTTATGGTGAGTGGGAAAAGCAACCTAAATTTCAAATTCTGCTAGCGGTGCTACCATGCTTGGAAATCAGTCTGAGTCATTTACAAAGTTCATGGATGCCGCAGACTCCTCCCCTGGCACCAAAGTTTCATTTTCATTGTTTCTTATAACTACTAACACGATTAACAACCATAACAAGATGTTATCTTTTACATATTTTTCCATGGTAGAAAAAGTACGATTCACAAAAAAAGATGCATGTTTTTTTCAATCACTAAATAGGGTTTGAAGCAGGATTGAATATAAGAGAGAGGAGACTAGTGGGGCTCAGTAAATAATTATAAGCACTTTTTATTTGTTTACTACCATGAAAATTTGACTTGTAACGTATCGAATTTTTGGTTTAAATGTTTAAAATATCAAAATTAGGTTGGAGAGACATGGTTAGCAAATGTCATTTTCATCGTTGTAAAGGGAAAATGAGTTAGGAAACTCTTTTTGTAGCACCTTCTTAAGTTACCTTTTTTTTGTTTGTTGGGAGTCTGGTTTCTTGTGTATTTGTTGGGAGTCGGGTTTAAATGTTTAAAATGTCAAAATTAGGCTGAAGAGACATTGTTAGTAAATGTCATTTTCATCGTTTTATAGGGAACATGAGTTAGAACACACTCTTTTTGTAGAACCTTCTTAATTTAGTTTTGTTTTCTTTGTTGGGAGTTGGTTTCTTGTGTATTTGTTGGAGTCGGTTGTGCATTTTTTATTAATTTTGTATAAACATGTTTGGTCTCTGAGGTTATGTCGTATGAAGTTTTTGAAGGTTAAGTCATATGCAGTCTTCGAAGATTTCTATATTAATTTGGGGTAAAAATAATTATATATGGAGAAAGTAAATTAGCAATTGTATGTGAAATCTATAATGCATAAGATTTGTTAAAGAATTTAAATTTGAAGGATTGAAATAATGGAGTTGGAAAAATGTTCAGGGAATATATGTGAATCTCTTTATTCTTCCAGTAGACACATGGCAACCACGTGCCATATATGTCAATTGTTAGAAGGAGAAAGGGGGTGTGGTACAACAATTTTTGATGCAACATACTTTGGAGACATTTCTAAAATCAAGGCCCAATCTATCAATACTCATGTTGTTACGACCCAAAAATTTCACACCACGAACAACCAAGAAAAGACAGGATAATTTTTTTTTGACTTGCTTCGACACACAACACGACACATCATGTTGTCACAAAGTTACAACCAACTCGTGAACAACTTGATACAAGGATGGCCATAAAGGCAAAGATGGAAAATTTCACACCTATTAAGGACAATTTTTGCTTCATGAATATTCCGATACGAAACAGATCCGCCTCTATGAGATTCTCTTCCATGAGTTACATCGTAAAACAAGTAAGGTCTCAATAGAGAATCTTAGCAATAAATTTCATCGGGTATCCCGTAACACTCTCACTTTGTCACATAGTCGATTTAGATAAAAAAATTCTTGAAGGAGAATCCGAATTTGAGGATGCATTCGATACAGAATAGATAACAACATAGTTGGACATCCTGCTTGTTGGAAGCGCTCAAAAGGGTTTCTACCATACTGCAACATGCCTCGCGCCTGGAAAACCCTGTTTGTGTCGTTCTTTGTGGATCCCGACAAGAATACACCTCGCAGCACCCAAGGAAAGTGGAGGTAACATGCCTACTTCACTGGCTTGTTTCCACGCCCCTCCTCCATAAGGAACCAGTCTTCATCTGCAATCCCACGCGGCCAACAACAAGGCAAAAGCCCAGATAAAAAAAATAGTTCATGAGACCACACAAATCCTTCACCACACAAACTCACGCGTCCAGGACAGAGTAAAGCACGCAGACCACGGAAGACAGCAGAAGATTTGCAAATCAAAAATAAATAAAAGGAAGATGTGCGGCCACCAGCAAGGAGAGTCCAACACGCCAAAAAGGGACGGGGTTTTAAATGAAATGGCAGGTGGCTATTAAAGCCACCCACCTCCAACCAACCAAGGAAATAAATCAAAAGACATTGACATTCCCTCCCCCACGCCAAACATGGTACACGAGGAGATCAAAAGGGAGAGACAAGGTCGGTTGGGCACCTAAAAAAAAACCACATTAAAATTAGTAATTTAAAACAATCCTAAGATTGAGGGATCGGTCGACCCGGGAGGAGAACGGGGTTGAGTTCTTAAATAAAATATTTACGCGAACGCCACCCCCAAACCGTGGTGCCACCACAAAACATACTCTTCCTCATTTGCGCAATGAGGCTCGATCGAGGAGCGACAAACTAATTAAAAGGATAGTTTAAAGATAACAAAGGATGATATCGATAACAATCGATATAAAGAAAATAATAACAAAATACAATTGTTGATCGATAATACAATCATAATGTCATTATCATTATTATTATTATCATTATTATCATTTTACAGCTTGTAAGATAATTATCAATTATAGTCATAATGGTCGCAGAAGCATAACATCGTTAAATGCTAAGCAACACGGTCGTCCGCAGGCAAAGAAGCAATGATGAACAGGGCATTACATTCTCCTCCCCTTAAGAAAGCATCGTCCTCGATGTGACATTACACAGAGGAAAGGAAATGGTACACAACAAGGAATAGATAAAGAAGAAAACACACCCTATGGTTTAAAATTTTAGTCGATTAAAGCACGGCCACAGGGTAGCCTTAGGAACATTTGGTAGAAATTTTAACTTTCAAGGTTCTGTGAAGATTGGCAGTTCCCTCTTATTTATTATTTCATTAGTTCCTTTCCATTAGCATTATTCTTAGTTTAATTTCTTTTAAAATTTCATCATTGAAGAGTTTTGGTTTATTTCTTATTGTGGGTGCCCAACATGAACTGCTAACACAACACCCTATCAGGTTCGAAAGGACACTACGGATTCACAAGCACACAAGTATATTCTTCATGATTGTATTACACCACAAAAGGTTACTCAAATACGGAATAGAATAGGCATAGTCCACATAACATAGTACTTGGTCACACAACTATGACTGAAAATTATACTACTTGAACAATGTGTACTACGATTTCCATACATTCCCTCAATTCCACATAAGAAAATTTCACATAACTCCAAACAAAAGCTATAGATACATAGTGTCCACAAGGGAATCAATGACATATCCACAACATCACAACACATATCCATCTGACATGAGTAACACATACATCAAAAGACCACTACCAAAACATCACAATAACTCAACATATATCCCGAAACATCAACCATACACACAACTATCATAAGCCTCCCTCAAACTCTTATGCCTCCCCCAAGTCTCTTATGCCTCCCTCAAACTCTTATGCCTCCCTCAAGTCTCTTATGCCTCCCTCAAACTCTTATGCCTCCCTCAAGTCTCTTATGCCTCCCTCAAACTCTTATGCCTCCCTCAAGTCTCTTATGCCTCCCTCAAACTCTTATGCCTCCCTCAAGGAGGCTGGTTGACCCTATGGTCCAAGACACATAGAGTTTGAACACTCCTAACCTAAGTGACATAATAACGCATGGTTCAACAACCCGCTAGTTATCTGTAACTCCTTGGGGCGTACCCCCATACAACGAAGTGGGTCCATAGGTCCAACCATTCCATGGTGCATCCCATGACCCTATTCCACACATCACGACAATAGAACCAGCACAACAATCCAATCTAAGCGCCAAGTGGCAAAGTACAAGCCTTGGGCAAGGTGGTAAAAATTCCAAATTTAAAAGAAGACCCAAAATCAAGCAAAATAAATGGTCAAATAGCCATAGTTAGTATCAAAATCCACATGTTAGTGCCACAAACCAAGGAAATTCCCAAAATTGTAACGCATTGCAATCAAGAAAAGTTGTTGGTCCTTACAAAATAAGGTAAAAAGCTCAATTTACGAATAAAATCAACTTATAATAATGTCACATTATGATAACTGTGTGGCCTTATTTGGCCACCAAGGGGTACTCAACGAGTCTCAAGACTTTCGGAACATCGAGCCTCAGCTCGTAAAATACATATCAATAATACAATTTTCATCATCTCAATCAGAATCATCTCGCCACAACTTCAACAAGGCTCAACATAGTCAAAATAACATAGGTTGAATCTATATGACAACCATATCAGGAGAGAGAAAGAAGGTACAAGTCACCATCTACTGAGCCTAAGGTGTCCGCGAAACACAATATGCATGACACCCGTTGAGCAGGTGCCACACATACCAAACGAACAAAAGTGGGTTTTCAGCCTATGTAAGGCTCCACTTCCTATCTCGTACTCGGCTCGAGTGATTGGTCAATGGTACACATTTTCTCACTCCATCCATACACAGTTTACCGATTTCTCTCAGGTTCGGTTAGTGTAAGGCTCACAACATAACATATAACTACATCACTAACACCATGGTGGTACACACATAGCTACCATAACGTCTCTTGTATGGTATGTATACAGGGTAGATCACAATCATACATCCTCAAGGCATAATACATCACTTTACCACATTCTGCACCCAAAGTGCAATCACTACACAATAGGGTTCATAGGCTCACTGTATGCCCCTATATCACAACATGAATCATTACATATTACACAATTTATACATACGATGAACATAATAACATCACAACATAACATTAATTGCTTCATAACAAGGTGATACACGCATTTCTTTAAAACATGGTAAAACATCATGATACAACTCATTTCACTTTACATCAATCTAGTCATACAACACATTGATACACCTACATATCACAATATGCCACAATGTTCCAACACTACGTCATCCACATTATAATTCTTTTCACACATCATAAGCAGTAATTCACACGTGAACTCTTCATAGAATCCACAAGAAGGAGAGAGAACACTCCCATCCCCAGCACATCAACATGATGACAAACACGCACTAAGTGACATACACATCACGTGCGTTCACAATATCACAATTACGACAATAATCACATCACGTGCATTCACAATATCACAATTACGACAATAATCACATCACGCTTATACCACATTACTCTTCCAATATAAATCATCATCATGCAATACCATCATCTCCATGAAACAATATCATGTAACACCATCACCATCATGTAACATCACCATACAACACCAATCCGGCCCATAGGTTCGAGAGCATGAACCTATGCTCTGATACCAAGTGTAACGACCCAAAAATTTCACACACAAACAACACAGTAAAAGACAGGATAATTTTTTTTTGACTTGCTTCGACACACAACACGACACATCATGTCGTCACAAAGTTACAACCAACTCTGTGAACAACTTGATACAAGGATGGCCATAAAGGCAGCATGGAAACGTTCACACCTATCAAGGACAATTTGTGCTTCATGAATATTCTGATACGAAACAGATCCGCCTCTATGAGATTCTCTTCCATGAGTTACATCGTAAAACAAGTAAGGTCTCAATAGAGAATCTTAGCAATAAATTTCATCAGGTCTCCTGGTAACACTCTCACTGTCACATAGTCGATTTAGATAAAAAAATTCTTGAAGGAGAATCCCGAATTTGAGGATGCATTCGATACTGAACAGATAACAACATAGCTGGACATCCTGCTTGTTGGAAGCGCTCAAAAGGGTTTCTACCATACTGCAACATGCCTGCCGCCTGGAAAAACCCTGTTGCAGGTCGTTGTTGTGGATCCCCGACAAGAATACACCTCGCAGCACCCAAGGAAAGTGGAGGTAACACGCCTACTTCACTGGCTTGTTTCCACGCCCCTCCTCCACAAGGAACCAGTCTCCATCTGCAATCCCACGCGGCCAGCAACAAGGCAAAAGCCCAGATAAAAAAATAGTTCATGAGACCACACAAATCCTTCACCACACAAACTCACGCGTCCAGGACAGAGTAAAGCACGCAGACCACGGAAGACAGCAGAAGATTTGCAAATCCAAAAATAAATAAAAGGAAGATGTGCGGCCACCAGCAAGGAGAGTCCAACACGCCAAAAAGGGATGGGGTTTTAAATGAAATGGCAGGTGGCTATTAAAGCCACCCACCTCCAACCAACCAAGGAAAAAAATCAAAAGACATTAACATTCCCTCCCCACGCCAAACATGGTACACAAGGAGATCAAAAGGGAGAGACAAGGTCGGTTGGGCACCTAAAAAAAAAAAAAAACCACATTAAAATTAGTAATTTAAAACAATCCTAAGATTGAGGGATCGGTCGACCCAGGAGGAGAACGGGGTTGAGTTCTTAAATAAAATATTTACGCGAACGCCACCCCCAAACCGTGGCACCACCACAAAACATACTCTTCCTCATTTGCGCAACGAGGCTCGATCAGCGGGAGCGACAAACAAATTAAAAGGATAGTTTAAAGATAACAAAGGATGATATCGATAACAATCGATATAAAGAAAATAATAACAAAATACAATTGTTGATCGATAATACAATCATAATGTCATTATCATTATTATTATTATTATTATCATTATTATCATTTTACAGCTTGTAAGATAATTATCAATTATAGTCATAATGGTCACAGGTGAAGCATAACATCGTTAAACGCTAAGAAGCACGGTCGTCGCAGAAGCAAAGGAGCAACGATGAACGGGCATTACACATGTCAATAGTACTTTTTTCACAATTTTAGCCCTTGTATTTTTGTGGATAGTTAGGACCCTCTACAATTGTAGAAGAGTTCAATTGTGCATGTTGGAGGAGACTAATCATATGTCAGTGCAAAATGGAGATGATTGGAGGTCAATGAAATCGAGCCAAATTAAAGGTTAGGAGCACCCTAGGGAATAATTTGATTGGACGCCCTTCTCACAATTTTTTTAATAAGTTTTTCCCATCAAGTAAATAAATAAAAAACAACTACATTTTCATATTTTAAAATTTGCACCAAGATCATAATAAATCACAAATTTAAAGAAATCACTATACATAAAAAAATTGAAATATCATATAAAATCATCCTAAAATGATGTAAAATATTCCGTGGATGCAGAAAATTAAAATCATAGGAGAGACTCAAAATGTCTTCCATAAAGTATCTTTTTATTGTTCTTTGGCTGATACACTCGACATCGATGAGGCTGATTGTTCAGATATGTGTCTATCATTTTATATATATCGATTAAGAGCCCCATCATGATTGACACCTTTATGTTAGATATTTATAGAAAAAATATTTGTGGACTTTGTTAGGTGTACCGATTTCTTGAAATGATTTCAATGAAACAGGTAAATATTTATCATCTAATTGTTCCAAAATGCCACTTTATTTCCTTATTTACAACATTTCTTAAAATTTGATCTTATTAAACATGAGATAAATGTGAAGTCTGTCACTATATTTAAGTTACCATATCCTTAATAAAATTAAGAAATTAAATTCACTTTTTCCATATATTTATATTTTTATGTTTAAATATTTCTAAATTACTAGTGTGGAAGAGAATGAAGTTAATGTTGGTCAATCTCATTCATATACGGAGTGGGCTGCTAGATAAGAAAGTACTATTGAATTTGACGGTTGTAGTTAAAGCTTCAAGACGCATAAAGGAAAGATACTTTGATATATTGTAAACAACTCATTTTACATGTGTGAGGTCTTATTATAAATTTAATATAGGGTGTAAATTCCTAAATATTGTGTCATCTAATCTATTGACATTTTCTCCGACCCTGGAATCACCCTCTTTTCAATATCCTCCTGCATCACCCCTCTTCCTCCTCCAATATTTCACTTCTTCCACTTTAAGTTCTTTAACACATCTCTATAAGTGTTTTCATTGCACTCCTCATATGCAATTACTAGTTTTAAATTTGTTAAATTTATTGTGTTCTATTAAAAATAAAACCTTGACCAATAAACTTAAGCATTTATTTAAATTTAATTTTTAAAATCCAGATATAAAGTTTTATAAAAATTTAAAAATCACATATATAAAACTAAAAGTGACTATTGATATTGGTGAAAACTATATCTTGCCTTTAAAAGAAAAAAATCACAATAATAACTATGGCAACATTATTGCAATATACATGTCCTTTAAGTTCATTTTTAAAAAATTGTAAAAGGAAATACATGCATAATGGTGACAAATGACATCTCCACATAGAGACGTCTGACGTAAAAAAGGGTTTCCAATTTTAAAAAGCATGACCATGGAAAGTTTACCTAGAAGGCCTGGAATTTGATGATATGTGGACCGTATTTCCATATTTTAACTGTAATTTACAATTTAATAAAATTGTAAACCATAAATTTAGATAGGTACTTTTTATCCAAGTTGTAAATTTGATGGTGTATATTTTTTACAAACTGTAAAACATGTTAGTAGGCATACATTATACGAGGTAGAAAAAATTGATATATTAAAAACTATAATTTAGAAATATAATATATAATAATATATGATTTTGAATATATATTTTTGTTCAAAAATATATTTAGTTTGTAAATTCAAACATATGTTTTATTATTTTTTGATAAATGAAACTACAAGATATTCTATATTGATTTTTCAAACCATTTAGTAATTTACCATTCTAATTCCAAAGATACTTAAATTTAGAATGATTATCTCTATCCAATATTTAAATGCAAACTAATTTTCAATGCAGATTTTATTTCAACTTCAAGTAGAAAGAAGTTAAGAAGATCAATCCAAGCGACAAGTATGTTATTTATTTATTGCATTATTTGATGTTTGTTTTTTTACATACCATAAATTTGATAAATTTTTGTTATTTGGAGACTTAATTTTTTATCATCTTAAATGCACACAATAAATAACTCTGACATTATACTAAGAGTACCAATAAATTTATATTTCAAAACACTAGTGTAATCTTTTATATTAATTGTGAACTCTAAATAAAATATAATAAACATATGTTTTATTATATTTAAATTTTGATTTATATGTTTTATAATAATTTTATCTATTTTATTTTAAAATATAACTCTATATTAAAGATAAGAGAAAATAATATTATTTGTAATATAATTTTTTCTAAAATCTTACATATTATTTAAAACATAAATTGAAAGGCGTATATATGACCAAATCTGTCACATATTTTCCTTTTTGACAGTGTGGGTGATTGTCAAATTCAGTGCCTAGTAGCTAGGTAAGTTCGGATGACAATTGTGCATAATTCAATAAGGTTTTCACTGTCGCATCCCAATTCTCCATCCGCTTTTGTTTGAACTAGCACATGCACCTCTGGACTTTGTGTTCATCTTCAAACTATCGCGACTCACAACAATGGAATCGGTCGTTTATTTTCTCGCACACTCGAGAGTTTTTTACTGCAATAAAATGTTACGCTTAAGACTTTATTTACGTATTATGAGTGATCAAATTTGAAGGGCTACTTTCATTTTAATTTGAGGGCTAAGTTAAGCTTTACAAATCGTAAATGGCAGATTAAACAATACATTTCCTTCAAATCAAAATGAAAATATTAATTTATTTTTAATACATATCTAATTAATTTATATAAAATAAAAATAAATATGAAAAAAATCAAAATTATTAAATATATATCTAATAATAATTTTAAAATTTATTTAAATAAATAATACACAAATTATAAGTTTGACAAGTCCTTGTAACAAATTTATAAGTTGGTCATATACAAAAATAAAATTTTAGCATGAGACATGAACCTTAAGCTCACCAATTTGGGTAATTGTAGTGCCACATATTTCAAATCATTTCATTCCTAGTAAATTTGTCTCAACTGATAGAAAACATGGGTATGGGAAGACTCGAGGAATCTCCAATTTAAATATTATTGTTCTCAAACTAGATTGTACCTTCCTAAGGAAACAAATAGAACATTTGTGTAGAATTCAGGGCATGCCTCTCAATTATTTGTTAAAACATATAATTCAAGAAGTACAAGGTTATTGAAAAGAATTTTTATAAATATAATAGAATGTTATACATTGAATCAATAATACCTTCTTAATAAAAATAAGTAATATATTATTGCACTTGAAATATTATAGACAAGAAAAGCAATAACAATTTACTATTGAGAAATAAAAATGGCATACTTGTGGTGCTAATGTGTAAAATAGACATGTATTTAAACAAATTATACATTACGTATCAAGTTGTTATAAAATTTAAAAATATATTTGGTATTTTTATCAAACAATGTCTTGGGCAACACATTTACATTGATGAGGGGCCACTAGAATAAGTTGAGCCTAACAGCCACTAATCTATACCTTTCTATAAGTAGCGGAGCTTAACAACCGCTAAGTTTTTTCTTTGATGCACACCAATGTGTATAACAAAGAAATGATGCAAAGGTGTGAGACTAGAAGCCGCCAATATGAACAAAAAAAAATTATGATGAAAAAAACATAACTGTACTTAAATTGCATTCATCCTTTAGGACATAATGTTATTATACGCAATGCATCTTGCCTCAACAATATTTAAGATGACATGTCTCTACACTATGATGTTGTATGAGCACCCTACAAACATTTTTAATAACCATCTTGCTTCTTGAATAGGAAAATGTCTAGCGACCACTAATAACTATTACTATGATTTGTTAACCATAGCTTTCGAGAATAAAAAACGTCCATTTCTCAAATATTTCTCATCGAAATATATTATGGAAAATGTCTAGTGACCGCTAATATCTATTAATATGATTTGTTATTTTAGTGCTCTATTCAAAATAAGAAATTATTTAGCGTAGTTGCCACAAAATCATTCCTTTCTGTAAGTATTCAAGCTTAGCGGTCACTAAGCATTTACTGAATATGATCCGCTATGAGTTATGTGTTAGACACAATATAACTTATGAAAAACATATAAGTTGTGATCCCTTTCAAGGGTATCAAGTGCAGCTCTTGGATGTGCAAGGGATCGTATAGTGATCTGATTTTAATTATTGAAAAATACTAGTGATCCAAAGCTGTAGAGATAATTTATTACATTGCTTGAAAGGAAACCTAGGAGATATAGAGGCTAACGGCCAATAGGCTTCTCCTCGACAAATAGATGGACAACTTAAGATATGCAGAGTTGTTTATTAACACCATTTGAAAAGAATAACTTAGCGGCTTCTCCTCTTGTTTGTTGGTTGGATATTTTGTCAAGACGAAATATGAGGTTCAACCACAGTACATGGGATTGAATCCCTCCTCAAAGACAGGTGAGGCTGCCTGTTTATTACTAATCTAAAACACAATAGAAATAATGCGTACAATATTCACACTAATCTAACCATTGGGGTTAGGACAGAATCCTGAAAGCCACATCCACAATAACTGGAAATATTGCTGCTTTCAAGTAAAATGGATTAGAAAGAACACATCACGGAAAGGAAACAACGGGGACGTACTTTCTTTCGAGCAAACACAGATCACAAAATAATCATATGAGTTCTAGATAACAAATGTAATGTAATGTTTGAAACAATTTAAAATGATTGAGAACACTAAACCAAGAACAACTTAAGATCCTAAACATAAGAGCAATATCTTAAGAGAGATGAATCTCACAACACAAAGTTTGCAAAAATGACATCAATTCTGTTCTTTGAATGATTGAAAGAAAACACAAAGTTCTTCTTCTACACAAAGGTTCTCAATATTCCAAAAATCTCAACCCTTTGGAATGCATGAACATCCCTTATTTATAATAAAAGAGTAGAGAGAAAATAGGATAAATAGTAGAAAAAGGTGTTTTAACAAGAATCCTATTTCGCTTGACTCTCACGTAGGAGACCAAGTCAAAATTTACTTCCTATGTGAAAAATAGAAATGAAAAAGACATGTCAATTTCAAGATTGAAATGACATGTTGCATCGTGACTTAGTCTGAATCGTCATCTTTTTCTTACTCGTCTTTCTCTTCTTCTAACTCGGCTGTTTGTTTTGAAATTGTTGGAATTTTCGGATTATACCTTACATCTCATTCTCATCAGGCGCGGTGGAATGATCACTCAGGACTTCACATGTTTCATGAGTGTCACTGGCATTCAGGAAGCTTTCTCAATCTTTTGTTGAGTTTTCTCATGGTCTCCAAAGAATGTTCAATCTTTACAAACCTGTCAATGATTTCCATGCCAAATCCGTAGGTTGGTTCATAATGAATTGATTCTTGGATTTTCTTGAAAAGATAATCAATTGATAGGATGCCGAGTCTTCACTCAACACTTTACATAGATTTTGATCAGCTCTTCTTCCAGGTCGCTCTTGCCATCGATCAATTGATCTCTTCATTATCTCAATTTGTTGCAAGCTTCATTGAGAATCTTTACTCTGAACCTGATGGCCTTGGTCAGCTGGAAATGCTTATCCGCATGTGAGATGATGCCCTCTTCAACCAAGATACGGGGTGGGATTTTCTTCAAAGATCCTGGAGAGCTTGAAAGTCAACTCCAAGTTCCCGATCTCTCGAAGAAAAATCATCATCCATATTTTTCCCATTATTCTGTATATTATCCAAAGATTGATAAACTTCCATAGTGTCTTGGATTACTTCTTTCCCCTATAGAAGCAACCTTTTTGTCCATTCATTAACCACTCTCCCTTTTCGTTAATCTTTTCAATAACAAAAATCGATGATAAATCGAACCCGATAGGGACAGGAGGATGACGATACGGACTCGGGGTTTTGAGAGGTTAAGTAATACTTGATCAACTGCTCCACCTTTTCTTTAAGCTCATCCTGTTGTCCTTTGTTTCCTTTAATTCGTAACATAGCATGTTTATAGCATCTCGTGTACTTTGTTGTGCTCCTTCGCCATCACCTCCTAGAGAAACCACGGTTATCTGATATTCAGAGACCACTATGTCCTCTTTGGTCTTGTCAGTCACGGGAGTGGAAATCTCTGCAAACTTATGTCCCGAAGCATCCACTAAAACCCTTGAAAATGTTTTGGGTTTCTTGGCTGATTTAGCAGTAGAAGACTTGAGTGAACTAAAATCAAAGGCTGGTGGGAATAGTCACCAAAGTGTGGTAGTATATTCAGTGAAAAGAGGTGTAGGAGGAGGCATATCTGTAGTTACTTTGGTTCTAGTAGAGAGAGGTGAGAGTCCAGAGAAAATGCTTTGGACATGGTGATGAAGTGGGTGGGGAAAGAGGAGGTGGAAGTGGTTGTGAAGTAGAAAGTACATATCCTGATGCCAAAGCCTAGGATGTAAGGGATAGAGTTACTTCTGATGGGCAGTCAGAAAATGGTGAGATTAGGGGCTGACTCACCTCTACTTCCAAAGAGATTTCCCCTATTTTCGGTGGTGTTGGTGACTCTGGCACGTTCACCGTTTCAACTAGAGTAAAGATTGAAGGGGTTTCTTCTTCTCTTCTCTTTTTGACAAATTTGACCTTTATAGGTCCCTTGGAAGAGCTTTTGTCCTTTTCCTTTTTGGAGGGCCCCGCCTCCAAAGTAACCAACTTTGAAAAACTATCTTCTTTGAAACTCATCCTCCAAGAGGTAGGCCATGCCTTGGTACATGTGAGAATCGGGGCGATCTATCTGTAATAGAGGCTTTTTCACCGATAGACCAATCAATAGGTGGGAAAACATATTGATCTTCATTCAATCTGTCATAGGAAGGATCCAGAACACTTTCATTAACGCTAGTACCCTTTGCAATGTTAGCAAGCCCGAGTGTCTGAATCTCTACAAGTGTCACCCTGCTATGATCTTTTCTTCAGACAACAACTTCATCACGTAAATCAATCTAGATGTCTTCTATGTTTGGTACGTGCAGTGCAGTAATTCCATATGTTTTGAGGACTCCTTGAAATTCAAACCCGCCTCGGGCTTCATGTTCTTTTCAACTTATCTTGAAGCTCATGTAAAACATTCTTGACTTTTACAAAGCGTTGAGCGGTATATCTTCCAATAGAAATTGGGAAGGATACGACGGCCTTGTGTTTACTCTGTTGGAACTTGTGAAAATCCAAAAATTTCCTGACCAACTCCATCAAGATTAGTTTTTCTCCGGATATCTGGGAAAACAGAAAGGATCACCCTGACCATCCAAAGGTATGTGAACTTCTTGAATGTAAGAAGACACAACCCCATTTCGAAACTTCAACCCATGTCTCATCGAGAGACTCTTGTTTTCCTCAGTTCGGGGTTTAACTGCGCAGATGTTCTTGTAAAAGAAGGCATCATTTACCCTTCTGAATTGGTCTTCGTACCCTTTTCTTGTTAACTGTGGAAAATACCGATAAATATGTTCCACTGTCTTGTTCCCCTTTGTGTCTAATCTTGGATAATTCCTCATGTCGCTCATTGCATAGTGGCGACATACGAGGACATATAAAAATTCCCGATGAGACAAGACTATTGTCATCCGAGAATCTATCTAGCATCGATAAGGCTACCCCAATCAATCCCTGTTGATTAATCTTAATGATAACCATGAATTGGTACATCCATCCTTTGAAAACATTTGATTCGGGGAACCCAAAAACCTGGCTCAGCAAAGTAATGATATCATTGATTTCTTGAATGAAATCACTTTTAGGAACAAGTCTTGGAAACCTAGAAACAACTGGCTTGGCTTTGATCAGGAACTTCTTATGCAAATGTTTGATATAATCCTCCGATCATTGTCCCAATCTTTTTGGGCCAAATTGAGATCTACATCCCGTACTCCTCAAAGTTAGGCAACTTGAGAAGGTCATCAAAGTAACCCCCGTCTAACTTGATTACGACCTCTCTCGCCTGATTTTTCATAGAACGAGAAGCAGAGTCGTAATTTGAAGCACAAGCTAAGATGAACTCGGGGCACTGAGAAGACATGGGGAAACTTGTTGCAAGAGGGAGACCACTGCCAACTATTGATTTCATCCATGGGGTTTGGGAAGAACTCTTGACTCTATTCCAAAAGTCTTCCATATCTATGTTTCCAAGTTCTGTATCCCGGATGTTGTAATTACAATCAATGTAGGAAGGAGACTCCACCTTCCTAAATTTGTACTTCATTCTCCCTGATTTTTCTATCTTATCCTGTGATGAACCAGGATCCGACATGAGGAATTTCAAAGGGGAGTGAACTGATTGCTTCTGATTTAGACACTTCGGGTTTGAGGACCTACTCAGCAATCCCAGAGGTCCGAAACACTACAGAGAGTATCAGAGATTAGAAGGTGTCGAACACTCAGAAAATCTTGACAATCAGTTGAACCTGTCAAAAGGTATGAGATGTCCACCACTCTGAAAAACTCGCAACACTGGAAGATGTCGGAGGGCTCAGAAAACCCGCACTCTTGCTACATGCCGGGAGCGTTGGAAATCCTGCTACACTTGGAAAATGCCGGGAGTTGTGCAAGGCCCGCAATGTGAAAGATGTCGGAGAACTCGGAATGTCCGACACGTTGTGAGACCCGATCAAATGTGAGAGTCTTTGCCAAGAACTGGAGGATGTCCGACACACCGAAATTCCTGACAAAACTACGGGACTTAGGAAGCTGAAAGCACCCTGCAAAACCCGAAAACAAAATGGTCAGGTTTTTGTAATGTCAGAACATGTGGATTTTCCATCACCTCCATAGTTGGGATTTTCATAATTTTTCCTCTTTCTGTTAAGACACAACAAGGCATATTCCAAGGTACAACAATAGAAAAACACCCAAAGGTTGAATTCTTAGACCATAATCTCAATTGCAACAAAACCAAAAATGAGTAAAACAACCCCAAAACCCAAAACCCTAAAAAAGGGAAAAATAGGAAAGGAAGAAGAGCACCAAAGTTCATCACAAAAACGAACCCAAAGATCTCACTAGCAGAGGGTAGGGAAAATACCTTCAACCAGGAAGAAAAATAACTGAAAATTAATTACGCAATCGAACGCGAGCTCAAGTCGGGTTTCGAGGTCGAGAGAGCATGCACAAAAATCCACGTGGTAGAAAGTACGTCTAGTAAAAATGACGTGGAAATCCGAGTATTTATAAAAAAAAAAAAGAAAAATTCACATTTAATACACTTTAGTTGACACGTGTGTCAACTACCCGACAACTAGGCATTAATGCCATGTCAACATGCTTGGGATGTCCGAAAACCTCGACACTAAAGGAACAAGTCCGGTTTCGGGAACCGGAAGTCATGGAGCATATAACATGTTTGAAGCAACGCATGTTCCGATGTTCTAGAGACCCAAAAACCCGACACAAAGGAACAAGTTGGGTTTCGGGAATCGGAAGTCATGGAGCATATAACATGTTTTAAGTAGTGCATGTTCCGAGATGTTGGGACCCAAAAGCCTGACACAAAGGAGACAAGTCAGGTTTCGGGAATCAGAAGTCATGGAGCATATAACATGTTTTTAAGCGGCGCATGTTTCGATGTTCGGGGACATGAAAACCCGATTTTCTCGCTAAAAGGGCATTCTTAGGAGATTAGCTCAAAAATTTCCTAGGGTTATCACTAATTTTTGGTATAAACAAAAATGGGATAACAACTGCTCCATTGGGGACTTTCTTTGTGACATCAAAGGAAGAGAACTCATAAACTCTAGCTTTATCCATTGGGCAACGGAGTTTGAGAAGAAGAAAACTGAAAAAAAAACAAAGAAAGAAAAACAAAAAGCAAAAACACGACAGAAAACAAAGTATGTATAATGCAAGAGAGCATCTTGTATTAATGATGGAACAACCGAGATGTTGGCCTTTGAAAGGTAAAGGAGTGACTCTCCATCGGATATGATAGACGAAACTATTTTCACCATTCGGTTGATGAATCTTGAAAGGTCCTTTCCACAAAGAATCAAACTTTCCATGCATTCCTTTCGTTGCCTTCTCTTATCCCAAAGCAACACCGGATCTCAATTTGGAAATTGCGTTGCCTTGATTTTTTGTCAAAAATTTCTTTACTTTGCCCGATGATCCGTAATGCGATCAACCACCTTGCTTCATTCCTCTTCTAGCCTAGCTAGGTACATTACCCTTTTCTCAATAGAATCTTGAAAATTCACATCTTTGACTGCTTTGGCCAACCTGTAAGGTCAAGTGGCTCTCTCGAGATAGGAATCTCAGCATCAATTCCATACAAGTACTTGGAAAGGGGACATTCCAATAGCTCACTTTGGAGTAATCCAATCTACCCATAACGCATCATACAATGCTTTGTGCCATGTCCTCTGGTTTTCATCTACTAGTTTTCTAATTATGGTAACCAAGTTCTTGTTACTAGACTCAGCTTGCCCATTGCCTTGGGGATAATAGTCAAATGAGTGAGCTAGGGTGATCTTGAATCCATAACAAAATTATGTCAACTCATGTGATGAGAAATTAGAGGCATTATCAGCCACAATCTTGTGAGGGACACCAAATCTGACAATTATATTTTCTTTAAGGAATTTGCACACGGCTTCTGAAGTTTATGCGCTTGATTGGTGTAGCTTCTACCCACTTGGTAAAATAGTAGCAGTAAGTAAGTATGTAATTTTTATCAGCACTTTGGAGGTAAGATTCAACGTTCCAATGAAATCAATTCCCCACTGGCGAAAAGGTTCCTCGATCACTATAGGATTCAAGGGAAGAGCTACTAGCTTAGGATGACCAACGAAATGTTGACAAGCTTCACACTTGGATACCCATTCTGTTGAATCTAGAAAGAGAGTGGGCCAATAGTACCTGGCCCATAATATCTTATACGCTGTTATGGAGGATGAGAAATGTCCTCTGCATGCTAGACTATGGAAGGATTCTAGTAACTTTACTTGCTGTGATTTATCAACATAGCGTAGGAATACACCATCAATACCTTTCTTATATAATATGTTATCCCACAGGAGGTATTTTATAGATCTTAACTTGACTGTCCTCTTCTCCTTTTGGCTTAAATGCGGGGGCATTCACCATAAGTTAGAAAGAAAGCAATATCTTGTGTACCATTCATCAGTTGTGCTCATGAAAAGCACCATGGGCAACTCTGAAGAGGTATCTTCAATCCTTTTGCATTCTATTTCAGTATGATTTTCCACGATCAATTGGCAGAGGCACCTTCCTTGTACCAACTTGGTAGGTCTAATGTCCAAGTCATACTGTTGATGGAAAATCACAGCACCCCTGAATGTCTGCAACTTGATGGGTTGAGACTCTCAGTGAGATTGCATAACATGGAGCTTTTCCCAAGTGTGGGACCTTGTGAATCGGGAAATCTCTCTAGATGAAGGTCGGTTCCTATTCCTTTGTTCAGATGCACACATAAAAATTTAGAGGGTTTACCCAAAACCTAATCTAACTTGCCAAGGAGACAGGGTAAGAAGATGCATAAAAATAAACCTAAACTAACAAAGGTGATGCACCGAGGAATGAAGAACACCTGTCTTGCCAATAAACACAAACCATTAAAATGCAATGCAAGATCATGCACAGATAACCAAAATTTGTAGTGAAATATTAGGAGGATGAAAATAAACACAGAGAGGGTTGAGAATCATCCACAGACATGCATTATCTGCTCCAAAGATTGATACAATACACTACAAAATGCCAAGAGGAAAAGTTGCATTACAGTTTTAAATGGGAGGTTTGAACTCCACAAACTCACCTGCCAAAGAGAAGAAGGGAGGGGCAAAACAAGAATGTCCAACCTTTTAAAGAAGTCCCTCCTTATAATTTATAGGAAGAATGAGAGAGGGAAGAGAGAGGAAATCCAAATCTACCCCAACCACCTCTAGGTTACATTTAATTCATCTCATAATGGTGGTAGGTGAGAACCCTAGCAAACCCAAAAAGTGGAGAACTATATTTTTCATTTTTAAGAATTTTTTCTCACCTAATTAAATATATCTAGTCGTAGTTGGATAGAGGACCTCGTAAGCTTTCCAAAAAGTCCAACCTTGCATGAATCTGAGCTCCCTGTGAAAAGTTATGGCCATCTGAATATCTGGGTCAAGGTCTGCTTCCTGTCACCACTCAAAATGTTGCGCCTCCTGAAGGTGTGCCTTGGTGCATCCATTTGCGTGTCGTCATACTCTTAAGTGCGCTGAGGCACATCCATGTTCATGTCAACACTCTTTGATGTGTGCCTTCTACCTGCGCCTTGGTGCGAAATTTTGTGTCGACACTCTTCGACCTGCGCCTTGGCGCATCTATGTTCATGTCAACACTCTTTGACGTGTGCCTTCTACCTGCGCCTTGGTGTGAACTTTTTTGTGTCGAAACTCTTCTACCTACGCCTTGGCGTGAAATTTTTTGTGTCGACACTCTTCTACCTGCGGCTTGGCGCGTCCATGTTCATGTCGACACTCTTTGACGTGCGCCTTCTACCTGCGCCTTGGCACGAACTTTTTTGTGTCGACACTCTTCTACCTGCGCCTTTCCTGTTGGTGACGTAATAAATATCAGGATATGAGTTTCTTTTATTTCCATACTCTTCCGTTTGTCTATATCTACCCGGAGGGAAGATAGATACAACACATACTCCTGAAATTTAGCTATCCAGTTACCTCGTTGACTACCCAACTCTTGTTGAGTCAAAATGGATTTAACAGTGGTGTTGGGAACGAGAACGAGGGTATGAGAGTTCAGCACATAGTACCTAAAAATTTTCACCACTCGTACCACTACGTAAGCATGCTTTTCAATCTGTGACATTTTTAGTTCATGTTCCTTTAATGGGCAGCTCATGAAAGCGATGGGAGCTTCAATGCCCTCTCCATTCTCCTACATCAGGATGGCTGACACTGTGTGTGTGGAAGCGTAGCTGTACATGATGAAATCTTTTTTGAAATCTGGACATATTAGGATAGGAGTGCAAGAAATTTCCCTTTTAACTTCATCAAATGCAAGCTTCCCTTGATACTCCATCGAAATGGAATTTTTCCTTTCATCATCCCAAGGATATCCTTGGTTTTATTAGCGAAATCAAGTACGAACCTTCTTAGGAAATTAACCTTTCCAAAGAAGGAATGAACTTTAGTTTTTATCGTTGGTAAAGTAAGGCCTTAGATGGCTTTTACTCATTCTGGGTCAATTTTAGTTCCTTCTCTAGTCACGATGTGACCCAACAATTTTCCTTCAGTTACCCCGAACATAGACTTCTTAGGATTTAAAGAAATCCCATGACGCCTGCATCTCAGGAGTACCTGCTCAAGGTGATCAGAATGATCACTCCACTTTTTAGAGAAGACAGTCAAGTCATCCAAGTATACGACTATAACTTTTCCATCAGATCTCTGAAAGCTAAGTCCATAGCTCTTTGAAATGTGGCTCCGGCGTTGATCAAACCGAAAGGCATTCTCCTGTAAGCAAAGGTCCCCCATGGGGTTGTGAATGTCATTTTATGCTGATCTTCGGCAGCCTACTCGAACTGATTATATCCTAAAAATCCATCAAGTGTGGATAGCATCTCCGATCCCGTAACCATTTGTAACACCTGATCCATGATAGGCAAGGGGTAGTTGTCTTTCAATGAAGACTGATTCAAGTTCCTGAAATCAACACAAATCTGGATCTCACCATTCTTCTTCCTAACAGGTACGATGTTAGCAACCCAGGTGGAATGGTGGATTGGAAAGATAATCCTAGCATCTAACATCTTCTATATTTATGCAAGAATGGTTCTGAGATTTTAGGATTATAATGCCTCTTCACTCTGTAGGGTTTTACATCAGGCTTCAAAGGAATACTATGTTGTACATCTTTGGGCTTGAAGGATTTTAAATCTGCATAGGACTAGGCTAAGACATCCATGTATCTCTTTAGGAGTGAAGTGAATTTTGCTTTCTCCTCAAGGGAACAAAATTTCCCAATATTCACCATCCGAGGTTGATTAGATGAACCTAGATTGACTTGATCTACCTCCAAGGAAGAAGCTCCTTCAGTTTTTCTTTTATTTTGAATGAAACGGTCATGCTTGTCAAACAAACCCTCCAAAGAAACCAACCCTTTGGGAATCTTGTTTCCTTTAAGCTGAATAAACTCACCATCAACCTCTTGATATGGATCTAAAATAGATTCACGGAAAGCTGATTCTGAACCTTCAAAGTATAACTCACTAAAATTTTCATTTTTTTCAAGAAAAGACAACACCTGTTGATCATCATTGAACACTTTCCAATGAGCTGCATTATCTGGGATACTGGGACGATACACAATATCAATGGTGTATGTATCTTGTTTGAACTGGGGATGAGGGAGAAGGAGAGATGCAGACACGGCTAAAGAATCAGCCTTTTCGTTATAATCTCTCAAAACTACTTTGATGGAGAATGCGTCAAAGCATTCTATGTTATCCCAAACTTTGTTCCTGTAATGTCTCAGGAAATAATTTTTCACTTGATAGATCCCTTTGACCTGGTTGACAATCAGCTCTGCATCTCCTTAAACCTTGAGATTTTGAATTCCCTTTTGTCTGGCCATTTCTAATCCTAATAACAAAGCTTCATATTCAGCCGTGTTATTAGTATTATCAAACTGCAACTTGAAGGCGAGGGAAAGATCTCAGAATTAGGAGATATAAGAACTACACCAGTGCTCGATCCAGTGGTTGAACAACTACCATCAAATTCAAGGGTCTAAATAGCATTAGAATCTTCTTCCTTGACATCTACAGCTGGTACCTCTGATGTCATGAAGTAATTTCCAAAACTAGCGTCTTCGAAAAGGATTTGAGCCTTAGGGTCATCTGATTTAGTTACCAAATACTTTTCCTGAGGCTCAGGATGGAGAACACGATAAACCCCATTGACTGGAATTTTGGCCTTGGTCCAATCCATATTAATCTCTCCTCCAACGTCTTTACAAAAACCTCTACCCAAGAGGATACCGTAAGCTGCAGGAATGTCAGCAACTAGAATGGTCATTTTCACTCTCTTCTCTGGGAAGGCAACGAATGCAAACTGTGCATCTTTGATTTGACCAATCAAGGGAACTTGCTTGGTTTCCATGGAGTAACACTGTCCATATGACTTAGTCAAAGTAAGCCCAAGGGCATGGGCTACTTTTGCGGGCATAACATTGTCGGAGGCCCCTGAGTCGATGATGCAATTGTTGAGTTTAAACCCGTTTATAAGAAAAGACAAATAAAACGGTTCAATCCTTCCTGAAGAAGAAGCAAAGGTCAGATTGTTTTGAGGTGAGGATTGAGTAGGATTTGGCAAAAGACCTTTTGAAGGTGGGGGAACAAGCTTTGCTTCTAATGAATTTGGTGAGTTTTTCAAACTGTTCAGGATTTGACTGAAGGTATTACCTTCTGACATTTGGATCTTGGTTCTTTTTGCATGGTCGATAATGTCAAAAGCAGTATAAGAAGGAGTGATAGTAGGTTTGGTTCTAATCACATGAGCTTGAGCTGAGGTACTGGCCTTGGGAGAAGGAGAATGAGGGGAATTTGTTACCTTTTTGGTCACTTCTCTTTCTGGTTTGCACTTTGAGATAGGAGTACCTCTCTTAACCAAGGCTATGGGAGCTTCCTTGTTCTTCTCCTTAGAGCTTTCAAGAGGTTTTTGTTATCTACGAATCACAGCACCCTTATGTTTATACAAGTGCATATAATTGAACTCACGGTGCAATTGGATAACATGGGTACTATCTCCAAGTTGTGGGACTTGCTACTTGAGATAGACCTCCGGATAAAGATGGTTCTTGCTCCCGATCTACCCGCCACAATCTACTCTAATGCAGGGGAAACTAACTATTCTAATCTAAATTTCCAAGGGACCAGGGAGAGAGAATGCATAAAATGAAAGCCTACACTAAAGCGGTGATACACCAGAAAAGGAGGGTGTGAGAGTAGTCTCCCAATGCGTGAGATAAAGAAGCAAAATGCACACTAGAAGGGGTGATGACAGTTCTCCACAATCTAGCAAAATGCATTCACAACAATATTTCAAACATACACAATGATAATGGATCCCTGCAAGAACATAATAATAGACACAATATTCTTGTAATCAAGGTTGAAGGGGCAAGAAGAATGCAAGAAAACACAGCAAGGGAAGATACATCCACAAACTTATATTTTATTGCTTCATGATATGCACAGTTCAATCTATTACAAGATAAGGGCTTGGATCACCATGCAAGGAGTCCACTACAAGGGCCTATAGCACATTGGCTTCAAAATCAATTTTGACAGAGCTTTGCTATCTAAAAAAACTCTCCTTACAATGAGCCCAACACTCCAATTTATAGAAAAAATGAGAAGAGAGAGAGAGGGAAAATGAAAATCCCAAAATCTATCCTTCCACCACTTGTAAGAGGCATTAAATGGAGTAAAATGATTGTATATTACTTGCAAAAGGCTCCCCATACTGTCCCAGGTGCTGCAGCAGAGAAAGAATGATGACCATGCCTCTTAATTGCACTCCCAACTACCAAATAGAACACTGTTATGAACCCGACCACGTTTTATGAAAAATATCCATCAATATCTCATCAATATCTGCAATTTCTTGAGTGATGTAATTTGGGTTGAGCCACGATTCCAACGGTACCAATTTTGTGTGATTTTGTTGAGAAATGCAAAAGTTATGGCCTTCTGAGTGCGGGCAGCTATTTTGGGTCTGCTAGGCGTTTTCTGTCATTTGACGGGAATGAGCATTAACTGACTGGAGCCGAATATGTTTCTTTTATTTAAATATATATACCCTTATTGAAAATAAGAAATCCAGTTTTTGTGCTATAGAGGGACGTCGTGCTCGTTCCGAGAAAGTTCAATTTTGTGAAAATCGAGCTCGGAGTCAAAAGTTATAGCCGTTTGAAGTTCACGGGTCAAATGTTGACTTTTCTTCTTTGCCTTGGCCGTTTCGGTCCCACACGTCCCTCACGTACTTTTGTCCCGGCTGTCCTGGATAAAAACCTTCCGCATCGGCCGATTCAGGCTTCGTTGTCCCTCTTGCGGCTTTTTCACCTTTTCGCGCCCCACGCGTCCTCGCATACTTTTGTCCGGCTATCCGAGGCGAAAACCTCCGAATCGCCCGCAATGGTGTCTTTGGAAAATCAGCCGATTCGGGCTTCGTTGTCCCTCTTGCGGATTTTTCACCTTTTCGCGTCCCACGCGTCCCTCGTGTACTTTTGTCATTTGCCCGGACGAAAACCTCGAAGCGCCCATGCAATGGACCGTCTTTTGGCAAATCGGTCGATTCACGTCCTGCACGTACTTTTGTCCCGGCTGTCCCAAACAACGCAAAACAAAAAACTAGATGATTTTTCCTACTTTCGGCCTTTTCGCGTCCCACGCGTACTTTTGTCCCAACTGTCCCACGGACCGCCTGGGACAAAATTGTCCGACTTAGCTGATTTTCTTTGTATTTCGCCCCCAAACTTGGTACGACGAACCTTGGTATGACCCGCACTGGTACGACCCAAACCCTTCAGACCCGAAATGCTTTAAAACAATCTTGCAACCTTATTTTTGCATTTTTTCCATTTTTTCTAACTCGTTGGGATTTCTTCTTGGATGGGAGAGTTAGAGAGAAGCCGAGGGGGGCCCAAAAACACGATTTTGGGCCTTGAATCAATCTACTTGCTCGAGACTGAATAATTTGATGCATGTTATCAAAATTACCTTGAGGGGTGAATTTTGGATAACAGTTTTCTTGGATTCCGAGATTGGGATCGAGTGAAGACAGAAAATGACTTACCATCGGTTCACATTCATCTTCTTCGTATTCCAAATACCCAATGTTGGAGTCGCCAACCGAATCATCATAAGACTCATCAGCGTATCCTAAAGCTTCAAAAGCTTCAAGGAATCTTGTTCTGCTGGTTCTTCCTCCTCTTCAACTATCTCTACTGTTGTGTTAATGGGAGGAGCTTCGATTCTGCTAGCCTTGGTTGAGCAGGAGCTTAACTGCGGCCTGTCTCTTGCAGGCGCACCATTGGCGTTATTGAAATTCTATCTAGGGATATCCGATACGGAACATTGCTCACCTGCTAGGACATTTGCTTTTTCAAAGCAATCAAATCATTAGCCATATTTTGAATCATAGGGTCAGTATTACCTTGGGAAGAACCTTGATTTTTAGGCTTGGATGCATCTTTCCTGATTCTTCCCCAGAATGAGATCATCCTCTATTTTAATAGCCGTTGACTAAGCGATAGCCAAATCAGGGATAACCGACCTTCTTAATAGGAAGCTCACATTGGGGGTGAGCATTAATGAAGAAGCATTTCTGATTTTCAGAGTAGGTACAGACTAGTTCGAGAATCTTTCGATCGCCTTGTTGAACTTTACCACGAAGTCCCGCATGGGTTCATGAGATTCCTTTTCATATGGGTAAGTTGTGCTAAAAAAGCATGAGAATCTTCAGCCGGTTTGAATCGTGCTTCGAATTTGGTCCTCATGGTAGCTTTGTGATGCATGTGTTTGGAAGGTGGTAAAACCACTCAGCTGCTGCACCGTGTAATGTTTCAACGAAGAGTCAAATAGAGACATCTTCGTGAGCTACTCCAAGGACACCGCATGCTACAAAGAAAGATGCAATGTGTTCATCAGGATGTTGCTTCCCATCACCATTGAACTTGGGAATGTTCTTACGTGATCCATGTGGTAACTCGTGCAATGGTGGAGTTAAAGAAAGAGGACCAATAGCTGCGCCCCAGGGCACAGGTTGTGCTGCCATCCTTCTGAAAAGAGTGTGTATAGGGATCCGAGTGTCGGACAAGAATAACACACGACAAGTTGTAGACACTTCTCGTTCTACGGGGATCCGGTTTCTCGAACAGGCGAAGAACTTCTTGTTCGATTAGAAATAACTTATTTGTTGGGGGAGATCGAAATTATCTTTGTTTAAAGCAAATCAAAGAATGGATCAATTTCACCTCGGGCTCGGTGCGACCGAGTGAAGATATTTTCGGCCAGCTTGAACCGGGAAAGAGATCTTGTTGAAAATAAGGCAAATACGGAGTCACCAGACACCAAAAGGATAAGCTTTATACTATTAATCTGTATTCCCCAGTGGAGTCGCCAAAAACTGTTAGTTGGATATTTTGTCAAGATGAAATATGAGGTTCAACCACAATACATGGGATTGAATCCCTCCTCAAAGACAGGTGAGGCTACCTGTTTATTACTAATCTAAAACATAATAGAAATAATGCATACAATATTCACACTAATCTAACCATTGGGGTTAGGACATAATCCTGAAAGCCATATCCACAATAATTGAAAATATTGCTGCTTTCGAAGTAAAATGGATTAGAAAGAACACATCACAGAAAGGAAACAACGGGGACGTACTTTCTTTTGAGCAAACACAGATCATGAAATAATCATACGAGTTCTAGATAACAAATGTAATGTAATGTTTGAAACAATTTAAAATGATTGAGAACACTAAACCAAGAACAACTTAAGATCCTAAACATAAGAGCAATATCTTAAGAGAGATGAATCTCACAACACAAAGTTTGCAAAAATGACATCGATTTCTGTTCTTTGAATGATTGAAAGAAAACACAAAGTTCTTCTTCTACACAAAGGTTCTCAATATTCCAAAAATCTCAACCCTTTGGAATGCATGAGCATCCCTTATTTATAATAAAAAGAGCAGAGAGAAAATAGGATAAATCCTAGAAAAAGGTGTTTTAACAAGAGTCCTATTTCGCTTGACTCTCACGCAGGAGACCAAGTCAAAATTTACTTCCTATGTGACGAAACAGAAATGAAAAAGACATGTCAATTTCAAGATTGAAATGACATGTTGCATCGTGACTTAGTCTGAATCGTCATCTTTTTCTTCCTCATCTTTCTCTTCTTCTAACTCAACTTGTTTGTTCTGAAATTCTTGGAATTTCGGATTATACCTTGCATCTCATTCTCATCAGGTGCGGTGGAATGATCACTCAGGACTTCACATGTTTCATGAGTGTCACTGGCATTGCCGGGAAGCTTTCTCAATCTTTTGTTGAGTTTTCTTAGGGTCTCCAAAGAATGTTCAATCTTTACAAACCTATCAATGATTTCCATGCCAAATCCGTAAGTTGGTTCATGCTGAATTGATTCTTGGATTTGTTTGAAAAGATCATCAACTGATAGGATGCCCGAGTCTCCACTCAACACTTTTGCATATATTTTGATCAGCTCTTCTTCCAGGTCGCTCTTGCCATCGATCAATTGATCTCTTGATTCTCTCAATTTGCTGCAAGCTTCATTGAGAATCCTTACTCAAACCGATAGCCTTGGTGGTGGAGATGCTTATCCGCATGCGGGATGATGCCCTCTTCGACCAAGATGTGGGATGGGATTTTCTTCAACATCCGGAGAGCTTGAAAGTCAACTCCTGTGTTCCCGATCTCTCGAAGAAAAATCACCATCCATCTGTTCCCCATCACTTTTTATATTATCCAAAGATTGATAGACTTCCACAGTGTCTTAGATTACTTCTTTCCCCTGTAGGAGCAGCCTTTGGGTCCATTCATCGACCACTCTCCCTTTCGTTAACCTTTTCAATTACAGTACCGATGAGAAATCGAAACTGATAGGAACATAGGATGATGGTACGGACTCGGGGGTTTTGAGGGCTTAAGTAATACTTCATTCAACCGCTCCACCTTTTCTTTAAGCTCATCTCTATTGTCCTTTGTTTCCTTTAATTTTTGACATAGCATGTTTATAGCATCTTGTGCATCTTGTTGTGCTCCTTCTATCGTCACCTCTCCTAGAGCAACCCTGGTTATCTGATAGTTAGAGGCCACTATGTCCTCTTTGGTCTTGTCAGTTGTGGGAGTGGTGATCTCTGAAAACTTGTGTCTCAAAGCATCCACTAAAACCCTTGAAACTGTTTTGGGTTTCTTGGTTGATTTAGCAGTAGAAGCCTTGAGTGAACTAAAATCAAAGGCTAGTATGGGTACAACCACCTTCCTTTTCCTCGGAGTTTGCTCAAGTAACCATTGAGGTGTGCCAGAAGGAGTTGCCACTGTTGTAGAAGTTGGTGTCATACTTTCAGGTGGAGGGAGATTCACTGGTGGAGTGGGAATAGTCACCAGTGTGGTAGTAGATTCGGTGAAAAGAGGTGTAGGGACGAGCATATCGCGTAGCTACTTTGGTCCCAAGCAGAGAGAGGTGAGAGTCCGGAGAAAATGTTGGCCATGGCTGATGAAGTGGATGGGGAAAGAGGAGGTGGAAGTGGTTGTGAAGTAGGAAGTGCAGATCCTGACGCCAAAGCCTGGGATGCAAGGGATAGAGTTACTTCATTGGGTAGTCGGCAAATGGAAAAATTAGGGGTGACTCACCTCTACTTCCAAAGAGATTTCCCCTATTTCGGTGGTGTTGGTGACTACGGGATGTTCACCGTTTCAATTTGGAGTAGCGAGTTGAAGGGGTTTCTTCTTCTCTTCTCTTCTTAACAAATTTGACCTTTATAGGTCCCTTGGAAGATCTTTTGTCCTTTCCCTTTTTGGAGGGCCCCACCTCTAAAGCAACCAACTTTGAAAAACTATCTTCTTTGAAACTCATCCCCCAAGAGGTAAGCCATGCCTTGGTGCGTGTGAGAATCAAGGCCGATCTATTTGTAATAGAGGATTTTTCACCAATAGACCAATCAATAGGTGCGAAAACATATTCATCTTCATTCAGTCCGTCATAGGAAGGATCCAGAACACTTTCATTATCGCTAGTACCCTTTGGAATGTCAGCGAGCCCGAGTGTCTGAATCTCTACAAGTATCAACCTGCTATGATCTTTTCTTCAGACAATCAACTTCATAATGTAAATCAATCAAGATGTCTTCTATGTTTGGTACGTGCAGGTACAGAGTTCCATATGTCTTAATGACTCCTCGAAATTTGAACCTATCTCTGGGCTTCATGTGCTTTTTCAACTTATCTTGAAGCTTGTGTACAACATTCTTGGCTTTTACCACCGTTGAGCAGGTATACCTTCCAATAGAAATTGGGAAGGATACGGCGGCCTTGTGTTTACTCTATTGGAACATGTGAAAAACCAAAAATCACCTGACCAACTCCATCAAGATTAGTTTGTCTCCTGGATATCTGGGCAAACGGAAAGGATCACCCGGGTACATGACCACCCGAAGGTATGTGAACTTCTTGAATTGTAAGAAGACACAACCCCATTTCGAAACTTCAGCCCATGCCTCATCAGAGACTCTTGTTTTCCTCAGTTCGGGGTTTAACCTGTAGATGTTCTCGTAAAAGAAGGCATCATTTACCCTTCTGAATTGGTCTTGAACCCTTTTCTTGTTAACTGAGGAAAATACTGATAAATATGTTCCACTGTCTTATTCCCCTTTGTGTCTAATATGGGATAATTCCTCATGCTGCATTTGTTGCATCGCTAACATACGAGGACATATAAAACTTCCCAGAGACAACAAGGTGTTGTCATCTGAGAATCTAGCTCGTTACTGATAAGGCTACCCCAATCAATCCCCTGTTGATTATTCTTAATGATAACTATGAATTGGTACATCCATCCTTGGAAAACATTTGATTTGGGGAACCCAAAAACCTATCTCAACAAAGTAATGATATCATTGATTTCCTGAATGAAATCACTTCTAGGAACAAGTCTTGGAAACCTAGAAACAACCGGCTTGGCTTTGATCAGGAACTTCTTATTCACGTGTTTGATACAATCCTCCTAATCATTGTCCCAAGCTTTTGGGTTGACTTGAGATCTACGTCCCCGTACTCCTCAAAGTTAGGCAGATTGAGAAGGTCGTCAAAGTAACCTCCGTCTAACTTGATTACGACCTCTCCCGCTTGATTTTTCATAGAACAAGAAGCAGAGTCGTAATTTGAAGCACAAGCTAAGATGAACTCGAGCACTGAGCGGACATGGGGAAACCTGCTGCAAGAGGAGACCACTGCCAACTATTGATTTCATCCATGGGGTTTGGGAAGAACTCTTGACTCTATTCCAAAAGTCTTCCATATCTATGTTTCCAAGTTCTGTATCCCAGATGTCGTAATTACAATCAATGTAGGAAGGAGACTCCACCTTCCTAAATTTGTACTTCATCCTCCCGATTTTTTCTGTCTTATCCTGTGATGAACCAGGATCCGACATGAGGAATTTCAAAGGGGAGTGAACTGATTGCTTCTGATTTAGACACTTCGGGTTTGAGGACTCTTTCAAAGCAATCCTAGAGGTCCGAAACACTACGAGAGATTATCGAGAGATTAGAAGGTTTGAACACTCGGAAAATCCCGACAATCAGTTGAACCTGTCAGAAGGTATGAGATGTCCACCGCTCTGAAAAACTCGCAACACTGGAAGATGTCGGAGGGCTCAAAAACCCGCACTCTTGCTACATGCCGGGAGCGTTGGAAATCCCGCTACACTTGGAAAATGCCGGGAGTTGTGCAAGGCCCTTGCAATGTGAAAGATGTCGGAGAACTCGGAATGTCCGACACGTTGTGAGACCCGATCAAATGTGAGAGTCTTTGCCGAGAAGCGGAGGATGTCCGACACACCGAAATTTCGACAAAACTACGGGACTTAGGAACTACGAAGCACCTGCAAAACCCGAAAACAAAATGGTGGAGTTTTGTAATGTCGAACATGTGGATTTGCCATCACCTCCATAGTTGGGATTTTCATAATTTTTCCTCTTCCGTTAAGACACAACAAGGCATATTCCAAGGTACAACAAAAGAAAAACACCCAAAGGTTGAATTCTTCGACCATAATCTCAATTGGAACCAAAACCAAAAATGAGTAAAACAACCTCAAAACCCAAAACCCTAAAAAAGGGAAAAATAGGAAAGGAAGAAAAGCACCAATGTTCTTCACAAAAACGAACCCAAAGATCTCACTAGCAGAGGACAGGAAAATACCTTCAACCGGGAAGAAAAATAACTGAAAATTAATTACGCTGTGATCGAACGCGAGCTCAAGTCGGGTTTCGAGGTCGAGAGAGCATGCACAAAAATCCACGTGGTAGAAAGTACGTCTAGTAAAAATGACGTGGAAATTCGAGTATTTATTAAAAAAAAGAAAAATTCACATTTAATACACTTCAGTTGACACGTGTGTCAACTACCCGACAACTAGGCATTAATGCCATGTCAGCATGCTTGGGATGTCCGAAAACCCGACACAAAGTAACAAGTCTGGTTTCGGGAAGGAAGTCATGGAGCATATAACATGTTTCAAGCAACGCATGTTCCGATGTTAGGAGACCGAAAACCCGACACAAAGGAACAAGTCGGGTTTGAGGATCGGAAGTCATGGAGCATATAACATGTTTTAAGCGGCGCATGTTCAGATGTTGTGGGGACCCGAAAACCCGACACAAAGGAACAAGTTGGGTTTCGGGAATCGGAAGTCATGGAGCATATAACATGTTTTTAAGCACCGCATGTTCGATGTTAGGGGACCCAAAACCCGATTTTCTCACTAAAAGGGCTTTCTTAGGAGATTAGCTCAAAATTTCCTAGGGTTATCACTAATTTTTGGTGTAAACAAAAATGAGATAACATTGTTTAAGCATGTCGATAATGTATATATGGGGAGGATATTTCCTTCTAGAAATTGTTTTCCATATGATTTAAAGGAATTTATATAAGGTTATATTAAGCATGCCAAGTAATTAGTTTATTATTCTTTACACATTTGTTCCAAGCCATTGTTTTCTAAGTCTTTCTCTTCAAACATTCCTAAAGATTTCTTGTTTCTAGCAAATGTAGATGATGTACTTGACCTAATCACGATCGTTGACTTATTGGTATGGCATAAGAATGAACAATGCCCTAGGATTTAATGTAGAACTTCAATTTCTTCTTAATGTGGCGGTCATTATGTATACACATATAAGAATTGAACCAACTATCTTCCTATCAAAAAGAGAAAGACATTATTTTGGAAGCCCGCCAAATTGGTCTAGAACAACAAATCCTCTTCTAAAAACACCATTAAATTGAAATCCCTAACTCGAGATCTATATAATGCAATAAAATCCACAAAATTTGAAATTTCCATATCTTAGCAAGGGTTTTGCCACTTAAGCAATTAACATTACTAAAACACACTTGTGCAAATTTTTTGTTGTAATATATAATGCCTAACTAAAATTTATAACAGATTTTTGTGTTCTAAATAATGTCAGATGTTTTGAAAGAGCATTGCTATTTCTTCCCCAAAGTGTTGTTTTATTGTTTTTGGCTCATACTCTTAACATCAACGAGGTTGATTGCTCATATATGTGCCTATCATTTTATATATATATATGTATATATATATCGACTAGGATCCCCATCATAATCGACATTTTAGGTTAGATATTTATAAACAAACTATTTGTGGACTTCGTTAGGTGTAGACTTTTCTTTGCAATAAATGTTCCTATGAAGACTTTTGATCTCTCCCGAGTGCCATTCACTTCAAATTGATTAAAACACAAATATGATGACGAGTTTAACCTTTGGAAAATGTAAGAGGTCGATGTTTATATGGCAATCACGTAAAATTCGGGTCAATCGGAAACAGACACGTGTTCCTTTGGCATGACTTTGCAAAATGTAATTTCTTCTTCGGCTTCATCACGACTTCGGAGTCTTTTTATTTACATTACAGACAGTCAAATCGATTACAACAGTTGCGTGTATTACAAGTCTGGAAACAATTACTGTCGCATTAATACAGTTGCGTGTAAAACAATTACTGTCGCATTAATACAGTTGCGTGTATTACAAGTCTGGAATCCGTCATCGCACGCTCAAGACTTTTATTTATTTATTACAGTTGCGTGTATTACACGTCTGGAGTCTGGACACAATTCGGCGAGGTTTCCACTGTCGCATCAATGGAATCTTATTTATTTTTCTCCATCCAGTCTTTGCGTTCATCTTCAAACTGTCGCAACAATGGAATCGGTCATTTATTTTTCTCGCACGCTCAAGACTTTTCATTGCAATAAAATGTTCCCCTCAAAACTTTTTTGATGGAAAGTGTACCAACAACAATTTCTCCATGTTTAAGGACGGTGTAAATAACGTGTTTGACACTTTCATTACATTTGAGCTTATTTTGCAGCTAGGCATGGTCATGGGAGGAAGAAGTACTTGCAAACTGCAAATTGCTTAAAAATTAAATGATACAAAGCAAACCCGCTCTTCCGAGTTCTTGCCTATTGTCCAATGAATAGATTCCACATACGCCAATTATTGTTGTCGCTAACCACCTCTATTATGTTTCTACAACAATTGCCCCGAATCCACAAGAGGAAAATGCTCGTTGAAAATGACTCCGGGAACCTTAGGAACACCGTCGCGGGCATTAATGACCCCCAACTCCACTTTGACGCAAGGATTGGGATGATCATAGTTGACACCCACTGGCATGAGAAAATCCATAACATCCACAAGCCATTCTAGAGATGTCATGGTGCCTCTCGACGCAATCACGATGTCACACCATTCTAATCTCTCAATTTCTTCTTTCTCCTCTGCCACCGCCACAAAACCAATCCAGTTGGCGTGGTTACTCCACAATTTACCCCACTTCGGGACTTGTTGAAAAAATTGGGGAGGTTGATGTTTGATGAGGCATAAAGATACTTTGTAATTACGCTGCTAGATGTTCCCTTTTACAGCCAAGCCCCTGACTTCTGACATGGCCGCAAAAATCGAGCCAACGGCTACCCTCCACTGAAATTGCACCTATGTATGGTGAACGGAGAGCTCCCCCATGACCCATCCCCCATCGCTGTCCACTGGAAAGGTGACATCATCGTTGTCCCCGGAAAGGCTTGTTCACGTGGCTCGAAGCGAAGTGACGTGGAGGGTCTTCGAAATTTGAATTATTGGAAAACGTTCCCCGCTTCAAACTCCTAATGCACCCGTCTGGTAATCACGACACCATCGCCCAAATTATAGCCTTTTCCTCTGCATCATCCCTCTGGTAATCACGCGAACTTATTGTAATCATCCCCCATCGCACGCCATCTCACGTTTTTCGTTGGAACAGAGAGAAGAATCACAATTAAGGAAGGAAGGTTGGAGTTTTGTATTCAGATCCTTTGAGCCCGTCGGTCGCTATTGTTAGTAGGAGATGAATTATCTTTGTTGAAGGTGCTCGAAGCCGGAGAAAGGAGCAGGAGCCGGAGAAAGGAGCATGAGCAGGAGAAAGGAGTAACAAATGGATTCCATTCCCATTTCCCATAAGCGCTCATACCAAATATTTCATGTTATTTGTGTCGGTGGTAGTGTTTTCTTATTTGCATTCACTTTCTTTCTTTCTGTACTGGTATGGCTCTGTCTTGTGCCTTACATATGGATGCCCACCTTATCATGCCTTCCCAAATTATACGAGGGGTGCACTATTCTTAGTAGCAAGATGATTTGCAGAAGGTAATAATGCCAATCCACATTCAAAACAACCCATTCTCAAAGACGACACCCCCTCACAATCAGCTTGAGCACATAATACATTCCCATAATTCAATCTTCCTAAAAAAACTAAGACAAACCTACCAGGTGTGAAACCTAACCCTTCCGTTCTTAGCAGTTAATACCGCAGTGACTGTGGATTATATCAGTGCCAAATGAGATTGAATGAGGTGGAAAAATTACGTGGGCTCATTGCAAGATTCACACTGTTTAACATGAATGAAACATCACTCTCATATTTTACGAATGTAGCACACCAAATGATTTGATACTGTACCGAACAAGTGAGATAACCATAAAAAACACATTAATCTCAAGCTCAATCCAAACTGGTTCTGTGCAGAAAAACTAATGACGTTTTTAATAAAATCTATAGTGGTTAAAGGGAAATCCAAATAGGACATCTAGCTTGGCTAAATATAGAATTATTGCCCCTAAAAAATTTCCATAATTACGAACTTTTTCAGATAGAAATTATATACCCCTCAATAAAATTCCTCGATGAATAAAAAGCATTGAAATTCATGGAATGAAAAGGAAATGAATAGAATGAGAAAACTCATCGAATTAATATGCTGCTGTACAAATTACAGCCCTGAGTCGGTTCAACTCGTTGCCCTACCTTCCCAAAAAACGGAGCATGTGAACTGTTTGACAAAATGTTTCTATAAAATGGTTGCCAAAATATGGTCTGCCAACTGTTTGACAAAATGTCTCCAGTGAATGTGAATGTGAAGAGGTGACCAAGGATAAGAATCTTTTGTGAAGTAATATATAAAAATTGAACTCTGAATCTAATCAACCAGTGACAAGAAAATATAACAAGGAAGAAGTCTAGGTAAGGTCAATGAACTAATGGAAATTGTAGGTGGTCATAAGGTAGGTATATGAAACATGGGAAGAGTCTGACATACTATATAGTGTTGGAATAAGGAAAGGTGTCATAAATAAGTTTACATGAATACTAGCTCAAATGATAGCCCTCTAAAAATGACCGAGTTAGCAAGGGATTATTGTTAGTCCCTACTACTTTGAGAGTGTGGTCATAGAATAACTGAGAACTAGGCTAGTTTGCTGAGAGAATTTATATGGAAGAGTTCACTTCTAAGATAAAATTGGGAAGATAAGATATGAAAAAGTAAGAAATACCACAAATACAATGATACTAAAGTAAGGTAAGACATTAGTACTCAAAGTGATCAAAGTAAGACAATTTACTAGATATTTTCTAAGGGTGGTTAATGGTTGAATTCATTATGAATAAGGAATGTAGAGGCTTGAAATAGCATGAGTGCACACATTTAATACATGGTTACCAAAGCAATATAACAAGGTCCAAGTCTGCCAAGAAGAAAATGAAAGTGATATAGTAGAAACCAGGGTGAGGATTTCATAGTCTATACTTAACTTGAATGTGAGTTGAGTTATATGACAGGATTCTTCAATTAAAGGAGAACAAAGACTACTCACAAAGGTGAATATCCCATCCTTTCTTGATGTTTAAGGTATACATGAGTTTAAAAAAGGTGGAAATTTGATGTCATATCTATTACCTAATACTTTGTAAATACAAACAAATCTATGTGCTTGATATACACAAGGACACATATAACATGAAACTTTATCTTAAGTACAAATTTATCGAACAATTGTTATGAAGTTACTTTTCTAATCGAATGACATGGTCAAATATTTTGCTTAGTAAATAGACACTAAATAATAGTGTGAACTAGTTTATTATTATGGTATTATTGTATTCATGTATTTGTTAATAAATGATATAGGATTCGGTAATTTCTACAATTTGTGTTTATTAATCATTGGTATGAGACTAGTTAATTATGTTGACTAGTTAAAAATATGTATTACCTAATACTGTGAAAATAGGAACAAATTTATGTTCTCGATATACACATGGATGGCTTAAGAAAACACTTGTGGCAATTTTTACATAGTTTCGTGGGAATGCATGGAGGATGGCCCAAGATAGTGGTCTAGAAAGATGGCACAAACAACCTGACAAGCCATGTTCTATGATTACTAAATTTAAATAAGTTACATCAGCTCAACATGTGATGTTGATATATTCTTCTCCACATGTCTTGAACTCTATAGTGTCATGTGACATGCGCAAGTGAAATCCCTTAAAATTATTGTGTTCTAAGTAACTGCAAAACACTAGGAGTGACATTGAAAAAACAACTAAATAGACACTAAATAATATTGTGAACTATTTTATTAGTGTAATATTTTGTTTAGTATATAGACACTAAATAATAGTGTGAACTAGTTTATTATTATGCTATTATTGTATTCACGTGTTTTTTAATAAATGATAGAGGATTTGGTAATTTCTACAATTTGTGTTTATTAATCACTGGTATGAGACTAGTTAATTATGTTGATATTATGTTGGTATTGGTTAAATATGCATGCGATCTGTGAGCTGTTAGTTTTAATTTCGTTGTTCTTAGCTGTGTTAAATTAAATACATTAGGAAAAATTTGAATTCCTGGATGCGTTATAGTTGTAAATATTAGGAATGTGGAGATCATTTGTATATATATATATATATATATATATATATATATATATATATATATATATATATATTTATTAGTTGTTAAATATTGGTAATTCTAATGTTGTGAATGTTTAATGAAAGTTGAAGCTATAAAAATTATGTGATATCATACTCTAACTCTCAATTTGGCATATGGGGGAAAGTGCCTCTGCAAAGACAAGAATCGTTGTGTCTTTGAAGGGATTTCCCCTTAGGATGCCACATCGATACACCCAACTATCATTGCGTGATGAAGGGCTTGCCCCTTAGGATTCTGCATTGATAGTTGGGTGGTATACTGTGCTAAGAAGAGGTTTTTAAAGTCACTCACCGACCCTCCACTCAGAAATGCACCCTCCCGTAATATCGCAACCGTCCCTTTTGCAATGGACGATTGTGATATTATAGCAGGGTGCATCTTGAGTGAAGGATAGCCATTGGCATTTTTCGATACTTGAATTTGTCATGGATATTAGCTTTCTGATGTTGTGATTATTTTATCATATTGGATGACGTATATTAGATTTGACATGTATCATACTAACATTAATTGTATATTTATGTTTGCATGTGTGTTGTTGTATTCAGTTTGTCTTTTGCGTGGTGAAAATGAATACACGAAGCTCAATTCCTCCTAATCCCGTAGGGATAACGTTGACAACTCCCAAATTCCAAAGGGAGGAATGCTTTAGGAGGTCCACATTTGTGGTCTATATAGACCATCATCAATAGAATAAGCTTCCTAGACCGGAAATTGCAGCCATGGTTAAGGCCGACTTAAAATGCCAAAAACTTCTGTTATTTATTTGTCTAAGTTCGCACTATAGGGCCCCATTCACGAGGGTATGGTCTATCTTATGACACGATGGAGGATGCCTAGAAGTATGAGCCTCCACATAAGCTGAGGAAGATGGGAGTTATGGTCATAAAACCGGTGATAGATTCAAAATTTGTGCAAAAAAAATTGCACATGGAAGCAACTCCAAGTTTGCTGCTAAAAACAAAAAAAAGTTACTACTTTTATATGTTTTTTTCTAAAAACTTATGACGTGTTTGAAAAAAACCTATATAAATATTTAATTTTTGTTGAATGTTGATTCACACCAACTTAAATATATTTCATTTTGTTGTTCGAATATATTATTGATTCACACAAGCTTAAATATTAAATATGCTTTGCATTGGATTAAATATGTTTTCCTTAGTATTAATATGTATTTCTATGGATTATATTTTTTAAATTACTAATTTTTAGATATTTTATAGCAAGTTTAGATTATTAAAATTCATTTATGTTAAAATTCTATTTAGGTACCAAATGTGTAATGGTAACGATTTTCTAATTCACTAAGTATGGGTTATGATCATTTGTCCAATTTAGGTTTGTACTGAACGTGCGATTATCATTTCCAATCGTTTACGGTATTCATATGGCCCCCCTTTGATTATTTACTTATTTTTTTAATTATCTTGTGTAGTTCTAAGAATTTTGCTAGGTCAGTGTACTTGACAAGGAACTTAAGTCCAAAAGGTTTTGGTAGACTACATGTTTATGAGAAAAGAGTCCCCGTTCTCTTGAAATTTATCCATGTGACCCTTGGTCTACCTTATTCACAATTTTTGATAGTCATATACCAATTTGTTTTTTTGTGTGTAAAGAGTGTTCTAATATGAGTTCAACTCATATAGAGATGCACCTGTACCCTACTTAATCTACATAATATAGAAAACCAGTATTGTTTGAAAAGGAGTTAATTCTAGAGAATTCAAGTACTCATTGAAGCATGTAATTTTAATACTAGATATACATTACAATGGTTTTTTAGTGAATAAACTATGACAATTATTGGAATGTCGTTCACAATACTATAGGCTATTGATGGACTTGTTAAATATCAAGAAAGATTAGTCTATTTGATAAAATGAAAACCCCAAAACATATTAGTGTTTCCTTATGGTTTAAACTTCAGCATCCCATTTAGGGAAAGCTAAAGAAGTACATTTTACCATTGATGTTTGTATTGAAAAAGTCAACTGTGAAGTGTTCATTTTTTTAATGTTTTCTTACAATATATATTTTTCCATTGTAAAGGTAAGCATGGTTGCCATTTGGATATTGGAAATTCATGGTGTGTCGAATACCTCCGAAAATCTTACATGTTCATCGTTCATAGTATACGACCCTGATGGAAGTAAGATAGTAGAAAAAGGTACAATTGTCGTAAATCCCACTATGACCTTCAACCAGTGAGTATAGGGTGTTGATATTGGGTCTTGAGGAAGCGATACGCCACGATGTTCAGAACATTTGTGTGTTTACTCACGATATGCTTGTTGTGAAACAAATGACTCGTGTATACCAATGTAACAATGTAAATATTTCAATTCTTCGAGTTCAAGTGCTAGAGAGTGTATCTCGCTTTGTGAAATGTTCATACGTGCATATTTCAATTCTAGGGACACTATAAACCAAGAAGTGGTAGCTTTGCTAGCACTTGCCATGGAAGAAATTTCAATATGATATATCTACACACTGTATTTCCTTTTTTCGTAATGGTAGACATACATTATTTATTAGATTGTGAATAACTAATATTATGTGAATTGTCTCTAGCGTATATATTATATATTTTGTGGATAATATGATGATACATCATATAGTGTTGGTTGATAAACTGGGCATTTTGGATACATCATGCTTTATCCTATCTTCTCTTTTAACACACTTACAACTCACATTTCATGTTTACTTCGGAAACATCTAGAGTCAAGTATCTAGTTTTGAAAAAAATAATGTGTGTGGCTAATTTTGTCACAAATCGTTTATTGTGCACGATTTTCTCAATATAAATGCAAAATATGAATAAATAAGTTCATGCACCATTTGTTTCGTTTAACTTGTTTCTGATGCGTCGATTCAATGATGGTTATGACAATGCACATGAACAAAACATGCGAAGCTCGACAACATGGGCGATCCATGTTCACAATCTGTTCTTATGTTTTCGAGGAAGACATAAATAATGAGACAATAATATATAACTTTGTGAACATTAATTGTTTGTCGTAGTAACAATTATGTCATTTCTTTGGGATAATAATTATGAAATTATTGTCTTTTCATACAAGTTTCTTCACATTCCATGATGATAATATTTGAATATGTGAACATTACTTCTTTTGCAAAATACTTAATATTTTATGTTGGGCTAATAGTTATGCACTTGGACTCCGTAGATACAAGTACCTTCACATCACATGGCGCGTACGCATTTCGCAAGCGTCATAGAGGAAGAAAAGGGAGATGATCCTCCAACAGTTGATGGCGATACATCAGATGGTCCTTCCGAGCCCATTCACTCAGATATCCATGAGCCACCCATAGAGTATAGAACCAAATATGTTAATGGTTGTATTCGTTATGTCTGTCAGCATGGATCATGTGCTGATAGTGGGGATGTTAGGTTTTCCGAGTTGCATAGACTAAATAGACATCGCCAAGTAGAACACAATCTTCCCTCCGTGGAACCTCATAAGCGTGGCCGTAAGCATACGAGGAAACAATCACCTATCTCTCAAGATAGAAGCAGGGCATATGTGCAAAAGAGGGAGGTGGATGTGAACTACATCCTGAGGCAATGATTACGCTTGCAGCGAAGGAGGGTTATTGATTGAGTTTGCAAAAAAGAATACAAATATCGATTGATGAGTTGAGCAAGAAGGAAAGAGGGAGGTGGATGATGCAATGCATGCCTATGATTTAGCGAGAGATGCGAAAGCCCGAGAGAGGAGCATTGGTTGAGAGTGAGAGAAATGAAAACTCAAATATTGAACAGAGGTAAATTTAAGATTAGTATAGTATTTTATATATTATGTTTGGTTGGAAATCAAAAACTTGATATTCTGTCATGAACAGAAGCTAGAGAAGAGGGTGGAACAAGTAGCAAAAATGTTGACCCCCCTACGAATGATAACGTAAGTAATTATTGGTCTTTCGTAAGTAAAGATACAATGTAGTTTTTGTGTATTTTTGTATATACTAACTGTAGGTGTGTGTAGGATTATGACATTCCCTTGTGTCAACTCTTACGCCGACAGAGACACTCAATTCGTAGTGCGAAATAGAGAGAGGTAAAAACCACTTAACACGCACTTGAAAAATGTATGTTGCCTTATGTTGTTGATACTTTAATTGTCTTGATGACTCAATTGTTATAGGTGGACATTTGCGATAAGACGTCCCCTTCTCAATTAGCCTGTGGTCTTGATCTTATTGGAGAGATAGCTTCACGTGAGGTAAGAGAGGTGGAGATGAAAATCCTAGAGTTGCAGCTTCTTTACCAGTCGAGGAGAGAGAGGGTGACGAGGGGAGGCACGAGGAGAGGGACACAAACACTATTGTTGGCAGTACGAGAGAGGGTGGAACTAGACTGGTAAGTTATTGAATGTTCTCATTTGATTTTCTATATTATTTTTTGGTGAAATTAAGAAAAAGTTATTAATGCAATTGAGATTGTCGTTATTCTAGGCTTTTCCTCACGGGGCTGAAGTCATGTTAATGTCAGATGATATGGTTGTCACGAAAGGATTTTTTTGTGATAGTAGCCTGCACACGAAGTGTCATGGAATCACACTCCCCAAATTTTTGTTAAAGTGATTATTTCTAAGGCCATTATCCCTGCTTCTCCATTTCCCTACCCTAATACATTTGCAAAAACTTTGGTAGAGTGTGTCAAAGGGTTTTCTATTTGGGATCTCAGCGATATCTAGACTTGACACTCTGAAGAGGCAAGTAGTTGTAATGAATGATTTACTTTAATTATGTGTTTAATTGAGATATTCATCTACGTTCACTTATTTACTTTATGGTTGGCTTTAGGATGATGCGGTACAGGTTGAGACAGTGCGCCATACTCGGATAAAGACATCATATGCCCCACCCATTCTTGGCATCACGCCAAATTCTGTTCATAGAAATGAGAAGAAACGTATTAGATTTTATGATGGAATATTGCCTTGCTAACACTAGGCAACAAAGGAGATGAAAACCTTTATGTATAACATTTATTGTGAGGAGTTAGATTAGTATATATATGTATATGATGATGATGTTACTTTAATTTGTTTGCGGTTAATGACTTAGTACTGCATTATTGATATATTGAATATGGTTTGTGGTTATGGGTTACATAGAGTTATCCATTTACGATTTGTTTATAATGCATTAGATGGTTTTTATTCTTGTTATGTGACATTCCATTTATTGTATAAATGATGATGTTTTCACTGTGTATTTGGTTAATGTATTAATGTGACTATGGATTGTGGATTAAGGTTTTGGTATGTGGTTACATAGTTGAGTTCTTATTCCTTGTATGCCTGCTTGGGTTTGACGTGTTCAGTAATTAATCACGTAGATAATTCACAATTTTGTTTTCAAATTTTGTGTATTATGGATTACGGCTTGTGGTTTATCATTACATAGTTGCATTCTACATCCATGTATGCGTACTTGGGTTTGATGTGGTTATGAAACTTTCATATATATTTCATCCATGATAATATTTTTTTACGTATAAGTTAAGTGCATTATTTCCTTTCTAATTATGTTTGGATGGTAGCAAATAGTAATCGATTGTTATAATACAGGTTTATTTATATGGCAAGACTAAAGAAGACTGGAAAGCGCAAGGCTTCACCAGTGCAAGAACCAAATGATTATGAATCATTCGATAGTGACACTTATCCGTTCAAAAAGAATGCAAAGAGCTCTACAAACAAAGATGTCGGTGCTACACAAGAAGACGAGCCTTCCCCGTCAGTTCGTATGGATTTAGAAATGAAACTTGTAACAAAGAAGACAAAGATATATCAAAACCAATGTGAAAGTTTTGATTGGAAAATTTATATTTTACGAGAAAAAAACAAGGAAATATTGGATGAAATAGGAGAAATTGCCTCAAGGCAGATGGAGTTGGAGCTCGAGGTTCAAGAGTTAGAACTGGAAATTAAGAATTGGGAGACAATGCGTGAAGTGGACAAAAAAGTGTTCGCAAATCATGTAGCAAAATTTAATACTGTTCTTAAAACACACAAAGATCAGAAGGAAGTATGGAAGAAGATGTACATGCAAGGCCAAGGCGGCAATTGAGGAAAAAACACCAGGCACTCCCACCCAAGACAATGATAACAAATGAATATACCAATCATAGAAATTTTATATTTCACTTACATATTTGACAAATTTTACTTATATATTAGACATATATGTATAGATATTGATTATGTGGTATGCAAAAAATTAGTTATATTTGATGAATTTTTCCTTTGTAGCATAATAGATGATATGGATAGACGTATGTGGTTAAATTATGATTATTAGATGTATGTGATTTTACACTAATATGGTTGTTTTTCAGTTGATGTTATGATGTGCACATTAATTAGTATTTAGATCATGTATTTCAATTGTTATATCTGGTATGTGATGTGATGAATAAGGAAGAGTAATACAAGTGTGATTAGAAGACAATTGTATATATGTGTGATGAGGTTGTTACTTTAATGTGTTTGATGTTTACGATTTAGTATTACATTCTTGTTAAATTGAATATGGTTTGTGGTTCTGTTTATAGCACATTAGATGGTTTTTATTCTTGTTATGTGACATTCCATTTATTGTATAAATAATGATGTTGTGGATTTGTGTATATGGTTAATGTAATAATGTGACTATGAATGTGGATTACGGTAATTGGTATATTGTTACTTTGTTGGGTTACTTACGTACGGTATATGGTTATAATTACATTTGAATGTTAACAAATATTAATTTGTTGTTTAAATATAGGTTTAATTAGATGACAAGACAAAAGAAGATTGGAAAGCGCAAGGCCTCACCAGTGTCGGAACCGAAAGACTATGCAAAATTCTATAGTCCTAGTACTAATGTGTTCGGAAAGACTGTAGAGAGCCCTACAAACAAAAATGTTGAAGCTGGACAAGAAGATGAGTCATCCCCATCAGTTCGTATGGAAATAGAACTAAAACTTGCAATGAACAAGGAAAAGTTTTATAAAATTGAGCGTGAAAGACCTAGATTGTAATATTTAAAATTTTCAAAGATAAATAAGGAATTATTGGACCAATTACTAGATGCTTCCTTGAAGAAGATGGAGTTGGAGCTTGAGGTTCAAGAGTTGGAATTAGAAATTAAGAATTGGGAGACAATGTGTGAATCCAAAAAAAAAGTATTCGAAAATCAAGTAGTAAGTTTTAATTCCGTTGTTAAAATTCATGAAGGTCACAAAGAATTATGGAAGAAGATGTACATCCTGGCCAACGTGTCGATTGAGGAAAAAGTACCAGTCGCTCACACCGAAGACTGTCCAAGTGACCTTTGACATAAAATATTACTTTGTAATAAAATGACACTTTTCATGTGACCTTTGACATCATAGGTGTTGGTTAAATGTATATTTTAGTTTTTAAAAGAGTAAATAATAATTATACCATCAAAACATAATAAAAATTAGAAGGTTTTAAAATCTAATAACAAGATTTAAATTGGAATAAGATTTAAAATGTGCGAGTATTGTGAATGTTACTTCTAGTTAACGTACATATTATAGAGAATTCAAATTTGAAGTTCTCATTGAAGCATGTAATTTTCATACTACGTATGCCTTTTGGAGAATGTGATTGCGTATTTCAAAGTGCTGAAAAACACTATGCATTTTTCAATGTGGCAGAATACACGACCTATTTCTCATCACTTTGGAAAAACTCAACCCTTCTCCACCTGATAAGTAGTTGATGTGGAGTCAATGTTTACAACAAGAAGGAAAATCACCGGGGGTTGCACCTTTTGGAGAACGGGGTCGGGTTTTCAAAGTGCTGAAAAATACCATGCATTTTTCAACGTGGTAGAATACATGACCCGTTTCTTATTGCATTCAAAAAATTCAACCCATATATACCTGATAAGTACTTGATATGGAGTCAATTTTTACAACAAGGAGGAAGATCACCGCAGGATGCACCTTTCGAAGAACGTTATTGCGTATTTCAGAGTGCTAAAAACACCGTGTGTTTTTCAATGTGGCAAAAATGCACCCCATTTTCCATCGCATTAGAAAAATTCAACCCATATCCACCTGATAACTACTTTATGTGGAGTCAATGTTTACAACAAGGAGGAAAAGCATCACGGGTTGTGCCTTTTGGAGAACGTGATTCTGTTTTTCAAAGTGCTAAAAAAACACGTGTGTTATTCAACGTGGCGGAAAGCACACTCCATTTTTCATTGCATTGGAGAAATTCAACCCTTCACCACCTTACATGTAGTTGATGTGGATTCAATGTTTACAACAAAGAGGAAAAGCACCGCGGGTTGCGCCTTTTAGAGAACGTGATTGTTTTTCAAAGTGCTGAAAAACACCGTGCATTTTTCAACATGGTGGAATACGTACCTGTTTCTCATCGCTTTGGAAAAAATAAACCCTTCTCCACCTAATAAGTACTTGATGTGGAGTCAATGTTTACAATAAGGAGGAAGAGCACCGCTGGTTGCACCTTTTAGAGAACATGATTACATTTTTCAAAGTGTTGAAAAACACCGTATGTTTTTCAATGTGGCAAAATACACAAACCGTTTCTCATCGCTTTGGAAAAACTCAAGCCTTATCCACATGATAAGTAGTTTATGTGGAGTAAATGTTTACAACAAGAAGGAAAATCACTGGGGTTGTGCCTTTTGGAGAACAGGTCGGAGTTTTCAAAGTGCTGAAAAACACGATGCATTTTTCAACGTGGCAGAATACACGACCCATTTCTCATCGCATTGGAAAAATTCAACCCATATCTACCTGATAATTACTTGATGTGGAGTCAATGTTTACAACAAGGAGGAAGAGCACCATGGGTTGCACCTTTTGGAGAACATGATCACGTATTTCAGAGTGTTGAAAAACACTGTGCATTTTTCAACGTGGCGGAAAACACACCCCATTTTCCATCACATTGGAAAAATTCAACCCATATCCACCTGATAAGTATTTGATGTGGAGTCAATTTTTACAACAAGGAGGAAAAGCACCATGGGTTGCACCTTTTGGAGAACGTGATTACATTTTTCAAAGTGCTGAAAAACACCATGCATTTTTCAATGTGGCGAAAAACACACTCCATTTTTCATCGCATTGGAGAAATTCAACCCTTCTCCACCTGACAAGTAGTTGATGTGGAGTCAATGTTTATAACAAGGAGGAAAAGCACCGTGGGTTTGCGGCTTTTGAAGAATGTGATTGCATTTTTCAAAGTGATGAAAAAAACCATGCGTTTTCCAACATGGTGGAATACATGACCTGTTTCTCATCACTTTGGAAAAAATCAAACCTTCTCCACCTGATAAGTACTTGATGTGGAGTCAATGTTTACAAGGAGGAAGAGCACCATTTGTTGCACCTTTTGGAGAACGTGATTACATTTTTCAAAGTGCTGAAAACATCGTGTGTTTTTCAATGTGGTGGAATACACGACCCGTTTCTCATTGCTTTGGAAAACCTCAACCCTTCTCCACCTGATAAGTAGTTGATGTGGAGTCAAAGTTTATAACAAGAAGGAAAATAACTGGGGGTTACGCCTTTTGGAGAATGGGGTCGGGTTTTTCAAAGTGGTGAAAAACATCGTGCGTTTTTCAACATGGAAAAATACACGACCCATTTCTCATCGCATTGGAAAAATTCAACCCATATCTACCTGATAAGTACTTGATGTGGAGTCAATTTTTACAACAAGGAGGAAGAACATTGTGGGTTGCACCTTTTGGAGAACGTGATTGCGTATTTCAGAGTGCTAGAAAACACCATTCATTTTTCAATGTGGCGGAAAATGCACCCCATTTTCGATCGCATTGGAAAAATTCAACCCATATCCACCTGATAATTACTTGATGTGGATTCAATGATTACAACAAGAAGGAAAAACACCACGGGTTGCGCCTTTTGGAGAACGTGATTGTGTTTTTCAAAGTGCTGAAAAACACCGTACGTTTTTCAACGTGGCAAAAATACACTCCATTTTTCATCGCATTGGAGAAATTCTACCCTTCACCACCTTACATGTATTTGATGTGGAGTCAACGTTTATAACAAGTAGGAAAAGCACCATGGGTTGCGCCTTTTGGAGAACATGATTGTGTTTTTCAAAGTGCTGAAAAATACCGTGCATTTTTCAACGTGATAGAATACATGACCTATTTCTCATCGCTTTGGAAAAAATAAACCCTTATCCACCTTATAAGTACTTGATGTGTAGTTAATGTTTACAACAAGTAGGAGGAGCACTGCAGGTTGCACCTTTTGGAGAACTTGATTGTGTTTTTCAAAGTGCTGAAAAACACATTGCATTTTTCAACGTGGTGGAATACACGACCCATTTCTCATCGCTCTGGAAAAACTCAACCATTCTCCACCGATAAGTAGTTGATGTGGATTCAATTTTTACAACAAGAAGGAAAATCAACGGGGGTTGTGCCTTTTGGAGAATGGGGTCGGGTTTTTCAAAGTGCTGAAAAACATTGTGCATTTTTCAATGTGGTGGAAAACGCACCCCATTTTCCATCGCATTGGAAAAATTCAACCCTTCACCACCTAACAAGTAGTTTATGTGGAGTCAATGTTTACAACAAGGAGGAAAATCACCGTGGGTTGCTCCTTTTGGAGAACGTGATTACATTTTTCAAAGTGCTGAAAAACACCGTGTGTTTTTCAACGTGGCGGAATACACAACCTGTTTCTCATCGATTTGGAAAAAACTCAACCCATATCCACCTAATAAGTACTTGGTTTGGAGTCAATTTTTACAACAAGGAGGAAGAGCACCGTGAGTTTCTCCTTTTGGAGAATGTGATTGCATTTTTTAGAGTGTTGAAAAACACCGTGCATTTTTCAACGTGGCGGAATACATGACCCGTTTTTCATTGCATTGGAAAAATTCAACCCTTCACCACTTGTTGATGGTGAATCACAACACCCCTGAATGTCTGCAACATGATGTGTTGAGACTCTCAGTGCGATTTCATAACATGGAGCTTTTCCCAAGTGTGGGACCTTGTGAATTGGGAAAGCTCTCCGGATGAAGGCCAGTTCCTATTCCTCTGTTCAGATGCACACATAAAAATGCAGAGGGTTTACTCAAAAACCTAATCTAACTTGCCAAGGAGACAGGGTAAGAAGATGCATAAAAACAAACCTAAACTAATAAAGGTGATGCACCGAGGAATGAAGAACACTGTCTTGCCAATAAACACAAACCATAAAAATGCAATGCAAGATCATGCATCAGATAACCAAATTTGTAGTGAAAGATCAGGAGGATGAAAATGAACACTAAGAGGGTTGAGAATCATCCATAGACATGCATTATTTTCCAAAGATTGATACAATACACTACAAAATGCCAAGAGGCAAAGTTGCATTACAGTTTTGAATGGGAGGTTTTAATTCCACAAATTCACCTACCAAAGAGAAGAAGGGAGGGGCAAAACAAGAATGTCCAACCTTTAGAAAGAAGCCCCTCCTTAAAATTTATAGGAATAATGAGAGAGGGAAGAGAGAGGAAATCCAAATCTACCCCAACCACCTCTAGGTTGTATTTAATTCATCTCATTATGGCGGTAGGTGAGAACCCTAACAAACCCAAAAAATGGCGAACTGTATTTTAAATTTTTGAAGAACTTTTTCTCACCCAATTAAATATATCCAGTCATAGTTGGACATAGGACCTGTAAGATTTCCGAAAAGTCCAACCTTGCGTGAATCCGAGCTCCCTGTGAAAAGTTATGGCCATTTGAATATTCCCCAAGTCAAGGTCTATTTCCAGTCGGGTTCGGGGTTCTCCTTTGCATTTGCATCGGGTTTGGAGGGTGCCTCAACATGTTTTCACCCCATGCTTTCCCGACTCCAAAACCCAATTTTCCTAGGTAGTGTTTCGGGTTTCGGAACTCCCAAGCATCGGGACATGCCTTGTGATTTTCATGCTTCATGTCTCATGTTTCCCGAAACCCGAAACCCGAAATCCTTTGTGTCAGGTTTTTGAACCTCTCCGACATATTTCCTTTGTGTCGGGTTTTTGAACCTCTCGACATATTTCCTTTGTGTCGGGTTTTGAACCTCTCCGACATATTTCCTTTGTGTCGGGTTTTTAAACCTCTCCGACATATTTCCTTTGTGTCGGGTTTTTGAACCTCTCCGACATATTTCCTTTGTGTCGGGTTTTTGAACATCTCCGACATATTTCCTTTGGTGTTGGGTTTTATATTTACCCAGGGGGTAGATATATATAACAACCACTAGACAAGTAGTTGATGTGGAGTCAATGTTTACAACAAGAAGGAAAATCACCCTGGGGGTTGCGCCTTTTAGAGAACGGGGTCAGGTTTTTCGAAGTACTGAAAAACACTATGCATTTTTCAACATGGTGGAAACTGCACCCCATTTTCCATCGCATTAGAAAAATTCAACCCTTCACCACCTTACAAGTATTTAATGTGGAGTCAATGTTTACAACAAGGATGAAAAGCACCGCGGATTGCTCCTTTTGGAGAACGTGATTGTGTTTTTCAGAGTACTGAAAAACACCGCACGTTTTTCAACATGGCGGAATACATGACCCATTTTTAATCGCATTGGAAAAATTAAACCCTTCACCACTAGACAAGTAGTTGATGTGGATTCAATGTTTACAACAAGAAGGAAAATCATCGGGAGTTGCACGTTTTGGAGAACGGGGTCGGGTTTTTCAAAGTGCTGAAAAACACCTTGCATTTTTCAACGTGGTAGAAAACGCACCCCATTTTCTATCGCATTGGATAAATTCAACCCATATCCACATGATAAGTACTTGATGTGGAGTCAATGTTTACAACAAGGAGGAAAAGCTAACACCACCGAGCACTTTTTTAAATACTCTAAAAATAGTCAAAGAGTAGGTCAATTGTACACATTCCATATTTATGTATTTTAAATATACGCAATGTACAATCTCATATACATGAATTGGCAATGTTTACAATTATAATTTAGGCCCACTCAACATGCCATACATTTACTTTCCAAATCTCAACCTGCTCATTCCGTAAGATACATCTCTCTGCATATCTCATTGCATCTACAACACAATGAATTAAATATTAGACAAGGTATCAAAGGATTTTTACCTTACATACAGTAAATAAATGTTATGATATTAAGGACATTCAATACACACCTTGCGCAGACGCTAAATTGCTGAAAGATAAGTAGTGGCGGGAGATGTTTCAGTTGCATTTGAACCACCTGTAAAATAAATGATCAATATGTTAGTCTTCACCTTCACAATTAAAATTTATTGCGAATAGTTCACACTAATAGTTTAATGTTTTAACTGTATGTTCCATTTGTGTGGTTTGTCTCCTCTTTACATGATTGCCATCGGGAAATTGGAAGCATTTGTAGTCTTCAACGTGATTGTTCAAATCTTCTACAATGACTGGCCTCTTACTCACATTGTGGTGGCAGTTTTTACTTGCACTAAACCATGGACGCATGCGGGTGGTGGCAATCTCATTGACATCTCCTTTGAAAGCAACATCCAACATATTTGATGCTTCTAGGTCTCTCCTAAACCTTTGAACACATTCAAATAATGTTTTTTTCTGTTCATCTGTACTCAGTCGTGTATCGAAGACTAACTTCAAGAATTCTTTGGATGTGTGTTCCATAAAATTTGAATCACTTTCTATCATCAAACCACCAGCCCCAAATATTTTAGGAGTTCTGTGACATATAAGACATTATAGAAAGTTATTTATTTATACACTAGGTTTTTCAATATCATTGTACACATGAATACACAATGCCACCTAATCATAAATATGCGTGATGAACATTATCATTGGCATCGATTAATTGATTGAAGGCATTAACAACTAACCATCAATCGCGTCTGATGTTGAGGTGGTGAGGAGGGGCCATCCCATAACATGTCATTGTTTACAATGCTTGTCTCTACATAGGTATTGGCTATTGCACGAGAAATGAAAACAATTTCAACATGATGCTTTTTTCATTACAACTTATGCTTAGCAATCTATATCACTACTTGCCACATATGATGACATTAAATTACCTTCAACTTCTGCTGTTGGATACGACGAAGAGGGCCATCTCGGAACATGTCTTCATTTACCCTGCTTGTCTCCCTATAAGCATTGCCTCCTGCACGTGAAATGAAAAGAATTTCAACACGATGCTTATTTCGTTATGATTTATACTTAGCAATCTATATCACTACTTACCACATACGATCGGCATTGAATTACCTTCAACTTCTGTTGTTGGATACGATGAAGAGGGAATGTCTCAGAACATCTCTTCATTTACCCTACTTGTCTCCCCATAAGTATTTCCTCCTGCACATGAAATGAAAATAATTTCAGCACGATGCTTATTTCGTTACAACTTATGCTTAGCAATCTATATCACTACTTGCCACATACGATGACATTGAATTACCTTCCACTTCTACTGCTAGATATGGCAAGGAGGGGCCATCACAGAATGTGTCTTCATTTATCCTGCTTGTCTCCCCATAAGTATTGCCTCATACACGTGAAATAAAAATAATTTCAAAACGATGCTTATTTCGTTACAATTTATGCTTAGAAATCTACATCGGTAACATATGATGGCATTGAATTACCTGTCACTTCGGTGCTTGATATGATGACATCGACACATATTGCTTGTAAAAACCAACGCCTTCAACACGTGCTTACATGTGTTTCCTCTGATATCCCAAGCGCATTCGCATACGTCCAAGGATCCACATTGCCTTACCAAATACCATGTGCTTCTAGTTGTTTGGCTCCTCACCCACAATTGATTGCAATCAGGCATAATTGCAAGGAAATATGTATCAAGAATACTCTTTTCTCTCTCAACCACTGTCAATAGATGTCTTTCTTTTTTGAAATTGGTCCAGAAGCCGGATTTTTACAACTTCTTCTTGTGTTTGTAAAATGGCTCCACCTTATACACAAGTGTGTAGCACAAATAGTCCATCCGTTGAGTACATTTCTTTTTCTATCACACAAGTATTTAGTCTTAAAAAAATGGTAGGCCTCGATGGATGTGTTTGTTTCTTGATTTGCATGGGAGAATTTTTTAAAATTTTTTTCCCACGTAGCTGTCAAGCGACACGGATTGAAAATCAGTGACATTATAAACCAACAATTATAATTGATGATAATTAATAAGGAAACACACAAAGGATCACACTCACCAACATGTTATTTTCTCTCACACCATGTATTCTTGAAGTACTCGAGGAACTTAGTTTCCTCTTTGAATTCATTAAAGAAGTATTGAATGATTTGAAATGTGTGCTCGTGATGCATTTCAAGAACCATACATGATGGTACCTAGTCTCTTGAAAATCTTCCACCTAGACTCCTTGTTACAATACCTATGCATGTTTTTCAACCATGCCCTGCACACGTGCCATAGGCATAGCACTACATGACAACAAAAACACACACGATGGCTTGGATTTCAGTCGATGCATCATCTGTAATGAATGCATTGATTTGCCAATCGACACGAAGGTGTTTTCCTCATTTTGGACTTTCACCAATTTATTCCTCAAAGAAATGTCCCATGCTACGGGCACCCTAGCTTCTTGCTCATCAAAACAAGCAATGTGTATAATTGGTACTGCAAGAAATATGACATCAAATGGTAACATGGGGTTTAATATAATAGAAAGGGAATAATATTAATGATACGTAAATTACACATCATTTCAAAATTCATTCCAATTACTTACGCCATATTTTTTGGTAGCAAACGTTGAGTCCATGGAGATTATGGAATTGTGTGAATGTTGAACCATTCTCTCACACATCCACAGTGTTTGCAACCCCATAATGAATGGAACGGTGGTTCAATTTGGGTGTTGATAGTAGAGAAATATGTCTCTTTCCTCCGCATGCCATAATTTTATGCTCATGGCATCATTGGCATGCTTTTGAGACCTTCTACAACGAAATCTTTTCCACACATTCACCACGTCCTTTCTTGTCATGGATTCATCCCTCTTGCTCGATCTACCCACGTTGGATGGATCATCTATATATTTATCGTACACCATGTCCATGATGACTCCCATTAACAAAATACTCTCGATATAAGTTTTTCATTCATTTGATAAGTACGGGGCAACATTAAGATGAGGATCATTAATGGTATTTTCGTTCCTCCCATGACAACACTTGCCATTTACATCACAATGCAATGGATGGTTATATAATATTATGGCCACTGTCGGTCTCCCATAAAAAACCTTCACATTGAAATGACATTGGAAACCCCTTTAATTATACACCTACTCACTTTGTCACTTGTGACTTGGCTTATTTCTATTATCGTCTGGACCATATGAACACCAATGGCTGCATTAAAAATGGTAACATCAAATTTTATACAAATGTTTACGAAAAGAACGCACAAAAAAATAATTTGTTAGCGAATTTCCAAACCTAGAATATGACTTGGTTGTATGTGGTTTTGGATTTTCTATATTTTTTGACTTGTGATTTGTGTGGGCGAAGGTAGTCTCAAAACTTTCGTTAGAACCTTCCCCCTTTAGAAATGCATTAATTCTTGTGAACGGTATGGTGACACAAATGTTGATGTTCGGCTCAGCCCCTTTTGGTGTCCATTCTAGGTCATCATATGAAAACTGACTCTTTTCCTCTGTAATCTCTTGGATAGGGAGATCAATCATGCTCTGCCATTTGGGCCTCCTTCCCATCCTAAAAATTATTACATGTAGTTTTACATCGTTAATGAAATAATTATTTCATACTTACCAAAATAAATTTTGACTTGTGAATCATCATCATCAACATGAATACCATCTTAAAACATTGGAAGCATTCAAATTTTTTTCTAATTCAAAAGCCACATGTATAAAAGACAGTATTGAAATGCAAGGAAAACAACAATTTATAGGACTGCCTACTGCTTCTAGTGCACAAGCATATCACAATATGGTCATCTATAATGTGACAAAGAATGCGACATAATAAATATAATGAGACAAAGACTCTTATAAAATTAATATTATGTCAAATACACTTATTCAATGTGGAGAGAAACTTCCATATAAAATATTATTACATTTAGCTAAAAACAATAAAAACTATCGAAACAAGAACATGTTTATTTAAAATGAAGTTACAAATAAAAAAATTAAAATATTAATAACATCTTTAAAAAATATATATATATACATTTATGCATGCCAAAACACAATAATTAAACAACAATAAAATAATAATTATCGCAACACCCACATACCGTTCTTTTTCAAAAAATTGAACTTACAAACTAAAATTGAGGAATATAGATAATTCAAAATTTTCACACTTTTATTTGAATATAAGAATTGGTGCTAAAATTTTGAATCGTAATAAAAATTATTTGCTATATATTCTGAACAAATAGTACTCATTGGCATACTGACTTATCTATGATATACATATAATTTATAAATTGTTAATAAATTGATGACTATTTTAGGAACTCTTGCAATTTTAAATTTTTTTATGTGAATACCCTTCATCTTCAGTTTACGCAAAAGCTCGTACTTTTTGTATCTCTTCGTTTTACAAACAGGATCGGGAGAAATTAGGCTCATGATATTCATATTCACTGCACAAAAAAGTAACTAGTACAAAACAAAAATATATAATTAACATTAGTATTATACATGTATAATCAAATATACGTCATCCAAAATGATAAAATAATCACAATATCCATGACAAATTCAAGTATCGAAAAATGCCAACGGCTATCCTTCACTCAAGATGCACCCCGCCTTACATTGTGGGGTTCACTTAGAAAAAATATGGTATAGCACATGTGTTCGAAGGGTATTAAAGAATACCCTTAATTCTAGTTTCTACCTCTAATTATTCAATTGGTAATACCCCCTCCTGATATATTATTAGAATGAAAATACCTCCTATTTTTTCCATCTACCTTACCCATTTTTTTAATTCCAATTTTATTTACCCTTTTTATTTCTACCCTAATATATTAGACAAAAAATATATTATATTTCTCACTCAATTTTTTTAATATGCATTTCCTCTCGAAAGATAGTTTGAAGCCATTGAAGACCTATTACAAATCACCTTATATATGTTAAGATTTAATCATTTATCAATAGTTCTTCAAATAATTAAGATGGTGAAATAATATCACTTGTGTTGAAAAGCATACTCAATCCTAGTTTTCTACCATCTTATTATTTCTTGGTTAATAATCTAGATTTATTTATTAAAAAAGAGATTATAATTTAATTTATGACCACACTCCTTTTGCAATTTTAAGGTATTTACTTTTAAAAACTAGGGTTCAAATGTTTTAGTTTTATATTAAAATTAAACCTTTCTTACCTTTGGCCCGCCTCTCTAACCTACCCCCAATACCCGATTCAAAACATTAATAAACTAAACCCTTTCACCCCCTCATTTCCACCAAGTATATTGACTTTAATTTTATGAAGTTTAATTACCTCAATATGAACCCACGTCTTTAGGATATTGCCTAGCTAATGAACCCCCATGACCCTACCATAATATCACAACCGTCCATCTGCAAAAGAGATGGTTGTGATATTACTGAGGGTGCATTTCTGAGTAGAGGTTCGGTGGATGACTTTAAAACCTCTACTCAAAGACACGGTATACCACCCAACTATGGATGCGAGAATCCTCGGGGCAAGCACCTTGAAGACGCACCGATTCCTTTCTTTACGAGAGGAACTTGCCCCATATGCCAAATTGAGAGTTAGAGTAAGATATCATATAATTTATATATCTTCAACTTTCATTAAACATTCACAACATTAAAATTACCAATATTTAACAACTAATAATACACACACACACACACACACACAAATGATCTCCACATTCACAATATTTACAACTATAACACATCCAGAAATCAAACTTTTCCTAATGTATTTAATTTAACACATCTAAGAACAATCAAATCACAACTAACAGCTCGAAGATTGCATGCATATTTAACCAATACCAACATAATATCAACATAATTAACTAGTCTCATACCAATGATTAGTAAACACAAATTGTAGAAATTATGAATCCTCTATCATTTATTAACAAACACGTGAATACAATAATACCATAATAATAAACTAGTTCACACTATTATTTAGTTTTTATATACTAAACAAAATATTACAATAATAAACTAATTCAAAATATTATTAGTATATAGAAGATATTTTATATTATATGTGACCACTTTATTTTATATTTTATATTATATTATATTATATTATATGTAATACCCCCCTTCGATATATTATTAGAATGAAAATACCCCTACTTTTTCCATGTACCTTACTTACCCATTTTTGAATTCCAATTTTATTTACCCCTTTTTATTTCTACCCTAATATATTAGAGAAAAAATATATTATATTTCTCACTCAATTTTTTTAATATGCATTTCCTCTCGAAAGATAGTTTGAAGCCATTGAAGACCTATTACAAATCACCTTATATATGTTAAGCTTTAATCATTTATCAATAGTTCTTCAAATAATTAAGATAGTGAAATAATATCACTTGTGTTGAAAAGCATACTCAATCCTAGTTTTCTACCATCTTATTATTTCTTGGTTAAGAATCTAGATTTATTTATTAACAAAGAGATTATAATTTAATTTATGACCACACTTATTTTGCAATTTTAAGGTATTTACTTTTAAAAACTAGGGTTCAAATGTTTTAGTTTTATATTAAAATTAAACCTCTCTTACCTTTGGCCCACCTCTCTAACCTAACCTCAAAACCTGATTCAAAACATTAATAAACTAAACCCTTTCACCCCCTCATTTCCACCGGTATATTGACTTTAATTTTATTAATTTTAATTACCTCAATATGAACCCACGTGCTAGGATATTGCCTAGCTAATGAACCCTGATGACCTGCCATAATATCACAACCGTCCATCGTGCAAAAGGGACGGTTGTGATATTATGGGAGGTGTATTTCTGAGTAGAGGTTTGGTGGGTGACTTTAAAAACCTCTACTTAGCACAGTATACCACCCAACTATCGATGCGGAATCCTAAGGGGCAAGCCCCTTCAACACGCACCGATTCCTGTCTTTACAGAGGCACTTGCCCCCATATGCCAAACTGAGAGTTAGAGTATGATATCACATAGTTTGTATATCTTCAACTTTCATTAAACATTCACAACATTAAAATTACCAATATTTAACAACTAATAATACACACACACACACAAATGATCTCCACATTCATAATATTTACAACTATAACACATCCAGAAATCAAACTTTTCCTAATGTATTTAATTTAACACAAACTAAGAACAATCAAATCACAACTAACAACTCGAAGATCGCATGCATATTTAACCAATACCAACATAATATCAACATAAGTAACTAGTCTCATACCAATGATTAGTAAACACAAATTGTAGAAATTATGAATCCTCTATCATTTATTAACAAACACGTGGATACAATAATACCATAATAATAAACTAGTTCACACTATTATCTAGTTTCTATATACTAAACAAAATATTACAATAATAAACTAGTTCAAAATATTATTAGTATATAGAAGATATTTTATATTATATGTGACCACTTTGTATAAAGTGTCTTTCGTGTGATTCAAACTTGGATCTTCTTTTTCAAGAGTATGAGTTCTTCATCATTCAGACTCACTAGAGAATATATTAGAGGGTAAATTTTTTAAATTTGTTTATGTGTTAAGTGAATCATTTTATCTTGTGATTATTATCAACAAATATTAAATTATTAATGTCACGATTATTTAGAGGCCATTTTGAGATAAAACACACAAAGGTCAAATTCCACAAACATTATAGATTTCTCCACTGGTAAGTACTTGACGTGGAGTCAATGTTTACAAGGAGAAGGAAAAGCACCGCGGGTTGCACCTTTTGGAGAATCGATTACGTTTCTCAAAGTGCTGAAAAACACCATGCGTTTTTCAACGTGGTGGAAAACACATTCCATTTTTCATTACATTGGAGAAATTCAACCATTCTCCACCCGGTAAGTAGTTGATGCGGAGTCAATATTTTCAAGGAGGAGAAAAAGCATAGCGGGTTGCACCTTTTAGAGAACGAGATCACATATGTCAAAGTGATGAAAAACACTGTGCATTTTTCAACGTGGCGGAAAACACACTCCATTTTTCATCGCGTTGGAGAAATCCAACCATTCTCCACCCATTAAGTACTTGATGTGGAGTCCATGTTTACAAGGAGAAGGAAAAGCACCACAGGTTGTACCTTTTGGAGAACGGGATTGCGTTTCCTAAAGTGTTGAAAAACACCGTGCGTTTTTCAATGTGGTAGAAAACACACCATTTTTCATCGCATTGGAGAAATTCAACCCTTCTCCACCACGTAAGTACTTGATGTAAATTGTGCATTTTTCTAAATACCAATTAATAGATTACACACATTAGATAATGAAAGAAAACATTTGAATAAAAATGAAAAATAGTATTCACTTTAATTACCTTTTTTTTAGCAAGTATTGTTTCACCATATCTCCACATCATGTTTTTCTTTAAAAATTGGTTTGATCAATTGACATCAAACCATATGATGTAAGGAAATGGAGTTCTTCTCATTAATATTTTTCTTTGTCTTGATGGAAAATGTAACTTTCAATGATTTTTGTATCATGGAACATTTTTTATCATTAGAATATATAGAATATATATATATATATATATATATATATATATATATATATAATTTTCACATCTCATAATAAATAAAATAAAAACAAGTATAAAATACATCATCTTTTACATTACTTTTGTAGACTATGAACCCTAACATTAATTTTACATCATCTTTTAAAAATGGTCCCTTATTTACGTCAACATTTAAAGAAAGACTACTAATTTTGGAGGGTTGACATTTTTTCTACATTATTTTAGATTGTTGCATTAGAATATTTTAACTAATATATTTTTTACATTAAAATTAAAAATTTACATTCATAATTTTAAAAATAGAAAAAACAACACAAAAGTAACACTAAAACACCAAAACCTAGTATTAAACTTGTTTCTTTCCTAGAAGTGTCTCCTTACCTCCAATGGGTGTATGTGGTTTGCCTTTAAAAGGTGTTCAATTGTAATTCCTACCTTGGAATCAATTGGAATATTATTCCACTTTTATACATAAGAATGTTTTAATTACCTCTATGTTTTAATATTGTGAAGACTTTGAAACATCATCAATCATTTGGCTAGCACTCTCCCAATTCCACTTTTATACATAAGAATGTTTTAATTACCTCTATGTTTTAATATTGTGAAGACTTTGAAACATCAACAATCATTTGGCTAGCACTCTCCCAATATGTTAGATCCATAGTATTTCTCACTCTAAGACCTTACGTATTTGTTGGTGAAACAAAGATAATGTTTTCCTCCATAACATGCTAAATTCTAAGTTAATACTAAAAATAAAGTGTTATCCTCATCCGTGAACCGAGGGGAAAGAATGAGTGATTATTATCACTAGAATTATCTACATCTTTTGACATCCACAAGTGGACATGTTTTTGATAAGATTTATGTGTTCCTCTGACGCAACACCATTAGGAATTAGAGATCTTCTCCCTTGATAAAAGTTCGTTGGTGGATCCATTATTATGTGGACATTGGGGGGCCATCAATAAGGCCACTGGCTAAGCTTCACAATATATTTTATGCACTATATTTCTATTCTTTTGCAAATCTAGATTGATGAATAATCCCACTCGACAAAAAAATATACTGCCACTAAAATTGAATGACAATTTTCTTTCTCTTGCAAAATTAATTCATTGCAATGTAATTACTTTATAATAATCAAATTGTTTCAAATTGTTTATACTGTATAGACGAAAATAAATTAAACTCCACACTTATGTAGAATGAAATGACATTCGTGGAATTGGACCCTCCATTAAAAACACAACCAAATTAAAAAGTGTATGTTGCATTGTATGTAATTACCTGTGTGGAGAAAAAGGAGCTTGAATATAATGTAATGCAGGCGGCTACCCTCCACAATGGCCTCCATCCTCTGCTCACTAGTAAACTTGATATGATATTCTTGCATCCACATAAACTTGAATCCTTGAACTGGTTTAAGTCGTGATTACAAAAAAATGGGTCTTAGAAGATGTTATGTTGGCAAATCGGATGGGAAATTAGATGAACCAGTTTACGGGTAAACTCACCTCCTGAAAAAACGTTAATGCAATGTGACTGGGAGACAACGATACGGAGGATGCCATAGGATTCGGAAAAATATTTGGTGGGAGCGTTGATCCTCCAGCACTGACACAACAAATTTCTGGCCTGACCGAACAGTCCTCTCCCTGCCACGTCGTATGTTTGCATGATCATCTATATGGCCATCTATATGTTCCATGCATGTTTTTAGGGGGGAGCGCACCATGCATGGGTGTGATTTGAGTGGAGGGTAGTTGTCTCAAGAGGACACACTGTGTTTTCAGCATGTTAAAAAACACATCGTGTTTTTCATCAAGATGAAGAACACGCTGTGATTTCCTCATGTTAATCATCGACCTAATCAATCATGACAAATATACTCTCCCTTGTATGTAAGATTCATAACATTTATATTAAAATAACATGCCTTGATTCAAGCGTGTCTCTTCCCAAAGAGTGGTAAAATAGTCGTAAAGGTGGTATGGTTGTCTTTTGTCTTTCCTTTAACCATCACTCTCTCACCCTCTTGCTTGTTGAATGTAATTGCACCATTACTTGGCTTCCAAATAATATCAATTTTGGAGCTCTCTTTCCCTTGTTTTAGTGATGGTCTCTCTCATTTTCTTTCATCAGTTCATGGCTTCACAATGGCTAAAAGTGATAATAGTTTCAAGCGAGAAAAGAGGATTCTTGGTTAGTTTGTAGAAAAGAAGATAAATTAGGTGAGGACAAGGGGTCTCAACAAACCTAAGGTTGCATACAACTGAAAAGGACCGGTGTAAGAATGATTATATATTGGTTTTCTTTAGCCCCTTATCCCTCTTTGCTAGGGAATTCATCAAGAATATTGACTGGTGAAGAAAACCAGAATGTTTGTTGAAAACATTTTTAGATAAGGACAATACATTATTAACAAAATATTAATATTTAACAGGTGTGTTTATTTATATATGACGAATATAATAGAGATATTAGGGTGAAATTGGGAGGAATAGTAAAAGCGCATATAAAAAACATTGAAAGAATATTTTGATTTACATTTTGATTCAAAATTGCAGACATATTTAGTGATGAATTATATCAACAAAATTTAACAATCAATTGAAAAATTAATAAACATGGTTTTATTTTAAATAAAATTAGTTCTAGATCCATAATTAATGTGACAACAGAAAGAAAAATGAATAATATTTCCCAAATTAATGAAAAAAACAATTGTATATTCGTTAAGATCTTCTATTTTTCGATCTCAAATTACTGTTATTCAATACTTCTTTGTGTCTTTGTGGAACGTCCCTTCTGGAAAACGTGGCCACAAATGTGAAACAGAGGACTGATGATTTTCTTTGCATAGATGGTGCAAAATAATCGCAACCCAATTCGGCCTTGCCTTCCTCTTCTTCCTACGGTTCTGTGAAAGCTTGTTTCTTGTAAGAAATTTTTGCGAAATCTTGTTTCTTATAAGAAATTTTTGTGAAATCTTGTTTCTTATAAGAAAATTTTCGAAATCTTGTTTCTTGTATTTGTTTAATTTAATGTTGAGTGGTTTGGTAGACATGCAGTAAGTGGAGGGTAGCTGACAATTTTCACTGGCCTCCTTAAATGAATTTGACCCTCGGCAAAGACACCGCGCAGAATCACCAAATTATCCTCCAGTACACAAGTAGCCACACAAGTAGGTCTCCCTGATTTAACTCCCTCTGGTGTCGGTATTTCTTTCCAGGTCATGCCTTTTACATGCGCATGTGATGGGAAGCATGGTCATTCTTATGCAGTCTGCACATACATGGGTGCAAATCAAGTGGAGGGTAGCCATCGCCAAAAATCGATGGTTCTGTTGGGTTACTTAGGACACGCGACGAAGTACGGTTTTATTATGGTAATTGGTTTTGACACCTTAGTGGGGCTGTAGAAGCATGCGATGAAAATGACAGATCCGTAGGGCCGTGTGGGTTGTCCTCTCCATGGTCTGCGTTGGGATTTGCGGTCTCTATGTGGCTTCGTCGGGAGGAGGTGCGAGGCTCAATGACAACCATGATTTGTTCGCTTTTCGACTCTGCGCATTCTGTTGGCGTGCGAGCTCGTCAAATATGGATCCCATTCACAATGCACTTCGTGGAGAGCTCAACGAATATGGAGAATTCACCTAGGCCTACTACGACGCCTTCAATTTCGATTGTTAGTCCACATACTGCAGTAGCTGCAAGTATGCAATGAGATCTCCATATTTGATGAGGAGGTGTGAGAGTTGTGGATGTCCGGGCCCTTGCGTCAGTGTTCGTATGCAATGAGATCTCCAAATTCAACAACTCCCTTATCTGACTAACCAACATTCCCACTCCATATCGTAACGAAGAACCTGACCATTAGAAAGCAGGAGCCTAAACAAACCATATTCTGATTCAATACTTGCTTCTCTATTTGGATTGAATAGTTGTTCCCTCCTTTTCTAAATACTACTCCATTGTGCTTCCTCCATTGTATTCACTCAAATACACTAGATCGTGTATTTCCACCTCTCCCTTGGCGTTTTCATAGCCTCCTCTACACATGTCACAATTGCTTCTTTTACAACTATCGACATTTCGATGGCACCCTTTTATATGATTGATAGTATATTTGAGTAATGACATAATCATTATATCAAAAGAATAAATTTTAAGAATGATTTAAATATTTTTGTTAATTTGATTTGTAAAAAAATGTACAAATATTTAAAAAAACCATCATATTCTACTTAACATATATAAAATATAAACATCATTATATATAGAAATTAAATATATATATATATAATAATCTTTTATATATAAATATCAATAAGTATATAAAAAATAGTATTTTTGTAATTTTGAAGAATGGTAAATCGGTAATAATAAATATACGTCACCCGAAAACTTGTTTAAAACACATAAATGACCGTTAAATCGAAGGGAGGAATGTAAATTTATTAATAAATATAATGATGGATTTTCAATTTAAAAAAGCATGACTATACGCTTTGAAAAATATAAGTCAATAATGGTTGAATGTAATTTATGCTGAAGTGAGAGGTTGATGGGAATCGGATATTTTGATAACAATCACTCCACACAATTACTCGCTCATGGATGGAATTTGCTCTGCTATACTCGCTCATGGATGGAATTTGCTCTGCTATAAATATTCGCTCAATTTACAAGTAATTCCAGGTATCTGAAGATGGGCATGTTTTGGGTGGCGTTGTTGTTGGTGTCGGGCATGCTTGCCACCTGCTGCTGCTCCACTTGTCATCTCCAGGAAAGAAGTGGTCTTCTTCACTTCAAACGAGGCCTCAATGATCTGATTGAATTGTGGAATGATGGCTCAGACTGTTGCTCTCCTGGCCACATCCGCACTGGCCACGTGCTTCGTGTGGATCTCAGCAACATTGGTGGTTGGTTAAGTGTGAGGAATTCAAGCAGCCAGATTTTCCACGGCTTATTACAACTGCAGCATTTGGAGTACCTCGACCTACGCTATATTGGCAGATTGCGGGTTTAGAAGCCAAGGTCCCATCCCTTCTGCCATGTTAGCCCTGCCACACTTGAGGAGTCTTGATTTGTCATTCAATCCCGATCTCAAAGTAAACATGTCTTACATTGGACAACACTCTCACAAGCTTGAGATACTTGAGCTTTGGGGACAAATGTCGGAGGAGTGATTCCAAATTCTATTGGAAATATGTCATCGTTGATCCACTTAGGTCTCTCTCAAAGCAACATTGAAGGTGTTCTTCCTCCTTCCATTGGAAATCTTTCACAACTTGAATAGTTGGATCTTTCAAAGAACTCACTAAGAGGCAACATTCCATGGAGAACTTTAGGTGGACTCTCAAAGTTGTCAGTGCTTTCCCTCTGGTCAAACCAATTTAACGGAAGCTTGCCATCTACCTTAGGAAGCCTCTCATCCTTGATAGAGCTCGATCTTGACAACAATTCTTTGACTGGGATAATCCCAACTTCCTTACAACAGCTCTCATCACTCCAATTTCTTCACTTGGATGACAACAAACTCCATGGTACTTTCTTACTCTCTCTACTAGAAAATTTCACAAAGATTTATGGGTTGTCTCTTTCAGGGAACAATCTCGACCATTGTAAAAGTCAATGACTTTTGGATCCCTAAATTTCAGCTTCAACATCTAGGTTTGAGATCTTGCAATATGGAAGGTGATTTCCCCCTTTTCATTTCAACTCAATATGCCATAGAATATCTAGACTTGTCAAATAACAGGCTTAGTGGATATATTCTAGATTGGTTGTGGGATCTTTCATATGATATGGAGTTTTTGGACTTGTCGATGAATCTATTTGAAGGATTCGTTCCAGCAAAGATTGGACAATCTCTTAGCTACCTATCATTGGCAAAAAATAACCTTCGCGGTGGCATCCCACATTCTATTTATGAAGGGTACTTGGAGGTTCTTGACTTGTCAAATAACAAGCTTTCTGGTGATATTTTTACAGTTGTTGGGAACCTCTCATCAACACTACATGTGTTGAATCTGGAAAACAATCTCTTTGAAGGTGAGATTAGGAGCATGCCTTGTCTTCAAACACTGAAATTGGGAGGTAATAGAATACAAGGGCCAATTCCATCATCACTTCAAAATTGTAGCTCTTTAGAGATTCTAGATTTGGGATATAATAACATGCAAGGAGAAATCCCAAATTGGATACAAAATTTGACTAGTCTTCGAATTTTAGTTTTGAGATCCAATAAATTTGAAGGTGGGATACCATTACAGCTAACAAAATTGCAAAATCTTCAAGTCTTGATTTTGTCAAATAATAGTTTCTCAGAAATATTCCAAGCAATTTTGGAAAGTTAAAAGCAATGAAAAATCAAACACAAAGTACAGAAGTCCTTCAATATGATTCATTCTCAATGCCTTATGTAGAGAAACTAGTAATCACCACCAAAGGGCAATTTCTAGAGTATGAAAGATCTTTGGCATTGATTAGATGCCTTGATATCTCAAATAACAACCTCTCAGGTGACATTCCTCATGATATTGGATTCCTTATTGGTTTGAGAGTTCTCAATTTTTCAGGAAATCAACTTAGCGGTGAAATTCCAAATTCTTTTGAGAAGCTTTTGCAATTGGAGTCACTTGATCTTTCAAGGAACAATCTCACTGGAGCTATTCCCATAGAACTACAACTACTCACATTCTTGAGCTACTTGGATGTATCTCATAATAATCTTTCAGGAAGAATACCGCAAGGAGGTCAACTATCAACATTTACTGCAAGTTCATTCTCAAACAATGGATATCTTTGTGGAATTCAAATCAACATAAATTGTTCCTCTTTTTCTGTTTCTCCAAAGACAAGTGATGATGAAGATGCAAGTGAAGAAGATTGGGAAGAACATATATGGTGGGAGGTGGGACTTGGATTGAGCTTTGGATTTGGGTTTGCAGTTGTTATAGGAGTGTTATGTTTGAGCAAAAATGCAGATCTAAATGCTTTAAGATCATGGATGAAATTATTTTCATTGTTGATGAAATAGTTAGAAAATATTTATTTTATTAAGTATAGTTTTCCCTTTCCCTTCCTCTTATCCTTGAAATGATTCCCTTCCTTCCTCTACTCATTTGTAAGTAAACACTTCCCTTCCTTTCTCTACTCATATGTAGTGTCAATGTAACCTATGTTTTCAAGTATTTTTTTTTTTTTTCTTATTTGTTGCGGCCATTAGTCTAAATATCCCATTTTAATGGTTTTTATATAATATGAACCAAAGATATATTCTATTCAAATGTTTATGTTAAATCTCTCACTTTGTTTTGATTACAACTTAAAAGTATTTTTGTCGATAATAATGAAAGTTTATGTTGATTATAAAAATTCTAAATATAATTTTCACATATCCCAAGTAACTTATTTTTTAAAGAAACATATTTTTCAAAATGTTCATGCAAACATTATGCTACTTTTAACAAGATAGTATTTTTCCTTGCGTGCAGTGCATGCATGATTGTAAGTTCATGTATGTAATTATTTACTTAAAAAACCTTTGTCAACATTCCAAGTGCTCTGAAGAGTTCTAAAAACAAGGTTGTCAAGTATCAAATATACATTTTATGCATCTACAATATATTGATTTTATGAGATTTCCACATATTAACATAGTGCAAAATATATTTGGATGTTTGTGTTGTGAGTTTATAACTTCAAATTTTTATGTTAAGAATCATGACCCATCTACGCTATATGAAAAATACAAGATACGTGCCTTAATATTTTCATCTATCAACATTTTTTAGATATATGCATTTAGGATATTTCCATGCTTTCAAGGATTCTAGGTATGGGCTTTGAAGTTTTGGGTTTCTAAATTTCCCAAGTGTTAAGTTTTATAGTTTCTACTTTTAAGTTTAGGGTTTCATGGGAGATTTATATCAATTAATTTTTCCTACTTTTTATATTTTTAGGCATCCCTTTAAAGCTTTGGATGTTAAATAAATTGACACATTTGATCTTTCAAGATTTTTGTTTATGGGTTGAATTCCAAATAACATTCGCAACATGTGTAGATTGAAATTTTTAGACGTCACTACCAATTATGGTTTGGAGATCAGGTAGTTGGGATAATGGATTATAAATTTATGAGATTTGAAGTACCTTGAATTGGATGGGGTGAATCTCACAATGGGAGGTGATCATATAGTTGAGAATAATGTTGCATCCCTCACCAATATCACAACACTTGACTTGTTTGGGTGTGGAAATTTAGGTAGTATAATTATCTCTCCTCTTGTGAACCTCACCCCCCTCTCCCATCTTTACATTGATTAGAATGAACCCACTCACCATCTATCTCCTAATTATATTTCAAAATGTACATCTTTGGTCTCCCTCTTGCTCTAAGATAGCGGTCTCCAATGTTCCATCCAATTTAGCATGTTAAGCATGCCACACTTGAGGAACCTTGATTTTTACTACAACCCAAATCTCAAAGTAAACATGTCTTACATTTTACAACACTATAAAAATCTTGAGATCCTTGATATTTCAAGGAAAAATGTGGGAGAAGTGATTCCAAATTTTATTGAAAATATGTCATTGTTGACCTACTGAGATCTCTTTGTTAATAGAATTTAATGTGTTATTCCTCCTCTAGTTGGAAATATTTCATGACTTGAAAGGTTGTATATTTCATGAAACTCACTAAGAGGTAGAATTACATAGATACATGCATGTGGACTATCAAAGTTTTCACATTTTTGCCTCGAGTAGAACCATTTAAAGAAAATATTACCATCTAATTTAAGGAACCTCTAATATTTAATTGTGCTTGATCTCAAAAATGCAATTAGTGTAAAGCACATGAAAGGGGGGGTTTCATGAAGCACTAAACCCAAACAATATCATTAAACCATGTTTCTCTCCGCACTCATACTTTACCACAAGGAATCAACAAAGAAACTCAAGTATGCAAATTTTCAAAGACAATCTTATTCTTGACCTTGAAAAAGTTAGATTATCATTAAAGAAGTGCTAGTCAATTACACAAATTCAAGGAAGTACACTCCAAATCTTATCTAACAATCATCTAATGGATTTACGTAATTATCATAGGGACAAACCATCATTTTCCAAATTAAACTCAGAAAAGTTGTTGTAATACAAGGTATACACGTACAAAATAGAGATGCATATATATTTAACTGCAAACCTTATAAAACATACTTCCTTCTCCTTCACTCCATGGTTTCTCTCATCCTCCATACGAGGAATGAATTTTTTAAAAACTGACTACCACCCCTATATTCAAAATCTTCCTTGCATATACCTACTACTAGATGCTTCCAAAACTATCACCTTGTGACCTTTCAACTTCCATTCACCCTATAGTTACATAACTGATAGGTTTTCATTATTTCAAGCATCCTAATGATGCATTAACACTCAAAGTATCATCACACATCTGCCAAAGGGATCTATCAATACCATCATGGACCTCTCAGAGTAATTTGTTAAACATTTTTATTTTAACCTCGACTTTGAAATAACAATGATGGATTTGTGCAATGCAAAAAAATGACCAAATAAAATCTTTGTTCAATTCTTACAATTTATGGAGAGGAATTACAAGTTTGTTCCCATGTTCAATACATGAATACCAAATGGTTAGCATCTTCGTACCAAACCTTAACAACGAGTTGTCTTTTCACATGCAGATGCATTGCCTCAACAATTTTGAGGAAGTTATCAAAAAGGGAACTCAAATTGAAAAGGATATCATTGTTAAAGGATTGATCAAGCCTCATTATAAATACAATGGGAAAAATCATAAAAACATTAGTAACAACAATATAACTCCTTGTAATAAATATAGGTATGTCAATCGTAATTATAATGTTGTCAATGATGGTGTTACGGATAACCACAACGTGCACAACATACAAAACAACAAATCAAAATAGACTAATTCTAAAGCACCCATCACCATTCCAAGAAGAAAATCCTCCTTGTAATTATAAATGATGACATTATAAAACATTGGGAGAATATCTTTCAAGCATCTTGCAATAACTGGAAAGTTCCAATATGATCACTTATCCTATCATGTAACCCTTTCTTGAAGGGTAACCTAAGCCAACGTGGTATCATCTTAATACATATTGTGATTTTCATCACATCAATGGTCATCAAACAGATAGACACAGGAAATTTCATAATTACATCCAATAACTCATTGAAAATGGAAACATAGTGGTTGAAGACCCAACATGAAAAAAACACCAAATGATAATATAAAGGTCTTTTCCAATCCATTTCCTAACCGTGGCAAAAAGGGAAAATTTCATGAATAGGGTGAATCCTCAAACAACGTCGATTTTAACTCCATCATATCGTTTATTGTAAACACTACTCCATGTGAATTTGAATGTCAATTTACACCCCTCATAGAAAGTCTCTCCAGCCTTCCTTTCATTAATTAGAAAAAGCTAATATGATCAAATATCCAATAGAAAGACCCATTTATAATGGGGAACCCAATCCTAAGTGGTATAATGAATCAAAATATTGTGATTAACCCTATATTTAAGATCACTCTACATATTATTATAAAATTATTCGTCATTATGTCCAAGAAATATTTGATGACGGAGTCAAATCTATAGAGCTCAACAAAGAAAGCTTGAGCTTGTTTCAAGACTCCTTTCTAACCCTTGATCTACATGAAGAATCTAAATCAGTGGGTCCGTCATTGAGAACTATAGAGCCTGAGTCTATTCTTTCAATGTTAGCTCATATGCCTAACATTTATAGTCTTGTTGTAGAAACACAACCACAACAAGTTTTGACACTTGCAACAATGCAACCTTCCATGTCCATAATGCTTCGAACGATAAATCTTGTAGTCATATCATCAATGATGATTCCTACATGTCAAGACATCTACATGTGCTCACTCTATGAGGTACGTATACCCAATTATATACTTATACAACCATTTCAAGCTTTAATTGCAAATTTATCATAAAAATCTATTACACTACCTCGAAGGAGAAACATTGTAGATATGTTCTCTACCACCTATAAGGAGCCTCAGATGTACATATAGGGATTAATCCTTCTTTTTGTGCATCATTCCACTTATGAGTGAATATGAATTTCAATATATTCTTCTGCATCAAAAATTCCTTTTCCATCACATAAGTATTTTGATCTCATCAAAGACTTATCCAATCACACATCCTTTAACTTATTTCTCATCCTCCCAACTCTCGTACTTTAGGACTTATCAAATATTTCAATTCCCTCCTTTCACTTGGACCTTGTTCCGCCCAAGTCTCGTATTTCTCGACTCTTTGAATCTTTGGATTCCATCCTTAAAATTGGATCTCATTTGCCCAAGTCTCGTAAATCAGGAACATTCACAATTCCTAAACATGGACCTCTATCCTAATGAGTCCATTACAAACCCTCATCCTCGAAAATTAAAAAAAATTAAAAAGTGTAAAAAGAGCATAAAACTGCATATCAAAATGCTCCTTAAAGAACTATTTGAAAATCAGAAATGAAAATGTAAGTACAAGTAATCTTAATCATTTCATCCATTGGAAGATATATTTATCACAAAATTATCATATCTTCTCTTTCTTCACCTCTACGACATAGGTTAACCTTGCTCCTATTGGGAAATGTGTTTCTCATCCTAGTTATAGTTTGTATCATTTCAAATCTTTTTTCCTACGATTTTGTCTCAAAGATTATTGATGGAAAATCATCCTTTCAAACAAGATCTCTCTTTGATAGAAAGCATCAAACTTCTTTACCCATATGTTTTTTACCATCCATCTCAGTCAATAGTGTTGAACTCTTGCATCCTACTAGTCACATGAGGCCAATATTTGGAGGAAGAACATTCCTTCATAATAAGCACAATATCGACATATAAGACAAAATCAATTTAAAATATAAAAATATAAAATCATTACACCTTTCATCCTTCAAAGTATTTGGTGATGAGCCCATACTTCTCACTAGTAGTATGAGACTGGGAATGGAGGTAGGTATCCTTACTCACATATGTTTTGTCTTTGATCTTGAGCCCTTTCCTTTACATCGATGGCATGGGAAAAGATGTATGGGGTACACTAAAAAAATTGAACCAAATGAATCCTTTAGAAAATATGACTCAAAAGTGCTTCATCAAAAGCATTCAAAGAGTTTTTTTGTGTTAAGAAAGAAAACAATTCCTTAAACCGGATCTTGTCAATCTATAGGCCATCAACTAATCTAAGTCTATTCAAAACCTATAAAGTGGAATCATCCATTTTCTTGCATGGATCATCACATAATTTTTTCTCGTTATCCCAGTTCACATCCTATTATTCATCCCCTTATGATTGATTAATCAAATTATATAATTCATGCACATCCTATTACACATTTTTGGATTAATTAAATTAGTTCCTAACACCATCTTAGCTAAGTTAATTAACATTTATTAAATAAATGGTTAATTAATTGTCTTGCACTTTATAGCTAATTAAATTAGTTACTTAATTGGAAAATACACCTATTTTCCTTGTCAACCGCCACTTAGACTCCATTTAGACCCCAATTGGACACCACTTCATCATCACAGTCAACTCCACTTAGACTCCACTTCTAGAATCCTAGAAATGTGGGGGCAATGAGATTGCGTGTACAACAACCTTTTCGGATGTAACTTCTATGAACTGAATTAATTCACTACCATGAAATGCGAATTAATTCTTCTAAATTGTTTAACCTCCTTCACGTGATATTTTTAGTATATGCATTCAAAAACTTGTAACTGATCTCAAACCACTACTCAACCTCTATAAAAGAGAAAGTTTATCCCTTACAAATCCTCTTCTTGGATTTTTTATCTCCCTCTTATATTTTATCCATCTTGAATATCTCTTGGATTCTTGTACGATCATTTTGCTATTTTTCTCTCCAATATCTACATATTGGAAGCTTTTCCAATGTCATATTTGTGTTCGTAGTATTTCCACTCTCACATTTGGAGATCAAATTAAGAGCACCCACAATCTATTTCTTACAAGGTTCTTGTTACCCAAAATAACCCCTGTTTATTTTGGCAACTTGAATTTCATTCTGGCTCTAGAATCAATTTTTTCAAATTACGTGTATACCATTGGTTTTATCCTGGTAAATTTTGTAAAGTTTCAGTTCCTTTCGTGCGCTCCTGCACAACTCCTCCATACTTTCCCCCCTTCCTCTCTTTCTTCTACGTGATCTCACTTTCCTTGTATTTTTCTATCTCCCTGCATTCTCCCTTCACGCACACTACTTACACATTCATTCTTAAATCCCAGCATCCCCATATCCTCTTGTGCATGCCTAAAATCTTTCCTTAAATTCTTGTAAAGTCTGTGGCATGTTATCACATGCATGTCATTTCCTTCTTGAGTTCTATGCATGTTCCCACTTGTAATCATTCCCATTATTGCATTTCTTTTGTTGCATTCCCCTTTCTCACACCCTTGCTTCACACATGCTTCTCTTTTCATCCTTAGCATGTTTCCTCTATGCGCCACATTTCTTTAAATTTCATGCCTTCCTTTGTCAGATATTTACACCTCCTTACAAACTTGCATGCCTTATCAAATATGCACTCTTCATCCTAGTCCTTGCGCACACTCTTGCACATGCACATGACGGAACTTCTACAATATTTCCTTTCCCCTACTTCCATGGATGCACCTAAGGCTGTAACCCTCATGTGCCAATCCTTGTGTGGAACATGTCCATTCTTGGGACTTGGTGGATAAAGTGCAAATCATGATCGTAAATGGAAAACACCAACTGTTTATAGATCTTGATAGTGAATATATGCATGACACATGGTGCAAAATACTTGAATTCAACTCGTAAACTATATCGAAAAAATTAAAATGTGCCATGTGTCTGACATGTTACTCTTGCACTAAAAAACTTCAAATCACCATAACTCCCTCCACAGAGCTCAAAATATTACGTGTTTGGTCTTGTTAAAAATTTGATGATGTGGGCTACACTTTAGGATTTTCCAAATCAGATTTTGGTAGGAATTTTTAGGTGAAAATGGGAAAAACGTGGTTATTATCATTAATGCTCACTTAGAGTTGACTCAATCACCTATATTTCATGGTATATGGCTTTCCTTCTTTCACAATAAATCTGATGTGTGTAGGTGGATTTGATAGAGGTCCATGTGGATTTTTAGGAATTCATTAGATCTTTTTGGTGGTTGTTATTCAAAATCCAAGTTTTACCTATATTTTCCCTCATCTTCTCTCCCTTTATTCTATATATTGTATAATAATGCTCATTTGTAAAGTATTGACCCTCTTAGAATGTAAGGGCATTATTCAAAGTAGTTAGTTTTATATTTTGAGTTACAAGCCTTAGATCTAGGACTCTAGGTGTTTATTCTTGGATCATTCCTTCATTGTAATAGATTGTGCATTCCTTGGAAGTAATAGAAGTTGTGTTTTGTGGTTATTCTCTACCCTATCTCATGTTTATTACCTCCTTGCATTTATTTTGCAATATTGGTATGATGTTCATGTTTATATCTCTTGCAAGGTTTTTTTATGTTGTGTTCCATGCAAACAAGATCTTGAATGTTGTTTTGGTTTAATGCACTCATGTCTTCCCTTCCCTTACAAATTTACCTCATTTCACTCATATGAGAGTGTTCTTTCCCTTCTTTCTCATGCTATCACCTCCCCTTAGTTTAGGATTTCAGTTTCATGTATTTCCTTTCTCCTTGGTCCTTGAATTGATAGAGTAAAGTTAGATATCTACATTTACCTTCTTAGGAGTAGTTTTAGTAGTAGAAATAAGTAGAGGAAGCTGGCCTTCTTCAGAGATATTTCTTAAGTGATATTCCCACAATTGTGAGATAGTCCCATATTACCTCAAATCCATGGATCATCTTGATTCAGGATGGGTGAAATTTTCAGCTCCAAAAGTTTTTAAATGCCCGGTGGGAGAGTTAAAATCTTAAATTTCATTATTACTAAGTTCTAATGTGTGACTTAGTACTTTCCAACCTTTGGAGGCTTTTTTCAACACATTTGGAGACTCCACAATTTCCATATCTATTGGTTTCAACAGGAAGAGTGACTCTATTATGAGAAGAATTCAAACAAGATGGTGTGCAGTAGTTGGTGAAACCTTTGAGTATTTATAACTATCTCGAAGAATAAGGATAAGAGTAGCACACATATCTATATCTCCCACACATAGGGCTCTTTCTACTCCACCTAGAAAATATTTTGTGTTCTCTTCTAGAGTCCTGAGACCCATTAGAATCATGATGTATCAGAGAAATATGCCATTTTTCATCTTCAATGATGGTATTGCTCTAGCCCATGGCATGCAACATGATATACTAGTGATTGCACTCAAAAGTAATCCCTTTTTCATTGGTAAAAATCAAACAACTCCCATTGATCACATTTAGGAAATTACAAATGTCTTCTCAGTTCATCTAGTTATAGAAGATGATGTTGTAGTCACGATTTTAGCTTCTTCACTTAGAGGAAAAACAATTCAATGGTATAGAATTTTAAGACCTTTCTCCATTCACAAATAGGATGATATTGCACTACTCTTTGCAATCAATTTTAGGAGAAGGAAGACAACATTTCATTATAACTAAAAACCATAAGAAGAGCTTCTAATGAGCTCATGGCTGACTTCAACTTCAGATTTCAAAAAACATGGGACAAAATTCTACTTATCTTGAGACCAAATCCACAAAGTTATTTCCTTTACTTCTTAAGAGAATTGAATTTTTGTTATAGCATTTATGATATAATCCATAGGTGTTATGCAATTTTTAGATGCTTATCAAATAGCCATTAGGGCTGAAAATTATCTAATATAAGATGAAATATAGTCCCTAGATTTAATATGACTTGATTCCCTAAATTGCCTCAAGTTTCTTAGTCTTCCATTTCTCCCATATCTTGAGAAGAGTTCCCAACCCATTTCCTCTACATCATATTCTCCCCAAAAGTAAAAAGAAGATGAAGAAATGAAGGCCTTGATTAGAAATTTTCCTAACAAAGTCATATTCTTAGAAAAAAAAAAATCAAGCCTTTAGAAATAATTATAATGAAGGATTCAATGAGAGCTATCGACCCCTTATAAATCAATATACAAATTATAAGTATGGGAAAAATAAGTAAAATGATAGATGGAAAGGTCAAAATTTATATCTTCCTCTTCGGAAAATTTCTCCTACATAGCCTCTTTATGCTCCTAGTTTAAGAAAAACATTAGTTACAATGCAAAATAATGTGATTCATGATACAAAATGGTGTTTTCCTTATAATTTTCCACATAGGTGTAATTGAGAAAATATTTTTCACACACAATCCTTCATGATTGAGAGTTATTTAACTCAGCAAGATCTGTCCATAAGTGCGCTTGAACCTGATAACAAAGAATTGTAAGAGGTCAATCCAGAAACTAATTTTTTTTCTATGGGGTTGATGGATTCTATATGATGAATCAGACCATGGAAAATTACAATAGGCCACGTGCTTAAGTTTATAAAAACACAAGTTCTAAGAAGATAATTTTGGAAACTCTCACGTAACCTTCATCTTCTACCATTCATACTGATCCATTTCATAACAAGAAGGATGATGATAATCCACCCAACATTCTAGGTAGTCTATTGGAATGTGCGAGGTTTTTTGCAATGTTACACATGACGTTACGTGTACACCTTCTATTGTAAATAAAGTTTTTGTGTAAGTGAAGGTACATGCCTCAACACTAGAACAATCAATAAAATATAATGTTACACCTCAAGTGTACATGTCCATGGGAAGCCCCTTCAAAATTTTTGATTAGATAAAGAAGAAAAACATAAATGTGACAAAGTGGGATGCCTTGGCTATTCCATCATAGGGCGACCTCCTGCGTGAAGCTATTGTGTAACTCTCTCAAGATGATCCAGTCATTAAAAAGACTCAGGGTGTTGTCAAGTTATGTAAAGATGAGGAGAAACAAGTAAGGAAAGATTTGAAAACACCACACTTTTAGATGTCCTTTATAGTATGCAAACATCTTGTTCACAATTGCATGATTGATTTAGGGGCTAGTAATTTTTTCATGCATAATAAAATTGCTTATATCATAGTTCTTTGTCTCTAAAGGAGTCTTATAACTAGATGGATCAACTCTCAACATCCTAGGAGTCATAAAATATCTTGAGTTGACCCTTCATGCCTATCCAAGCCTAACCATAACTCAAGGTGTCTCAGTCATTGACTTACCTCCTCTTTTTCCATTTTCCTATTAAGATATTTCAATGCCAAGGTTAGTAGTTACTTTTCTTTAGATTGGTATCATATTCTCCTAAGAACAAGGTGTGGTACAAGATTTACCATATAAGCTGAGCGTATATTTTCCTACCATGTTGATTCATATGAACCCTTTCCTCTCCAATCCAGTTTCCTAATCCAAGAAAACCAATAGAAAAATTTAGTTTCATAAGAGTATTCTATCGCCCCTTCATGTCTAATAATTTTTTAGATGAATGGGATAAGGATCATTATGAGTTTGAATCTTTTGATATAGTTTTGGAAACTAGACTTGGAACATATTGAATTTTTAAGAAGAAGCCACTCTTCCTACACCACTCAAGGAAGAAAAGAATAATACTTCTGGGATATGGGGCATGTTTTTTGATGGTTCTAAAAGTAGAAATGGCGTAGGTACTAGAGTTGTTTGATTTCTCTAAGGGATGAGAAGTTATTCTCACATATAATAGAGTTTACATGCTCCAAAAATATAGCAAAGTATGAGGCATTGGTGCATTGTCTGCTCATTACTAAAAATAGGAAGATCAAAGTGTTGCTGATATTTGGTGACGTATGTCTTCTAGTCAATTCCACTATATTCATCTTATGTGTATCCTTACTCTCTCCAAGAATCTCTCTAACCTTGTTCACATTAGTTTATATATCCCCTGCACTTGAGGATCTCTAAGACATTCATCATGACACAAGTTACCTGCTCCAAACATTTTTAGGAATACCTTACTACTGCTACACACACACTTGCATTTAGATTAGCATCCATATGAAAAAAATGGTGAAATAGAGTTACCTATGACCATTGATTATGGTTCCACTGATCATAAGTCTCCTGACATCACCTTTTGACCTCTCTAATACCACTTAATATATTGATTCCTTCCATCAATCACTAATATGCATAACCCTCAATACCCAAGCCTAGCCCTAGTGTTTCCTTAGGTCAACATGCTCAAATATTCATACTAACTCTTTGACTTCCTCCAACACTTTTGGAACACTTCATCTTCCCTATCCCAAGGTGTTTAGACTCCTCATTTAGTCACAAACTTGTATTGAGCCATAGTTCTCTCTATTAGGTCTATTGGTCTTATAACCCTCTAGGCACATAGAATGGGTTAAAACTAAAATTCTAATAAAACACCTATACCACCTCTCTAGGGATTTGGAGACCCTTTATCCCTTTAAAACTATCCACAAATTCTCAAGGTACCTTTCTTTGTACCATTTCAAACCTCCTTTGTAAATCACACCCATAACTAGGCCTATTTTCTCCTAAAACATGACAGTGCTACCTTCCAACTATAATCTCACCTAAAAAATTATTGATCCACTTCAAGGATGTCAAGGACATGGTGTATACAAATTTTAGGAGCTTGAAACCATCATTTCAATCTTCATGCACTCTAATTCCTCCATTGTGACTTTACCTGTACAACTGCAATATAGAAATTGGTGTAGATTTTTCCCACGTGCGAGTTAAGAGGTGAAATTTCTCACACTTATTCCCTTCAACCAAATAGTCCTCTCCTCAAAATTTCACCTAATTTGGATGGTTAGAATATTTATTGTGTGATGCCCTAGTTAGGGCCCAAGAGGGTAAAATTAGATCTACAGGTCTTTGCACAATGTTTCAAGGGCTATGGAAAATTAGTAATTCTCCATTCATCCTCCTCTAGCTTCCAGAGCTTTCACAAGAGGTCTTAGAATTCTTCTATGGTGACTGTACCAGCTCTAGCACTCGGCCATGACAGAGAATACAACATATAGTTTACTTAAATCCATAATTCTTGCAAAATAACTCACAAATCTTACCGCAACATCAATACACACCTATTATTATTCATTTAAAACATTACATTCCCATTTAATCATCCTCTATCTTTGTCTATCTTTGAATTTCTCTCTCTACCTCTTTTCTAGGCTAGCTAATTTCTAGTCTAGCTCCCAAAAAGAGCTCAACAACACCCTAAACTTGGTATACGAATAAAAACTACATCAAATCCACTAAAAACCTAATTCATCCTCCCATTTACACTGTTTTACATATCACTGTAATCCTTAATTAGGACTTTGACCAACTAATGTCCACCTACTTATCTCTATTTACTCTCTTTACACATCTAACTTTACTTTTGTAAGCTTATTCACCTTGAAATCCACTTACTCAAGTAGAATCACTCAATTACACCTAACCTAACATGCCTTGATTGTCTAATGTGACCTTATTTCATTAAGCCCTTGATGATCCTGCATCAGGTTACCCTTCAACAAGAAATTGAGCATCTTCTCAATGTAAATTTGGATGTTTTCTTCCTTCTTGTCTTCCAATCTTTCCTTGTTCTTTTTAAATGTGTAATATGGCTGATTTGTATCTTGTTATTTGTTTGTACTTTCTACCTCCCAATCACCACTTTGAACTTGTATTTATTCTTCATGTAAATTGATTCCTTGTTTATCTCTTTCTCTTCTTTCACCTTCTTCATCATGGATTCCAACTTTTCCTTGCATTTTCCATGCTCACCTACAATCATAACACTTAAGACAGTAGTAGACATCAAATGCCAATGTTCAAGTGTCTTTTTGACCTTCTTTATCACCAAACTTATGTCCATGTTTGCATTTAGTTCTTTCATAAGTTTGTTTCACCTTGTTGATGAAGTAGAAATATCCAATTTTAAAATCAAAATCCTTCGTATCTACAAAGTGGGTTTACTTGTCTCCTCAGGCTTGATCCCATACCACTGTAGTTGGTTATGTGATTTATTGCATAAGGATTCTTCCCTTGTATGGTATCCTTGTGCTTTAGTGGTTTTTGTTTCTTCTATATTCTTAGCATTTTTACCTCTTCCTTGTATTAGGTGTTCTTCTTGTACTATATCTCTCATACCTTTCTCCTGTACTGGTTTTACCTCCCCTTGATGCCTCTCTTGACCGTAGATCGTCAAAATCCCTTGATTTTGTATGAACTCCACTATTCCTTCATGACTGTCCATCTGAGGTTGCTTTGTTCCATATTTTACATTCCCTTGTATGGGGTTAAATGTCTTCTTTTCCACTATTTGTTATTTTTCAACTATCAAATTTGTCTTGAACCTTGCCACACCATCTTCAACACCTATCTCAGGCTTCATTACACCTTCTCCTTGAGTTGATCTCAACCTAATTAATGGGATTATCACCTTTAATATATTATCTTGCCACCATCTATTGCTCCAAGGAAAGGTATCAATATTTTGAAGCATTGTAATATGTAGAATTATATTCAATATGCTTAGATGCATACCTCGGTTACAATTTAGGCTCCTTGTCTTGTTTAACTGTTGTAGACTTGCTACATACTTAAATTGCTTCATATACCAATATTTTGTTCTATGACTGATATGATAAGGTTTCTCTTGACTGAAATTTGTTTATTTACCTCATTCTCATGCATGGTTAAATGTACACCTACTCCTTGGACTCCATTATTTGTTTGTTTACCTTGATTTCTTCTTGAAACTTAAAAATATGCTTACAAGAACCATTATCTCTACCTCCTTGCTATTCTAAATTTCTGATATCTATGATTTTTCCTTTCATAGATTCCTTGACTTGTAAAAAACTTGTGTTACACTTGGCTTGTTCCATATTCATCCTTATATGCTATTCATGCAAATGCTCATACCTCTGTATTGAGATTCTAGTGTTCTTCTTGACTGTAATCTGATTTTCTTCATCCTTATGTCTCCCATTTAAGTTTTTTGACTGAGTTTTCATGGCCTTGACCTATTTCTTTTTGTTTTCCTTTAAGTTTGGCCTCTTCAAACCTTCACCAATAGTATCCCAAGCTTTCACCCTTTGTTTTTTTCTTTTTATTATCTCTGCATTCAATTGCATTATCTCCCTTTTTCGTGATTTCAGACTTATTTTATTAGTATTTGAACACTCTTTGCAATGTCCTTCAATTACTTGTATGGTTTCAAGACACTCAAATTCTTGATTAGGAATTGTTTTGTTCTCCACTTTTTCCTTCTCACCTACATTTTTATTGTGCACATTCTCATTTGAAAATTTGTCCTGTATACCTACAAATACACACTTACAAAACTAATTAGACTTAAAATCCAGAGTTCCTTTGACATCCTTATATTCCCACAACATCCTTTGGTCTTGCTTAAACTCCACATTCTTCTTATCAACTTCCTCTTCACTCCTTAGGCCATGCTCTAGGCCTTGGTGTAATGGTTCATGCTTCTTTTTTTCTTGATCTTGTATCTCTTGACCTTCCATGAGGTCCTCAATGACTATTTTCCAAGTTATTTCCTCTTCTTATTTGTTGTCATTCTCACCTAGGTGACTCAATTGGCCTTCTTGGTATTCCTTCAATTTTCTTCAAGAACAACCTTTTCTTCCTCAGCCTCATTTGGGATTTCTCACTAACCTTCACTTGTGCTTCTTAGTCCACTACATTGGACTCTGACTTCTGCACTCTTCTATCAACCTGGTCTTCATCTCTCATGAAGGATAAGACCTGATCCTTGGTATTCTCAACAAAATCCTTGAAGCTAAATACCATGCTTCTTCTTTCAATACCTGCATGTTGGTATATCAAAGTCACTAAAACATGTTCTATTCCATCTTTGTTAGAAAACACTTATTCAACCTTACATTATAAACTAACTTCATTTCATATTTCCATGGCCTTCCTAGGAGTAAATTACATACATACATTGGCATCACATCAAATAACACCTCATCATGCAAACTTCCAATCTTGAAAGGTACTCTACATTTCTAAGTCATGAGAATTTGATGGTTAAGATCCCATGCAACTCTATAAGGTGTAGGATGAACTAATATTTTCAACCCAAATTTACTAACCATTTCCTATTATAAATTATTGTATGTGATACCATTATCTATAATAACATTACAACACTTACCTCTTGTGGTGTATCTTGTCCTAAACAAGCTTCTCTTGCAGACTAGTTCCTATGACTTAGCTCTTTGATGTAGGATAATTCTTCTTAGTAACAATGACTCTCACTACTTCATGTCATCACCTCTTTCAACTGTCCTTTCCATATCTAAATACAATTCTTTAGCCTTGTAATCCTTGTACCTAGATCAACGATTTCATTCATCACACTATCCATATTTCCCATGACTCCTTCCTAAATCAATTTCATGATTCCCTGTAATGATGGCTTCTCTTATTTTGCCATACTATCTACAATCACCTACACACTTTCAAACTATCAATCAATTCAAAATAATATGAATTCATGCAATATACCTGGTTATCATAGAGCAACCAACTTTGATACCAAAATTGGTGTAGGTCTTCTAAAGTCAACTCCATTATAATCCTCCTTTGTGTTTCCTTACTCTCTCCAAAAATATCTCTAAGATTTTTCACATTAGTTTATATCTCCCCTGCACCTAAGGACCTCCAAAACAATCATCATGGAACAAATTACCTACTCCAAACATCTTTAGGCATACCTTTCTACTGCTACACACACACACTTGCATTAAGATTAAAATCCATATGAAAATAATGGTGAAATAGAGTTACTTGTGACCATTGATTATGGTTCCATGATCATAAGTCTCATGACATCACCTTTTGACCTCTCCTAATATGTGACTTCATCTATTATTTCCTTCAATAAATCACCAGTATGCAAAACCCTCAATACCCAAGCCTAGCCCTAGTATTTCCTTAGGTTAACATGCTCAAATCTTCATACTAACTCTTTGACTACCTATAACACTTTTGGAACACTTCATCTTACCTATCCCAATATTTTTAGACTCTCATGTAGTCATAAATTTGTATTGAGCCATAGTTCTCTCTATTAGGTCTATTGGTCTTGTAGCCCTCTAGGCACATAGACTGGGTTCAAACTCAAATTCTACTGAAACAAATATACCACCTCTCTAGGGATTAGATACCATTTATCCCTTTACAACTATGCACAAATTATCAAGGTACCTTTGTTTGTACCATTTTAGACCTCCTTTGTAAATCACACCCACAACTAGGCCTATTTTCTCCTAAAACATGACAATGCTACCTTCCAACTATAATATCACCTAAAGAAGTATATATCAACTTCAAGGATGTCAAGGACATGGTGTATAAAATTTTTAGGAGCTTGAAACCATCATTTCAATCTTCATTCACTCTAATTCCTCCATTGTGACTATATCTGTATAGCTGCAATATAAAACTTGGTGTAGATTTTTCCCACATGCGAGTTAAGAGGTGAAATTTATCACACTTATTTCCTTCAACCAAAAAAATACTCTCCTCAAAATTTCACTTAATTTGAATGGTTATAAAATCCTTTGTGTGATGCCCTAGTTAGGGCCTAAGAGGGTAAAATTAGATCTATAGGTCTTTGTATGATATTTCAAGGGCTATGAAAAATTATTAATACTCCATTCATACTCCTCTAGCTTGTTTTGAGATTTCACAGAGGTCTTAAAATTCTCCTATGGTGAGTTTCCCAACTCTAGGACTCGGAAAAGACAGAGTATACAACATACAATTTACTTAAAGCCATAATTCATGCAAAATAACTCACAAATCTTACCTATAACATCAATACACACCTCTTATTATTCATTTCCAACATTACATTCCCATTGAATCATCCTCTATCTCTGTCTATATTGAATTTCTCTCTCTACCTCTTTTCTAGGCTAGCTAATTTCTAGTTCTAGCTCCCAAAAAGAGCTCAACAACACTCTAAACTTGGTATACAATCAAAACTACATCAAATCCACTAAAAACCTTATTCATCCTCCTATTTCCACTCTTTTACATATCATGATAAGCCTTAATTAGGCTTTAGAACAACTAATGTCCACCTACTTATCTCTATTTACTCTCTTTACACATCTAACTTTAGTTTTGCAAGCTTATTCACCTTGAAATCCACTTACTCAAGTAGAGTCACTCAATTACACGTAACCTAACATGCCTTGATGGTCTAATGTGACCTTATTGTATTTAGCCATTAATGGTCTTGCATCATTTGGGGACATTGAATTGGTTATCCTCCAAGTGAGGAATAGGTGCGCAACATAGAATAATATTTTTAAACCTTATAAATACAAATTTTGGGACCTATTGGAGATATTTGACACCCTCAATATACAAGTGGTGCCAAGGAAATTAAACAAAGATGCAGATCAAATGGAAGCCCTTTGTTCTAAATTTTCACCAACTGAGGACCTTATTCAAGGCTATTCATATAGAAAATAAAGTTGGTGGTTAGGCCATCCATTATAAACAATGAAACCAGTTGGAAGGTGTTTGTTAGTGATCATGATGGGTAGATTATGTAATTCATTTAGAATGAAGTTGTGTTTTCTTCAAAAATACAATCTAATTTGCATGACAACTATGGTGATCAAGTGATTCTACTTTAAAAAATTACCATTACCTTAGAGCATATATTTAGTCCCAATGTTGAGTTCAAGGGAGAAGAAAAGAACATAACAACAAAGCAAGAAGGATTACGCTAGTCATTATTGCGCACGTTAGAGAGTTGTTGCTTAGAAAGATATACGTAGAAGGAGAGAAGAAATCCTTCATCTCATTATGTCAAAATAATAGTGATATTTTCTTGTGGGATTATGAGGACATGAAGGGGTTTGATATAAGTGTTTATTAGCATTCCATTGATCTTGATCCTAGAGTCAAGACCATCATAAAAAATAAAAATCTTGTCAATCCCAAGATAGATACCCTCATGAGAAAGGAATTATCTAAACTGATTAAAGAAAATATAATATTTTTGATCAATTACTCTAATTGGGTGGAAAATATTATTCCAGTAAGAAGAAAAATGGTGAAATCATACTTTGTTTTGATTTTATAGATTTGAACAAAGCTTCATTAATGAATCACTATCCTTTTCCTTATGTGGAGCATATTTTGCAAACTATGGAAGGCACACAAATTTTTCCATGCTTAATGGCTACTTAGGTTTCAATCAGATCATGGTCAAGGAAGATGATCAATTTAAGACTATATTTAAAACCAAATGGGGAACATATGACTATCGGAAAATGCCTTTGGGTTTGTCAAATGTAGGCAAGAATTTATAAGGAGCAATATACATTGAATTCATCTTATTTTACTTGGATGACATACATTTTTTCTCAAAGAAGAGTTCATATCACATAAGTCATCTTGAGAAAGTCTTTGAGAGATGCAGAGAATTTGGGGTATCACTTAACCCCAAGAAATGTAACTTTTTTTGTTGCGTAAGGTATGATTTTTGGATATGTTGTCTCAAAGGATTGTATTTCAATTGATCCTAAAAGAATCTCATCCATCTTATCTATCTCCTTGCCAAATCACAAGAAGTACTTGTAGTCAATCCTTGGCAAGATCAAATTCATTAGAAGATTCATTTCTAACTTTTTAGGATTGGTTAACCCCATCACTTTCACACTAAAAAATGATTCAATCTTCGAGTTAAAATAAGAAAGAAAGGAAAGATTCAATAAGATCAAGCAATAAATTTCTCATACCCCTACATTTATAAATTTAAATTATTAAAAGGATTTCATCCTTTATGCTTATGGAGTTGTCACCAGTTTTGTTTTTTTGTTTACTCAATAAAATGATAAATGACTATGAATTAAAATATCTGATCACAAAAAATGAAAAAGGACTATTTTAATTCATAATCCTTTAATCAAACAATGAAGGATTACAAATTTAAATATATTCACATAGAAAATCAGGTATTTTCCATTAGGGTTGTGCTAAATAAATTCAAGAGTATGATCACCAAAAATCATGTAAAAGTTCTAATTTCACACTCTAGTGTGAGGGAATTCAATATAGGAAAAAATCAGTGAGAAAAGAGCTAGATGAGTGACCAAAATCATGGAGTATGATGTGACTATCAAAGCCACAAAATTGGTGAGAGAAAATTTCTTTGGATGCATAGAATGATCAATAAATCTCTTTTTTCATGGATGAAGAGATCCCACATGGTGAAAATAACCAAGAATGAAATCCTAACGAGCAAAATTGCATTAATGATATGGAAACATTCCTTTCTTTTGGAACATACCCTAATGGTCTGAACAAAGCAAAGAGAAGACATATAAGGCCGTATTCCATTCCTTATGTGATGATTGATGGTATTATCTTAAAAATAAGTGTTGATGATGTGATTCTGAGATGTATTGAAGGCACGTAGGTCAACAAAGTGTTATAAGAGTTTCATGATGGATTCTATGGTGGGAAATTATTTTTCAAAGAAACAACAATGAAAATCATTAAGGTAGGGTACTTCTGGCCTACCTTATTTATTGATGCACATAAGTGGGTTAGAAAATGTAAAGAATACAATTTCTTTACAGGTAAAAATAAGTTGGTTGTGCTTTCCCTCCATCCAATCCAAGTGAATCAATAATTTGCACAATGGGGTATTCACTTCATTGGCATGATCAATCCTCCTTTGAGAATTATTCATAAGTGGGTTTTGAAAGCAACAAATTAATTTACAGATGGACATAATATGTCACATTTAAGGAAGAAAATGAGTCATTAATCCTTGACTTCATCGAAGGTACCATGAGAAGGTTTGACATTCCTTAAACCATTATTTAAGATAATGAAAAGGCCTTCTTTGGTACTAAAATTTCTGATTAGGCTCTTAGTCTTGGTATCTATTTAAATAATTCTTCCAACTAATACCCTCGAGGTAATGGATTGGAAGATTATTCTAACAAGAACCTGATTATAATAATAAAAATAAAAATGGATATCAACAAGAGTAAGTTGAATACAATTGTCACACATATGCTCTGGGTGGAGAAATTCATGGTGAAGAAGGAAATTGGCATTTCTCCTTACAAACCTGTGAATTTGGTAAAGAAGCTAGGATTCCTTTATCACTTGAATTTCCTTCAATAGATCTAGTGCAAAATATGGAATTAAAAATATTGGATTAAATATAAATCAGAATGGAAGAATTGGTTGAACTTGAAAAACTAAGAAATTCTTCCATGATTAGATTGGAATAACATTAAAGGTCAACTTAACAATGGTTTAACAGAAAGGCTAGAGCTCAGGTTTTCAAAGAGGATGATCTAGTCTTAAAGTGGGATCTTTGTGAGCTAAACCAAGCATCATTCAAATTTTGATGCACTTTGGAGTGGGCCATATATCATCAATGCTTGTAAAGAGGCCAACTCTTTTGAGGTGTCTCATCTTGATAGAGATGCACTATCAAATCCAGTCAATGGGATTTATCTTAAGCATTTCCATTAATTTCCTTTACATCATGTACATATTAGAGTAGTTTAAATTCCTCCAAGTACGCCTCACGTGTAGTGTTTTGTTGGTAGTGTAGGTTTCCTTTCTATTGTGTGAGCTCTTTTGTTACTTTTGGATAACAGTTCCTTTACTCACAAGTCATAAATATTTTAGTGTTGGAAGTTATATTTCAACTTGTTGGCAAAATTTCATCTAACAATTTTGGTGTGCATTCCCAAGAATAAGGTAGAAATTCTATTTCAACATAGTTTTCCACTATTATTAAATATCAAAGCAGAATATCTCCATGATGGGAATAATCAAGTTCAATACATGGTCTAATTAGTGCTTTATTTGACTCTAGGGATGAGTTCTTTAAGTTACACATCAATTCTCATGTTTTCAAGCTGACTCCATGCCCAATGGATGCTTCAAGGAATTTATCATTCATCATCTATCGTGAGAATATGTCCCCAAAAGTTTCCAAAATGTTTCCCAAAATAACCCCCTTGGTTTTTTAGCAACTTACAATTCATTATGGCTCTGGAATCAAGTTTTAAACTTGTGTGTGTCATTGATTTTCTCCTTGGTGCATTTTGCAAAGTTACAGTTCCTTTCACATGGTCACACACAATCCTCCTTGCTTCCCCCCTTCCTTAATTTCTTCTATGCATGTTTTACATGATCTTGCTTTTTCCTTACTTCTATTTTTCTATATCCCTTGTGTTCACTTCTTGCGCATTTTTCTTCAATCCTAGTTTTCGCACATCCTCTTGCACACAACTGTAGACTTTCCTTATATTCTTGTAAATCTTGCGGCATGCTCCCATGCACATGTCAATTCATTCCTGAGTTCTATGTATGCTCTTGTGCACACTCCTTCCCCTTGTGCATTTAATTTTTTTCATTCCCATTTCACATTCCCTTGCTTTGCACGTGCTTCTATTTTCCTCCTTAGCATGCTTCCTTCAGTACACCACCTTTATTCAACATCCTTGCCTTTGTCAAATATTTTCACTTCCTTCCAAACTTGCATTCCTTATCAAGTATGTACCCTTATTACAAGTACTCATGCACACTCCCACACGTGTCAGTGGAGTTATTCTACAATCTTGTCTTTTCCCCGCTTCTACGCATGCACATAAGAATGTAACCATCACACACCAATCATTGCATGAAATGTCTCCACTCTAGGGACTTGATGGATAAATTTCAAATCACGAAAGAAAATGGAAAATTTTGAATATTTATGTGTTTGATAGCGAATAGATGTATGACACGTGGCACAAAAGACCTACATTTAACCTATAAATTACCGTGACCAATCAGATCATGCAATGTGTTTGTTCTTACATATGTAAAACTTCATATTTCCATAACTCCCTCTAAAGATCTCAAAATCATGCACGCTTGGTGTTGTTAGAAAGTTGTTGATGTGGGATACATTCTAGGATTTTCAAAATCATATTTTGGTGGGATTTGGTAGGTGAAAATGGGTAAAACATGGTTTTTTCCATTAATGCACACTAACGGTCGACTCAACCACCTAGATTTCATGGGATATGGCCTCTTTCTTTCTTCCACAAGAAAATGATGTGAGTACAAATATTTTACATAGTTCCATGTGGATGTTTTAGGCATTTATTACATCTTATAGGTTTTTGTGATGGAAATCTAGTTTTTCCCTCTCTTTTCCCTCCTCTTATCTCCCTTTATTCTATATATTACAGAATAGTGCTCATTTGTAAAGGTTGTAACCTCTTAGAATACAAGGCCATTATTCATAGTAGCATGTTTATTATTTTAAGTTGCATGCCTCATATCTAGGCCTTTGCGTGTTATTTCTTCCTCCTTCCTTCATTGTAATCGAGTTTACATTCCTTAGAAGTAATAGAAGTTGTTTTTATGTCTATTCTATGTTGAGCTCATGTTTATTGCATCTCCTTTACTTTATTTTGCAATATTTTTATGTTGTGCATGTTTATATCTTACAAGGATTATTTTCTATTGTGCTCCATGGAAATGAGAGATTGAATGTTTTTTGGTTTTTGGCACACATGTCTTTCATTCCCTTGCACGTTTTACCTCATTTTCACTCATATGAGAGTGTTCTTCCCCTTTTTTATGGTGTTATCCCCTCCCCTTATTTTAGGATTTTAGTTTCATGCATTTCCCTCTCTCCCTGGTCCATTGGAATGATAGAATATATTTATATAGCTGCATTTCTCTTATTAGGAGTAGTTTTAGAATAGAAATAAGTAGAGGAAGTTGGCCTTCTCAGGAGGTATGTCTCAAGCACAATTCCCACAACTTGGAGATAGTCCCATGTTGCCTCAAATCCATGGATCATCCTAATTTGGGATAGGTGCACTTTTGAGCTCCAACATCTCCACAAGTATAAAAATTCCACAACCTTATATGAGGTTTACAAGGAAAACATGGAGGATAAGGTTTTCTTATGATTTTATTATTATTTTGTTATGCTTTGGTTTTCTATCCTCACAAATACAACATGATAATAATTTATTATAGCCACAATTCATACATACACATCCAATATAAGCTATAAGAATAAGGGCGTAACAACAAATTTTTACTTAAAAACCTTTTTCAAAATTTCAAGTTCTCTTAAGAGTGTCAAAATTGATGTTGCCAAGTGTTAAAGATAATATTTAGGCATCAAAAATATATGGAAAATCCAAGATATGTCCATTGAGATTGATATACGTATATCCAACATTTTTTAGATATACCTATTTGATATATTTCCATGTTTTCAAGGATTTTAGGTTACGGGATTTCAGTTTTTGGTTTCTAATTGTTCATATTTTCATTTTCTAATTTTTTAATTTTAAATTTTAAGTTTTAGGGACATTTTTATGAATAATTTTTTTGTTTTGTTTTTAGGTTTCTCAAGTTAATGGATTTGGGATTTGTATGTAGGATAATCAAAGGGGTACTAAAAATTTTTCATCAAGCTAAAACATTTAGAGTAACAATAATCATCTTCTATAAGTTATTGTTGGGTTTATTTTTGTTGGTACTTAGAAATCAATTCAATTCATGGTAGCTTTATGATTGTAAAATACTCATAATAAATATGTACACATGTATATTCAATGCTACAACATCTAATAAATTGATATATACAATTTAAATTCATGATGGATTTTAAAAATAGATACAATTCTTTACATCATCTAGAACAATTTATATATACTATACTATAGGCATTCTCACGAATGGATCCACATTTTTGAAACATGTCCTAGAGGAATGGTTTTTGAGAAGACCCAAAATAAATTAATGCTACCTAAATATATTATTCTAGTTGTATATATTTGTGTCGACATAAGAAAGTAAATTGTTGTCACTGAAATATGTGCACTGTGAAAGATCACAAAGTTTTGGAAAACTTGCATATCTCATAATAAATAATGGGAATGTCCGTAAGGTTTAGGTCCTTGTATCATTGCGATAGACATATAAATAAGTATATATCCTCACCTGAACTACCCTAATGTTAAAACTAATTTTTTCTCTAATATAAAAAGCAATCTACAAACTAGTCTAACCATGAAGACAAAGGGGAAGAAAGAAAAAAAAAGAAAATAAAAAATGGTGATGCCCAAAAATAAAAGGGGTCACTCTCCCTGAGAGTAGAGCAAGAGGAAAATTACAATGCAAAAAGGGAAGAAAAATTCAAAATCAACCTTGCATTTATGTTTAACTCTTACTCTTTACATTAGTGACACAATGGACTAAAATTATACAAAATATAACCACACACATCATGAAAAAACATAGCAGAAAGGAATACAAAAATAATAGATGCCAAAGGGAATGAAATATCCATAATCACATCATATTACTATCTTAGAGGATGGAAAATCGTTACAATGATTGGGGAAAGCATTGGATGCATAATTTTTGGAATCCCAATTAAGTAGAGTAACCTTGTATTTAGGAGAATATTCTTTATTATAGATCAATTAACTTTTTATAGAAGATAAGGAGAGAGAGAGAGAGAGAGAGAGGAGTTCAAAACATGCTTCAAAATATCTCCTTTCCATTTTTCCCCTTCCACTTAGGTTTTAGAGTTCTATAGCATGTCTAATTAAAATGATCCACCCAAGTACAACATTTGTCACACTCTAAGGGGTATTAAGAGGCATGATGATGATACCAAGACATGAATCATAGTTTGAGATATATTTGTCATAAACCCTAATAAAACCCTTATGAAATAGTAAATTGATTTGATTGATGCCTTTATTTGGTGTAATGAGAATATTATCTTTCTTAAAGGTAAACTATAATAAAGATAAAGGTCTGTTCATGATATTAAGAGGAATATATGAAGTTCAAATGGTCATTTTCCTTCATTGTTCATAATTGTAAGCTTTATACTATTATAACAAGTCACCCATGATCAACAACTTGTCTATTCCCATCCTTTACATTTTTGTAGGACCTCAAGGTAAATATATCTCAAAGAACCCCTTTTAAGGGAAACATAATAACCTAAAACTATACGTAACTAATTTGGGTTCCATTAAACTAATAAAATAGCTAAAATTACCCTTGAACTCTATCAACATCTTCCTCTGAAACCAAGCTCATTTTCAATTCCGATGAATTATGATTCAAATGAAACCAATTATAGGTCAAAAGGATCCTCTAGTAGAAAATAGAAGCCAAAAACTAGCCCCTTTCATATTACCATTCACACAGGCCAAGAATTCCCCAAGCTCTTATTTCCACTAGCCTAGAATGTTAAGTTTAAAATAGCTATAAGTGGTTTGTAGAAAACATTAAGTTATTTTAATCTCTGCAACATTTCTATCATCATCTTCTCGATGTTTGTCACCTTTCATTCATAAATGACACAAAGGGGCATAACTCTATGAGACATGATGACACACCAATGAGTTCTACCTATCTCTCTAGTCCATGTGTCTATCATTGAAGGATCCACGAGGTTTGAAGGAGGGGGTTAAGCTTTAAACCCATGCTTGACATGCATCCCATAAGCTATCAACGATACTTTGTAGGGTGTATCTATTTAAAAAGGTCGATGATAGTCATGTGAACTGATCACCACAATTTTTCATTTATAACACCATTAGGAGACTCCATGTCAACCCTTGAGGAAATTATATGTTTCCATGTTTACTCCATCTTTATTAAAAGTGGTGTTTTCTTGCGTTGATAAATATAAGGAGAAGGATGTCATTTGTATCTTTTAGGATAAAATATTCAATTTTGGACAAGATCTTCCTATTTTGGTTTTAGTGAATGAAAATTAAAAAATGAAAAGCTATTTTGAGAATTTTTGAAGCCAAGGTTGCCCTAAATATGATTGTAATGTTCATAAAATCCTTCAAGTCTTTGTGAATATGATAAGCTATCTAGAATAAAGTTAGGGGGCTGATTCTAACAAAAATTTTAGATACTCATAGGAGTCATCTTATTGCTAGAGGTATTTCCTAGTAGCCTTTTGTATCCATTGAGTATGAAGCTCAAGCATGAAAACATTAAAAATATCCATTTAGAGGTAAAACCTTTGTTGTGTAAAATCACATCACCCTTGAATGCTTTCAAGTGATTAACTGGGCAGTCAATGTGATTTATCAAACATGGAGCTATACTAAAGTTTGGGACATTGCGAAATGGGATAGCTCTCTGGATAAGGTTAGATTCCTTTCCTAACCTAGTGATAACTACTCCAAAGTACATAGAATGGCTAATATAACCCTACTCTAATGCTTTTCAAGGGGACAAGGATAAATGTATTACATGAAAATGAAATCTACTCTAAGGGAAGGTGATGCACCAATAAAGAGTACTAGACAACCTGCAATGCATGAGAATGAAAAAAAATAAATTAGGGAGGGTGGTCAAGCACCACAAATCCAAACACCTGCTACAAACTCACTTTCCAATAAACAAAACACCATTTAAAACCCTACAATACAAGTATGATAGTGCACAATAAACTTATATGCAATGAAAAGACCAGAAGATATAATAAAACATAAAGAGGGCTACAAACATCAACATATCTAATTTTATTTCTCCTATAGATCATTACATTGAGGGGATAAAGGCACAAATATTACATTACAATATTCAAATAGGGAGGTTTAAAGCTCTAAAGATTTCTCAAAGAAAAGAAAGAAGGGAGGGGAAATTGTGAAGTATCCAAACTTTTGAAAATGACCCCTCCTTACAATTTATAGAAGAAATTCAAGAAGGAGAAATCCAAAATTTCTCCAAAACCCACAAAAAATCATCATTATTTTCCTACAATGGCTATGAGGAGATCTTTAAACTCCATGATTGTACTTTTCCTTATGCAAGAAGAAATGGGTCTATGTTTCATTCACCTCATCACTGCACCTAGGTATGGCTTATAGCTCCTGAAACTTCATCATGGTTTCTCACCCACCTAACTCATTAATTTTTAATCTCTCGATCATCTAATTCCTTAGATCTCGAAATACCTTTCCAACAACTGTAAATTTGTCAAAAATGGAGGAGTGTGAGGGAAGTTGTCATCATTTCTCTCCAGGTTTCTTCCTGAGCTCATTCTTCTTTTACCCCTTGATCACTAATATTTCATTATTTCATTAAATTCTTCTCTAAATTTCCTTTCCAATGAGGACAATTACATTAAATTTGCCAAGGGAAGAAAAATTTATTTGAATTTTAGTGAAGGACACCATTTTGGGCACCCACCTACCAAGCTCTTCTATGAATGCAACTCACTTCCAAACATGCCAACTCTATATATGGCTTGACATGAGCTCGCCACCCAATGCACTCACCTACCTACTTTTCTATCATGAGCCAGCTCGGCCCCCAATGTAACTGTTATATAATTTTTCCTCTCAACAAAAAATGGACAAACACAACCTTGCATAGGAGAAAATGGAGAGGTTAGTTCAGTCATGCGAGCTCACATTTGAATCAAAAGTCAGGTTGGAGGAGGCCCGAACAAGTTGTAGAAATTTCAGGAAAATGAAGAAGCTTCGAAGGTTTGAAATTTTCAGACTTTGGAGAGGGAGCATTTCGCATATTCCGGAGAAAAGATGAACAACAAAGTTCTGAAAATCTAAACTCTAAAAGTCTGAAATTTTAGACTTTTGGGTTCCATGGAGTTTTGGAACTCTCAAGCTCTCAAAACGGTAAAAATAGAAGGCAAAGTTTGAAATCTTGAAGTCTAAAAGTCAAAAGTTAGGACTATCGGGTTTTGGAGTTTCATAACTCTCAAGGCATGAAATCGGAAAAAGGATCGCAATGTTTGAAACTTGAAACTATGAAAGTCTAAAAATTTAGACTTTTGGGTTTCAGGGTTTTAGAGATCTTGATGAGTAGGAATGGTAAAGGGATCAACAAATTCTGAAATCTCAAAATCCGAAAGTCTGAAATTTTAGACTTTCGGGTTTCGGGGTTTCGAGGTCTTCGGCAGAAAAAATGGAAGATCGTAGGCCAAAGCTCGAAAATCTTAAAATGCCAAAGTCCAAACTTCAGGTTTTGGAGGTCAATGCTAGTTTCGAGGTCAACATAGAGATAATTTCAGAGTTTGAAGGTTGGGGTTTCAGAATTTGGAGTTTCAGAAGTCTTCGGTGATAAAAATGGAAAAGGACAAGAAAGTGTTCAAAACGTCGAAGTCCGAAATTTCAAAATTTTGGAATTCGGACTTTTGGGGTTTAGAGTTTTAGAAGTTTGGAGCTCTAAAACACGAAAATCACACCTCAATGTTTGAAACTCTAAAAGCTGAAAGTTTGAAATTTTGGACTTTAAGACTTTTGGGTTTTGGACTTTCGGAACTCTCAGGACATTTTGAGCGGTGAACAGTAACCCGATGTCCAAAGTGAAAAAGTCTGAAATTCCAAATTCCGAATGTATGAATTTTTAGACTTTGGACTTTCAAACATTCAGAGGTTGCAGGAATTTCGGAGTCTGAAAAAATAGTTCACCATTTTTGTAGTGTGACTCCCGATCTTCAGATGGCCATAACGTTTCACTGGGAGCTCAGATTCATGCAAGAAAGGATTTTTTGGAAATCTTAGAGTCTCCTCTACTCAAATACTAGGAATAAGTTATTCAAAATAAAAAATACATTTCACCATTTTTAGGGTGTCCCAGGTTTCTCACCTACCACAATAATGAGGTATGGGCTTCTTTCTTGCCCAACAAGGCAAAGTACATGGAGGGATGGGCTTTGTCATGGCACCCATAACTGTTGTAGGAGAATTGAATGTGTTTTCATGGTGGTTGAAGCATGAATTTGAATTCTTCTCCCTCTCTTCTCTCATTCTTCCTATATATTGTAAAGGGATTCTTTTTTCAAAAGGTTGGACATTTTTGTTTTACACCCTCCCTTCTTCTCTTCTCTGCAAGGTGAATTTTTGGATTTTAAACCTCCCATTTCAAGTTGTAATGAAAATTTGTGCCTCTTGGCCATTGTGATGCACTGTATAAAAATTTGTGGAGTAATAATACATGTATATGGATGAGTTTCAACCCTCTCTTGTGTTCATTTCTTTCATCTGATCTCTCATTGCAATCTTGGTCATCTATGTATGGTTGTTGCATTGTAGTTTTGATGGTTTGTGTTTAAATTCAACACATTTTGTTCATTATTCCTTTGGTGCATCACCTCTATTGGATTAGGTTTAATTTCTTGTAATCTTCTTAACCATGTCTCCTTGGCAAGTTAGAATAGGTTTTAGAGTAGATCCTCTACAATTTGAATGTGTGCATAAAAGAGGAATAGGAACCGACCTTCATCTGGAGAGCTCTCCCAATCGCAAAGTCCCACACTTGGGGAGAAGCTCCATGCTATGCAATCACATTGATAGTTTCAACCCATCGAGTTGCAGACATTCAGGGGTGTTGTGATTATGCATCAATAGTAACTCGACAAGATTTTAGAGATTTTAATGCCGTGGGGGTTTAGAGTTTATCCCTTTTGGAATTTTAGGTTTTGCAATGCACCCCTAATTTCGATGAGCTCGCCAATATTTCCACCCCAAAATTATGAAATCGACTCGCGACACCCACCTACATTAGGTTTTGGGTTTTTGTGAGTTTGGAGAAAGATGGCTTGTTGCTTTGGATTTTTTTCCTGCCGATCTCCGAATTCAACATCACGTGAAACCGAAAACATGCCATTCCTAAAATTCCATGCCACATCTTCCATTGAATGACTCGTGATTTGACTTCCAAGCTCCTACTTCAGAGTTCGGTATTTTTTCTAATCAAACTTATCCACCTTTTAATCGAGAAACTTGATTATTTTCCCCAAAATTCACTTTTCCAAATCTTTGAAAACTTCCACCGCTTCGGACCTTTTCTTCACTATGGGACTTGTTTGGGAGCTCGCCATATATTTATCTGACTCGGCCCTAAATGAGCTTCCTCCATTCGCATCAATTTTTGATCTCATTTGTCTGTATCCTCATTTGAAATCCTCATGGCGAGCTAGGTTTTCAACCCTGGATCATGACTTATCTTCCTTACGATATCGACATATCCACATCGGTCGAGCTTACCACTACCCTGTACTACCGTTCATTCTCGAACCCGTCAAGATGTACATGGACTCACCATTTAAGCCTCTTTGTCTCACTTTCCTCAACGAGTCTTTACCGAGGTCCTCATTCGCCAATCCCTGAGCTTCCTTCTTGATATAATATGTGACTTGTTTGTAACATCATCTGATTCCCGTTACTTGCATTGGTGCCTTGGTTCATCGAGACGATCATCCACCTCAACCTGATTGTTATGGTTGAGTTGGCGCTATGTAAATCAAATTGGCTCACTGATTCAACAACCCATACTCCCTTGCTATGGATCTCTAAGCCAATTGCATAGGTCATCCAAGCTAATGTGAGCTCACTCAAGCTCCCTGAAACTTGGTCCCTTCAATGCGACGCCTCAGCTCGCTGAGTAGCTCGCGGAGCCCGTTCTAGCTCGATTCCTCAATTTGGCCTCTTTTGAGCATTTTTGACCTGGGCCTTCTATTTTTGGGATCTTTTGAAATTTTCTCAGTGCCGAGAGCCATGGAGGTTTATTGAAATGTATGAAGACTAGGTTTTGTAAGTTTTTCCCATTTAGCCCATTCTTGGATGGATGTGATCCCACCGAGACCCACTTTCATCACAAGAGAAGCTTGAGTGTCTTTCAAAACCTAGAAGAGGAAAAATTCCTCAAATGGTTTCAAACTCCCGAAATGTTCCCGAATGCTCTCAAAAACATGATTTTCACTGTAATTCCTAGATTGGACTGTGAAGTCTCTTTTGGTGCTTAGGTCCTGTTAGGTCCCCATTTTCCATTTTTCCTGGGCGAAAAATGGATAACAATTTGGTGACTCGGGGACATATCCCTACTAGATGCCTTAAAATGCCCATTGGGCATGAAGTCATAAGTGATAACCTACAACTGATCGACCTTCGAAATTTCATCTTGAATACCGCTTGAAACACCACTAGACTCGAAGATTGACTATTTCTCGCACTCCCAATATTTATAAGAAAATTTTAAAGTTGAAATTGTGAGAGTGGAAAATTATATGAACCTAGGACTTTCACCCTTTCCACTCTGCAATCTTGTTCTGTGGGGTTGAAAACAAACCTCGAACCCGTCCCAAAATCTAATTTTTCCAAACATGAAGTACATTGAGACCCATGATTGCTTAGCAACATAGCACATTATAGATTTCAAGTAAACCATTTTTTGAGTTAGGACATCACGGAACTCTATTAAAATCTTATTTTCCTCTTCTGAATGTTGCTCAAAACACTTCCGGATGTAGCTTTCTAATTTGGCAGAGGTTCTAGAAGCTCAAACCGTGACTGATCCTTAGAGACTAAAGAATGACACTTATAAGAACTTGTCCCTGATCTAATTTTAGTTTCTTTGCATTTGAAATTCATTGAAGTCTACAACTATTTCCTGTAACTCTAAGTTCCTTGTTTACAACATCCCTTTTGGGAGGCACACTAAATTGTGTAATGATACAACTATGAGTAATAGAACCTTTTCCAAAGGAAATTAGGAAACCAAAACCTAAACTATAATAAGACAATGTTGTTATCCAAAATGTGCCCCCTGCTCATTTTTGTGGCTAATTCCTTGTGTTCTTACCTCTCTTGTGCCTCAGTCCCCATTTTTGATTTTCAGGCACTCAAAACCTTCTGGAAATGGCACCATTGGATAGATCTCTCTCTCAGCTTTCCAGAAAGGTAAATTTTTCCTCCTAACTCCTCATATTTTTCAAGTTATGGCTCGGCGGAGTTTTGGTGGGAAAATTTCCCCTAGTAGGCAAAGCTGACCAATCAAAACATGCCACGTGTCCAGGAGGTGGTGGGGTTCGGAGGAGAACTTGGAAAATTTTCCAAGTTTTGGTCAAAGGTTTCAAATGGAAAATTTTCCCTTGCGGGGCCCGCCGACGAATCGAGGACGCCACGTGTCGGGGGATTCAAAATTTTTGGCTAAGTGTTAGCCCACCTGGAAAAAATTTGAGGTCGGCTCTGCCGGCCAATGGGAGCATGACACATGTCCCATGGAGGCGGCAGAGATGGAGGGTGGGGAAAAAGTTGGAAAATTGGCTAAGTCTTTTGCCAAAAATCCAAAAGGGATGTTTTGGCTGCTTGCCCCGTCAACAAATGAGAGCATGACACGTGTCTCGGCAAGGCGGAGCGCGGGGGACTTGGAAAATTTTCCCAAAGGAAAAAACAAAGGAAAAATTCAAAGGAAAAGCCCGCCCCCTAAATGTGACCGAATAGGATCTTGATACGTGTCAGGTAGGGCAAAAATTGAGAAAATCCCATGCAATGGAATTTTGGAGTGTCAAACCCGCACCCAATGGGGTTTTGACACATGTCAAGGCCAAAACTATCCAAGCGACCCGTGGGAAAAATGGAGGATGGGCCCGCGCTAATCAAAAGCCGCCATGTGTCTTCACCTCATCGGCCAGATGAGGAAATTTTAAAATTTTTTCCAAAGTCAAAAGTGATGTAAATAAGAGTTGGAAGGGCCCGCGAAAAATTAAAACATGCCTAGTGGCACCTGGGAGGCAGAGCGTGGGGAAAATTCAAAATTTTTTCCAAATACCAAAACAGGTCAAAATTTCAAATTTTTGCCCGCCGATCCGATTTTAGCCTGTTTTTTCCCTAAATCTTCAAACCGCCATAACTTTCGATCTAGAGCTTGGATTTTCACGTTATTTATATCAATGGAATCTGTTGAAATTCTCTACATGATTTTAGGGTCAATTTTGCATTTTGGTTGAGTTTGGAGGGATAAAATCAAAAAGCGCTTCCGGTACACGCCCATGGACATAAGCGACGTTTCAACAACCAATTTTAATGCAAAATGGGTCGCATTCTTCTCCAAAATGGCCAAAAATGTCGGGGAATGGGTATGTAAGCATGCCCATGCTGTTTTAATGCATTTTCAATCAATGAGGAATGGCTCCCATGTTTTTCACGTTTTCTCTCTCCTAGGCTCGACCCATGCATTGTAAAAAGCCAGTTTTGGCTCATTTTTTCAAGGTGGAACACTTTTTGATATTGCGGGCTTCTTCTTTCACCTTAACAAGTGATTTTGGCAAGTATCGAGACCTATTTCAAGGATTGTAACAGATTTATACCTCTCGGTGGTGTAATGCAAGGATTTTGGCAAAGTGAAAATGACAATGCGAGACTTTGTGATCAATTTTGAGTCCTTTGTTTGTATTGTTTTACTTCATTTGAGACCTCTAATTGCATCTTATCAAATTTGTGTATGATGTTTCATGTTTCATCTCATGAATTTGTGTCAATTTGCATGAGCAAAAATGTTCACCACTCCTTTGGTGTATCACCCTTATTAGTTTAGTTTCAATTTTTGCATTTCTTATCCCTATCTCCTTGCAATTTAGGATAAAATTAGGATTTGAACCTCTGCAGTTGTGCAAATAATAGATCTAATCAGAGGAGTTTGAGGAACCAGCCTCTAATCTGGAGATTCCTCTCTCATTTTTACAAGTCCCACACTTGGAGAGAGGTTTCAATGTTGTGCAATCACACTGGATGCCTGAAACATCAACTTAGAAACCTGATTTGCATCTAGGGTCTTTGCTGATTTGCAACAATAGTTTTTGCACACCGGGTGGGACTAGAGGTCTCATTTTCATTGCGAGAAAAGTTGATCGCATATGCTGCAATTTTCTTGCTTAAAAGAGCTATAAATTGCACATCTGGCGACTCGAGGGAAGAATCGGCTGGTTTTAGCAGAGCGGGCTGAAAGATCATGAGAAGAATCACTACAAGGTCAAGAGCTGGAGAGGAAGAGGTCTTTGTTCGAATATCTACGATTATCTCCAAGAAGAAGGAAAAGAGGAAGAAGGATTCAAAGGTCTCCATCTCCACCAAACAGAACTCTCTCAACTCCTCCACGGTAGGTGTTTCATTCGATCAACAAGGGTTCTAAGACCAATTAGAATGGCACAAAACAACCCCTATGTCAATTTCACTGCAACAACCCACTTGCCCTCAATGCACAAAACCCAATTCCAATTGCATCCTTGAAGAACATTCCATACTTCTTTGGAGAGAATCAAACTACTCACGGTGATCATGTCAAGGACATTGCTAACCTTTGTGCAATTCATGAAATCAATGAGATGCGAGATTCTTTGTCAAATTCTTTGGCATCTTCATTCAAGGAGAAGGCTTTGCAATGGTTTAGAAGCCTTGCCTCGGTTTTATTCAAAATTGGAACCGGTATGTGTAGCACTTCATGAGCAATTTGGAGAGAAGGGAGACAACTTGTCTCTTTTGGAGCGGTGACAACCATCAAGAGAGCTCCCAATGAGCAGCTGATTGATTTCAACTTCATATTTCAAAGGACTTGGGAGAGAATTCCAGTGGCAGTTAGGCCAACAGCAGAAGGTGCTTTTCTTTACTATCTCAAAGCTCCAAATTTTGATATTTCTATGTTGATTCAGTCCATGGGAGGCATAACTATCCCTATGGCTTATATCATTGCCATTAGGCCTGAATTGTTTTTGATCCAAGCTGACAAACTAGCCCCTAGACCTCCCATGCCATTGTTTCCAAGTTTAGAGAGCCCAAACACTAATCAAGCACCTAATTTGGCTACTATCCCCACTCCTAGAAATTAGAATTCAAGTGAAGCTTCCACTTCATCTTCTAGTGCCTCAAATGAACTTCAAGAAGTCATGAAGCAACTGCAAAATCTAGGCAATGAGCTGGTTACTCTCAAGAGGCAGCAAGCCCAAGGATTTAGACCTTCCTTCTAGCCTCAAGCTCGGCTAAAGCAACCATACCAGCCTCATAGACCACCCAATCCATCTGCAAATCCAAATCAAGCAAGGCCTCCCCCGATAGACCATTTTAGCCCTATAATCCAATTCTTTATGTTTTCCTCTAAGACATTGGTGCCAACACAAAACAACGTTGCTCGGGAGCATGATTGGTGTTTTCCATGTAATGAACCTCACAACCAATCTATGTGCTTCAACGGTGCCTTGAATCAAGCATTAATGGTGACAACTCTCGGTGTGGAGGGTGAAGGCGGTCGAGGAAACTTGACCAACAACAAGAAACATTCCAGCAGAAATCAGCTCCAAATGACACCACACTTGTGAACTGGCGGGCGAGAGGATTTTTGTGGCATAAATCAAGCAGTCTCTCGGGTGTTGCAGCCAACACAAGGTCAAAAAGAAGGAATTTGGGTGAAGAACAGCCATTAGCTCCAACCAATCCATAACCTTCTATGGCTCCACAAATGGTTGGCAAACAAAATCCGATTGTAAATGCACAAGGGCAGCCAAGAACAGCTCTAGACCAGCTCAAATACCGGTTATTTGTTGCCCACATGCAAGGGATGAATATACAAACCAAAGGACAACAAATAGATCCTTCATCACCATTTATTATCATTGATCAGATGAAGAAGATAAATGTAAATATATCAATGTGGGAATCCCTATCTATCCCAGGCCAGAGATATTTACTACAAGTTGCCATGAAGGACTGGCCAACTTCGAATTAGCGAGTCCAAATGCAAGAGAAGGTGCTCACTAATGCTGCCCGGCTGAAGGGAATCATGGAGGACAACAAAGTAAGATGTTGAATCCCCCTCCTTTTTATGTCTCATTAATAATTGGAAACCAATTGGTGCACAATTGCATGATTGACTCCGGGGCAAGTAGCTCAGTGATGCCCAAGCAAATAGCTGATCAGATAGGACTTCAATATGAAACCATATCCAAAGGCGTAGTGCAGTTGGATGGGACAATAGTAACAACAGTTGGGGTGATTAGAAACTTGAGTCTTACCTTGCATGCATGTCCAAATGTTGTTGTTTTAAAAGATGTATCAGTTATAGACCTTCCACCACTCTTTGCCCTATGTTTGTCAAGGGATTTCATAGCCAAGATTGGAGGATATTTGTCTGCTGATTGGTCACACATGCTATTCAGAACAAGGTATGGAACCAAAGCTACAATCAGGTCTGAACCTATTGCAAACTTCCACATTGAGCCCTACACTCCAAGTCAGATCACCCAAGCGATGAAGCCGACACTAAGGTTGGAAGCATCCTAGATCTAACTCTTAATGAATGGGAAAACAAGGTGCATGCTTTTGATCCTTACCAAGAAGTAGAAGAATTTGAGCTAGGAGTCTATTGCATACATGAAGAAAATCAGCCCATTCCTAGCATCACCAAGCCAAACCACAAGGATGACAATGAGGTATGGCAGCTATTTTTTGATGGATCAAGGAGTAGACAAGGTGCAGGAGGTGGAGCTATGCTTATTTCACCTCAAGGAGTAAAGTACTATTCAGCTTTTAGATTTTAGTTTGCATGCTCCAATAACACTACTGAATATGAAGCCTTGGTGCAAGGGATGCATTGGGCAATAAAGAGAGGAATAAATAACTTGCAAGTCTTTGGTGATAGTGAATTGATTGTAAATCAGGTCAAGGGACAACATGCTGCCAAGAATGATCTACTCAAGTGCTACAAGAATAGGGTATGGGACCTCATTGAATATTTTGAGGGTTTTGGCATCAAATCCATTCCTAGGAAAGAAAACCAAGCTGCTGATAGGCTTGCAGCAGTTGGGGCAGCCTTTGACATTGTGGAGAGCATTAAAAAAATAAGGTACAACCAAACATCCACGTGATTATAAGGCCTTAAGTGCCGGACAACAATGTAAGTTGGCAAGTGTTTGAGAATGACCAACAAATCATCCATTTCTTGCAAGAAGAAGCTGAGTTCTCAGCTAAAAATCAGGAAAAATTGGAACAGCAGTATGGTGACCAAGTGGTACAGCTAAGAACTAACAAGCTGCCCAAGGGACTTATCACTTTGGATTCCATTTTCAATCCCAATGATCAGTTTAGGAAAGAGAAAGAAAACATTCAGGTCAAGAGAGAAGATTCAGTATCCATCTTGGTGGAAGAGAACAAACCATTGCAAATTGGAAAGATGACAATTGAACAAGAAAGGTATGAGTTCATACAACTGTGTCAAGAGTTCCCTGATGTGTTTTCTTGGAGCTACAAAGATTTGAAAGGTTTTGATCCCAAGTTAGATCAGCACACCATTGAGTTGGATCCAAATACTAAGCCCATCAGGCAGAAACAAAGGCCAGTCAATCCACGCATGGAACCTCTCATGAGGAAAGAATTGAACAAGATGATTGAGTTAAGAATCATATTCCCAATCAAGCATTCTAGTTGGGTTGCCAACTTAGTCCTAGTCAAAAAGAAGAGTGGAGAGATCAGATTGTGTGTTGACTTGAGAGACTTGAATAGATCATCTCTCAAAGACCATTACCCACTCCCTTCTATGGAGAAAATTTTGCAAGTTGTGGCTGGCTCAGAGGTTTCACTACTTGATGGCTACTCGGGCTCTGATCAGATTATGGTGAAGGAAGAAGATCAGTTTAAGACAGCCTTCACAACCAAATGGGGAACTTATGCATACGGGAAAATGACATTTGGGACAAACGCTGGAGATACCTTCCAAAGAGCAATGGACATGGCGTTCAAAGGTTTGATTAACAACGTGGTCTTTGATATACCTTGATGATATCACTGTTTTTTCAAAAAATGCAGCAGACCACCTCTCTCATTTGAGACAAGTCTTCCAAAGGTGCAGGAGATTTGGAGTGTCTTTGAATCCTAAGAAGTGTATCTTCCTAGCACATGAAGGAAATCTCCTTGGCCATATTGTCTCCAAAGAAGGATTAGCAATTGATCCAGAGAGGGTTGAAGCCATAAGAGCACTACCATTGCCAAGCCACAAGAAGGCCCTTCAGAGTTTCTTTGGGAGAATAAACTTTGTTCGGAGGTTTGTCCCAGATTTTACAACCCTTGTCAATCCCATCACCAAAATGTTAAATAAAAGCATGGCTTTCAAGTGGACAGAAGGCAAGGAGATTTTGAAGCAATCAAAGAATCCATCTCCCAAGCACCAACTCTCATCACCCTGGATTTCTCCAAGGATTTCATCCTCTATGCATTTGGAGGTAATGATACTATTCTGCCATTTTGGTATAGCGAGAACAAGGACAATGATGAGCAGCCAATTGCTTTCTTCAGCCAAAGCCTAGATGACCATAAGGTGAGATATTCTTTTATTGAGAAGCATGTTCTTGCGTAATCGAAGCTTGAAGAAATTCAAGCATCTAGTCTCAAACAACAAGGTTCAGTTGTTGGTCTCTCATGCGGGAGTAAAGGACTTCCTCCTCAACAAGGATTTGAATGAGAAAAGGGCAGGTTGGATCACTCGTGTCATGGAGTATGACATTGAGATCAAGATCACCAAGATGGTAAGAGGAAAATGATTGTGTGAGCAGCTGATTCCGGGCAAGCAAAAAGGAGTATGCAATGAAGAAGAGGCTATTTTGACAGTTCAAGACAGCCATGTGCAAGGTAGCACTCAAGAAGAGGATGATGCTGTCCCCACTCCTTACTGGACTCAAGGTATAATGCACTTCCTAAGCACGAGGCCTATGCCCTCTAGAGATGAACAAAACCCAAAGAAGACACTTGATTGCGAAGGCTGTCCCATATGCCATAGTAGACGGTGTTTTGTTCAAGAGAGATGTGAATGGAGTGCTTGCTTTGAGATGTATTAGCACAAATTAGATTCATAGGGTGTTGGAAGAGTTCCATAGAGGACCAGCTGGTGGTCATTTTGCACCAAGAGTGTGACTCTATAAATCATGAAGGCTGGTTATTATTGGCCCAAGATTTTGAGTGATTTCTTTTCTTGGATCGAAGGTGCAAGAATTGTGCATTCTTCACGAGGTAAAGAGAGGCTTGCTGCCCTTCCATTGCATCAATTTCAGTTGACCAACCATTCATGCAATGGGGTTTAGACTTCATTGGAGTCATTAATCCCAATTCAAGCCAAGGGCATAAGTGGATTTTGTGACCCACGAGACTATTTCACCAAGTGGTGAAGCAGTAGCACTCAAGGAAGCAAATGAGTCTAGCATCTTAGACTTCTATGAGGGGATAGTAACAAAATTTGGCATACCTGCTACAATAATCTTAGATAATGCATTAGCATTCATTGGATCCAAGGTGACTAAGTGGGCTGTCAAGAACGGGATCTACCTAAGTACTTCATAAAACTACTACCCTCGGGGTAATGGCGAGCTGAATCTACAAACAAGAACTTGTTGAGGATCATTAGGAGGACTCTTGATGAGAATCGAGCTCTTGGCATACCAAGCGAAATCAGCCTTATGGGCTGATAGGATAACTCCCAAGAGATCCACGGGTAACTCTCCATTCGAGACTTGTTTATGGAAGAGAGGCAATCTTTCCCATGTCACTTGAGTTGCCAACATTGGAACTCATGAAGCGATTAGAGTTCTTAGAGTTTGGGCCCATGGAGGTGAGATATGCGAGTTGATGGAGCTCAAGAGATCATAGATCGGGCATCCCAAGCAATGGAGAAGGATCAAGCTTTGATCAAGAAGAACTTTGATAGGAAGGCCAAGAGTAGATCTTTCCAAGTTGGAGATCTAGTGTTAAAATGGGATGCAAATAGAGCAAAACCGGGAAGGCATTCAAAATTTGATGCCATTTGGAGTGGCCCATACATGGTCACAAAGTGTAAGGACAGCAATGCCTTCCAATTATCTTCATTGGATGGCGAAGAACTGCAGATTCCAGTCAATGGAATCTATCTAAAGCATTGCTACTAAAGGAAATTCTCCACCTTGTAAATATTAGCTTAGGTTTTCATTCCTCCAAGTGCTTGTGCACATTGTTTTGTTGTAGGTTATTTTGCTTTCCCTAAGTGCTTTGGCACATGATTGCTGTCCCTGGAGATGTTTTGCAGTCCTTGCTTCCATCAGGTGATATTCCATCTCCCTCCTTGCAACGTTCTAAGTCAGTTGGGGTATTAGACAGAGAATCAGTGACTCCATGCCCAATGGATTCTTCATGCATTGGTATCTTCATCCAAGAGGCGAGATGACCCCTACGAGTCGCCAAAATTGTTATCCAAAATGTGCCCCTGCTCATTTTTGTAGCTAACTCCTTGTGTTCTTACCTCTCTTGTGCCTCGTCCCCATTTTTTGATTTTAGGCACTCAAAACCTTCGAGAAATGGCACTATTGGATAGATCTCTCTCTCAACTTTCCAGAAAGGTAAAGTTTTCCTCCTAACTCCTCATATTTTTCAAGTTATGGCTCGACAGATTTTTGGTGGGAAATTTTCCCCTAGCAAGCCCCGCAACCAATCAAAACGTGCCACGTGTCCAGGAGGTGGCGGGGTTCGGGGAGAACTTGGAAAATTTTCCAAGTTTTAGTCAAAGGTTTCAAATGGAAAATTTTCCCAGCGGGGCCCATTGACGAATCAGAGGACGCCATGTGTCGGGGGATTCGAAAGTTTTGGCTAAGTGTTAGGCATTTGGAAAAAATTTGAGGTCGGCTCCGCCTGACCCAATCGGAGCATGACACGTGTCCCGTGGAGGCGGACAAATGGAGGCGGGAAAAATTTGGAAAATTGGCTAAGTCTTTCACCAAAAATCCAAAAGGGATGTTTTGGCCCTTGTCCCCATCAAAAAATGAGAGCATGACACGTGTCTGGTAGGGCGGAGCGCGGGGGACTTGGAAAATTTTCCCAAAGGGAAAAACAAAGGAAAAATTCAAAGGAAAAGCCCGCTCCCCTAAATGCGACCGAATAGGATCTTGACACGTGTCCAGGTAGGGCAAAAATTCAGAAAAGCCCGCAATGGAACTTTGGAGTGTCAAACCCACATCAATGGGGTTTTGACATGTGTTAAGGCCAAAAATATCCAAGTGACCCGGGAAAAATGGAGGATGGGCCCACGCCTAATCAAAAGCCGCCACGTGTCTTCACCTCATCGGCTCGCCGGGGAAATTTTAAAAAAATTTCCAAAGTCAAAAGTGATGTAAAAAAGAGCTGGAAGGGCCCGTGAAAAATTAAAACATGCCATGTGGCACAGGCGATGGAGCGTGGGGAAAATTCAAATTTTTTCCAAAGACCAAAATGGGTCAAAATTTCAAATTTTTGCCCCTTGATCCGATTTTGGCCTGTTTTTGCCCTAAATCTTCAAACCACCATAACTTTCGATCCAGAGCTCGGATTTTCACATTCTTTATATCAATGGAAATCTGTTGAAATTATCTACATGATTCTAGGGTCAGTTTTGCATTTTGGTTGAGTTTGGAGGAGAAAATCAAAAACACTTCTGGTACACGCCCATGGACAGAACTAACGTTTCAACAACCAATTTTAATGCAAAATGGGTCGCATTCTTCAAAGCATGGCCAAAAATGTTAGGGCATGGTTACGTAAGCATGCCCATGCTATTTTAATGCATTTTCAATCAATGAGGAATGGCTCCCACGTTTTTTCACATTTTCTCTCTCCTGGGCTCGACCCATGCATTGTAAAAGCCAGATTTGGCTCATTTTTTCAAGGTGGAACACTTTTTGATATTGCAGGCTTCTTCTTTCACCTTAACAAGTGATTTTGGCAAGTATCAGACCTTCTTCAAGGATTGTAACAGATTTATACCTCTTTGGTGGTGTAATGCAAGGATTTTGACAGTGAAAATGACAGTGCAGACTCTGTGATCAATTTTCAGTCCTTTGTTTGTATTGTCTTGCTTCATTTCAGACCTCTAATTGCATCTTATCAGCCTGTGTATGATGTTTCATGTTGCATCTCATGAATTTGTGTCAATTTGCATGAGCAAAAATGTTCACCACTCCTTTGGTGTATCACCCTTATTAGTTTAGTTTCAATTTTTGCATTTCTTATCCCTGTCTCCTTGCAATTTAGGATAAAATTAGGATTTAAACCTCTGTAATTGTGCAAATAATAGATCTAATCAGAGGAGTTTGAGGAACCAGCCTCTAATCTGGAGATTCCTCTCTCATTTTTACAAGTCCCACACTTGGAGAGAGGTTTCAATGTTGTGCAATCACACTAGATGCATAAAACATCAACTTAGAAACCTGATTTGCATCCAGAGTCTTTGCTGATTTGTAACAACAAATGTGTATAAGCATTTAGAGGAATTTAAAATCTAAAGTAATATGTGTAAAGGTGAGAATTTTCCTTCCGAGCTTGAGTTCTTGATTTAGATTCCATTGACTAGAATCGAAACTTCCTCCCCATCCAAAGTGGATAGTTGAAAATCATTAATACTCTTACATCCTATGATCAAGTGGGGGCCAATCTACATGGCATCAAACTTGGAATGTCTATTCGGATTAGCCCAATCTGCATCCCATTTTAAAACTATGTCCCCCTCCTAAACTATCCTTTCCTTGGATTTCTTGTTGAATGACCTCTTGATTAAGGATTGATCTTTCTCCATGGTTTTTATGCATGTATATTATATCTTCCAATTCCATGAGTTGTGCATACCTAGCTTCCATAGACTCAAACTTGGACAACTCTATTTGTTTCATAAGCTCCAATGCGGGTAGCTCCAGTGATATGGGTAGTACCACCTGTTTCATGTAGAATAAATTTTGGGGAGAGCTTCCTATTGACCTCTTTGGAGTTATCCTATCAACCCATAAGGATGATTTGAGCTTGGTATTCCATGTCCTTTGATTTTCATCTGGATTCCTCCTGATGATCCTTAGAAAATTGTTATTAGTGGACTCTACTTTCTTTTTACCCTAGGGATAATAGTTTGATGAGGTTTTAAATCAAATTCCATTTCTAACATCCAATTTTGTAATTTTTATGCCTAGAAATGCTAGGGAATTGTCTGATATAATGGTGGTCGTGACTCCAAACCTTATCACTATTCCTTCATAAAAGTCCAATATACTAGACTCGTTTACTTCCTTGAGGGCTACTACCTTGATCCACTTGGTGAAATAGTCTGTTGCTATGAGAATCCACTTATGACCTTGGCTAAAATTTGGATTAATGACCATGATGAAGTCTAATCCCCATTGCATGAATGGTTGGTCAACCTAGATTGGATGCTATGGAAGTTCTGCTCACCTCTCTTTTCCTGTGAAGAATGCACACTTCTTACATTTCTTGATCCATGTATATGATCCTTTGAACAATGTGGGATAATAATAACATGCCTTCATTATTTTAAGATTTTTTACCCATGGGGAAAAATGACCTTCGGCCTCTCCATCATTAAACTCATGTAGTAGCTTTTCAATTTGACTTGTTCTAATGTACCTCAATAGGACTCCATTCATGTCTTTCTTAAACAAAACAACATCAATAATCACATATGGAATGGATTGGAGTCTAAAGTATCTCCTCTTTTATTTGCTCATCTATAAAGGGCATAAAACTATTTATAAGAAATGTATCATACCTTGAGACCAACAAGGAGAATGAATGCTATCATCTAATCATTCCTAAACATTTTATAAAACCAAAACAACCTCTTCTTGATCACTTGTCTTGACTTTGTTAACTGGAAGCTAGTTGTTCACATAATCCCTTTTCATGGAATAGTTTAGTGACCTTTATTTCTATGTCATATTATATGACACGAGTGATCCAACCTACCCATTTCTTGTTCAATTATTTGTTCAAGATAAAATATTTGACTTCGACATGTGACACTAACAGTTGAATTTTGTTATTTGAAACCAAGTGTCTAAATTTTTTCAAACTCCTGATAAATATGAGGACATGATTCTCAATGAAGGATTACCTCACTTAATATTCCTCCAAGCTCTGATTGAATAATGCAATGGTTTCTTGGATCCCTCTTTATTTTGTTGCACAAGAATGGTAGAAATAGTGTCTGAACCACTGAAAGCATAGAACATGAAGTCTTTGGAGAAGTCCAGATTGATGAGAGTCGGAGCTTGAGATATAACATTCTTGATAACTTCAAAACTCTAATTTCCCTCTTTTTTACACTTAAATTCCATGTTATTCTTCAATATCATGGTTATTGGATTGACAGAGTGAAAAAATCAGGTACAAATCTTCAGAAAAAGTTGATTCTCCCTAAGAAAATTTGGAGAGCCTTCTTGTGGCTTAGCATTGGTAATGTTCGACTAGCTTATACCCTTTCTAGATCAATCATCAATCCCTCATTAGATACAATGTGGCCAAAGATATTTCCTTTGTGAGCTAAGAATATACACTTTTTTGGGTTTAGGGACACTCTAAACCTCCCGCATCTTTGGAATACTTGTTTGAGGTGAAAGAGGTGACTTATTGCATTCTTAGAAAACACAATGATGCCATCTAAGTACAAAAGAACTATATTGTTAATAAACCAATTGAATTTCATGTCCATGGCCATATGGAAAGTAGCTTCAGTGTTTGACAACCTGAATGGAATTTTCCTATAGGCATAAGTGCCCCATTTGGTGGTGAAATCCATTTCTAACTGATCATCTTCTTTCACCATAGTTTGATTATATCCTGAGTATCCATCTAGTAGAGAGAATATTTATGATCCTGCTACTACTTGTAAGATCTACTCCATATAGGGAAGTAAGTAGTGGTCCTTAAGAGATGCCCTGGTCAAATCCTAAAAGTCCACGCATAACCTGATTTATTAGTTTCTCTTCCTAGCGGTACTAGATTATCAACCCATGAAGAGTGTTTGATCAGAAATATGATGCTTGCCTCTATTAACTTATTCATCTCTTTCTTCATAGGAGGCTTAATATGAAGGTTGATTGATCTTTGTTTCTACTTGATAGGCTTAGCTTTTAAACCCAGTTCAATAGTATGATGCGCTAACTTTGGATTAAAACCTCTCAAGTCTTCATAGCTCTAAGAAAATACATCTGGGAACTCTTGGCAAAGCTGTCTAAAACCATATTTTTCCTGTTGAGTACTCACTTTGCCAATTTGTACTACCTTTCTTTCCCCAACTGAAATGGGTTCTAAATATTCCCCTTTAACCTGAATGTTTTACTTTACTTTTCTGAACTGATCATTAAGGTTGAAAATTGATTGCAAAGTTAGTGTTATCCAAATAACTCTCCTAGTTATTTTGGATAACTTGTATCTTCATTCGACTCGATGTTTTATATTTTCAGTTGTGCATCCAAAGAATTTATCATTTGGCACTTTGCATAGGTTGTATCCCTTCCATGTGCTTCCCATGTGCCTTGTAATTCTTCCACGCCCCGCCACAAATGCCTTCCAAATCAGCTAAGTTCCGCGACTTCCTGTCATGCACCCTCTTTTCTTTCTATTGTTATGAGTCCTTCCCCGATTGGATGTTTGTGCCCGGATTCCATACTTATCTTCCGTAAGTATGCATTCTTTTCTATGGCACACACCTATGTGCACACATTCTCCCTACTTTCCTCTCACATGCCTTACTTCCTTGTCGCCTTCTTTTCGTGCGCCCTTGCACACCTTGTTGTTTCTTCCTTTGCATTCTGCTCTCCTTCCATTTTCCTCTTTTTGCTTCCCTCTTGCATGCGTGCCTCCCATGCCTTCCTCCTGTGTGCCCATTTTCTATCCCCTCATGCCTTCCTCATGCACGCCCTTCTGCAGACGTCTTAAAATTGGTCATCCCTACTCTTCCTCTTGCGCTGTCACGTACACCCTATAGAGCCACGCACCCTCCTTCAGTTGAACGCCCATGTGCCTTGTTTCCATTCCTTCTATAGGTATGCTTTCCTCATGTGGGTGCACCTACGTGCGCACCTTTCCTCTATTTTCCTTCCACCCCTCATGCTCGACTCCCGAACATCAAAATGCCATAAATTTCAAACCAGATGCACAAAGATCAAGAAATACGGGGCTCAATAAAGAATCGATGGTGATTTTACTGAAAATGTGGACATACATGAACTGAACATTGTTTTTGGTGGTTGGGGTGCATTAAATAAAGCATGGGCAGACCCAAAATTGGTTAATTATAAAGAGGCTAGTGGAAGGAGCCAAGTGTCAACATGATGCTCTTTCAAAAGTTAAATTTGGGGTGGGTTTCCAAACAACGCCAACCCGACACTTGTCCTACAATTTGAAGAAGTGCAGTCGGCCATTGAAAAGTCCAAAAGCAAGCGGAGGTCTCCACATGTCTCGACCACACAACTTCAAAGGTAAAATCTAGGGGTAGTTTTCAAATGAGCGTGAAGCCTCCACGTGTCCAAGGTTAGACTTTTGGCCCCGCCAAGCAAACATGAAGGACTCAGGGAAAATACAAAGGAGCCCAAGGAGCCTGTGGAAGCCACCACATGTCAATCCGATGCAATTTTAGGAGCGCAAGGTAGGGGCTGAATCTCCAAGAAGTGTGAGGCTGCCACGTGGACCCTGTATGGACAGAATCTTTTAAATATTACACGCCCGTGACCCTAATCTTCAAATGGCCATATCTTTTGACAAGAAAATCAGATTTGTGTGGGAGAAGACTTTTTAGAAACGTCTCGATACCCTCTATTCCATGGAAACATAAAATATCATTCTTAACAGGTCAAGTGGGAAGAAGTAGGAAAATGTCTCTTAGGACATTAATACATAATCTGATTTGCTTTAACAATAGGATTGGATTTGATTTGATCTGTCGTTCTTCCTCCTTGGCATGCCAAGTAGACAGGGAACCAGACATGACAGATTGTGGGTAGATCCACAAGGGGAATTGATTGATAGTGGTTGAGCCTTCGAATCAGGATTCAATGCATATCTGATGGTGGTTGAAGAAGGATTCAAATTCTTCCCTTTTCTCTCTCTTATTCTTCCTATATATTGAAATGAAGGGGCATATTCAAACGGTTGGTCGTTGTTTCTCCTCTTCCCCTATCTCTTTCTTCCTTAGGGTAGAACATGGAGTCTAAGCCTCCTTCCATGGCTCTATAATGGAATTTTCTTTCCTCTTTCTCCTTTGATGATGTAATGTGTAACATTTTGGAGCAATAAAATATGTTTCGTGATGCATCTATCCATCCTTGGCTTATTTTGTTGTCTCTTCTTACCTCTCATTATTGCAGGGTATACTGTGCATATTCGATGTTCGTTGCTAGGTCCTGGGAGATGTGTTTAATGGGTTTCAAAGTGGTGTTTATGTGAAATATATCTCTGGTTTGTGGTGCATTCTATCCACCCTCTCCTCTTCTCACCTCTCTCCACTTCAAGCGGTCGGGTCTATGATTCAACCACTTCCTTTTCTGGTGTATCACTACTTAGTGTAGGCTCTTTCACCATCTCTCTCTCTCTCTCTCTCTCTCTCTCTGTCCCCTTGGAATGGTTAGATTAGGATAGAATAGGTTCTTACCTGCACTGGAGTAGCTTGTGGTAGGTAGATTAGGAAGCAAGAACCGGCTTTCTCCGAAGGTCCATCTCAAGTTTTGCAAGTCCCACAACTTGAGAGATGGTCCCATGTTGTGCAATCACACCAAATGCCCCACTACACACCGGGCCATTCGGGGGTGTTGTGATTCTACACTAATAGTTACTAATCCTTTTGGAATCTTCTTTGTTATTAATTGAACCACTTGGTCCCCATATTGTTTCTCTAATTTATCCTATTTTTTGGTAGAGAATTCATCTTATTCCTATAAGAAATTAATGATTTGTTGATCATTCGCGACACTTGCTATTGTGTGTTGTTATCTGGAACTTCTGGCCTCACAACTAACTTGATATGGGGTTGTGTTTTATCCCTTTTGATATTTTCCACCACATTAAATTTTGCCCCAATTGTTATAACGTCTATCTACAGCCTTGTTCTTCTTCCTTGGTATGGAACTGATGTTAAAGGCCTCAAAGTCTTTAATGAGATCCCATACCTAGTTCTTATAGATCCTTAGGAGATAATTTTTAATGCATTCAGTCCCCTAACTTGATTCATAATCACTTCACTATCTCTAAACACTTGCAAACCTTTTATGCCTCTTTTCTAGCCCAATGAAGTCCATGGATTAGAGCTTTGTACTCAACTATGTTGTTTGAAAAAGAAAACTGAAATCGGAAGGCTGAATAGTACTTGATGTTTTGAGGTGACACCAATATAGCACCTCCTCCAACACCTTTCCTACTCCTTGAGCCATATGTATGCACTAAATATATCTTACCCTCCTTCCTGGTAGGTCCAACCTTGAGGAATCTCACCCACTTATGTTTTCCATAAACACGAGTCCTCACAAAAGTCTAAATCTAACTCCTTTAATCCGGGAAACCTGTAATTTATAATTTGCATGCCCTTTTGAATCATATGACCGAGTCTCTGGTGCCACAAAGTTGCATCTCCATCTACAACAACTAAATTATAATAATCAACACCACTTGGTTAAATACAAAATACCATTTTGCTTACCTCTTACAACCACAAGAGCTCCCTTGGTAACCTTCCAAGAATCCATTGTAAAACTAATTGTACAACCATCACTGCCCAGCTGACCCATTAATATCAAGTTCCACCTCAACTTAGGCACATGCCTGACATCCTTAAGTAGCCATGTGTTCCCATTTTGCATTTTCACCGAACATAACCTTTCCCTACTATTTTGCATGGTTCATCATCACCAAGATATACATGTCCAAAATATCCTTGAAAAAAATCAGTAAAGTAATGTCTATGTGGGGTGGCATGGAAAGAAGCCCCTGAATCTAACACCCAAGACTCAAAATATTATCTAAAGAAAGAATTAAGGCATCTTGACAAACATCACTGCTACCAAATTTACCTCTTTAGTTTCCTCCTTGTTCTTCTTATCCTAAAGAGCCCAAAAATATTTCTTAGCATGACCAACCTTCCCATAGTGCCAACATTCTAGCTTACTCTTTGAATTTTACCTTCCACGATCATTTGACTTCCCATGGTTACCTTTCCCTCTGATTCTTTTGTCTCCCTCTGCTCTCCACCGTCAAAGCATTTCCAAAAGTAGAAGAATCTTTGGTGCTCTTCCTTCACATTTCCTCACTTAGGATCACACCTATTACATCCTCAAACTTCAGCTTTGAATTATTAGAGACTAAATTACTTACAACCATAACCAAGTTGTCCCACTATCTGGTAAGGAGCACAAAATCAACAAATCCTTGATCTCATCATCAAAGTCAATTTTTATTGAGTTTAACATACTCACAACCGTATTAAATTCATTCAAATGAACAAAAATAGAACCATTCTCAGACATCTTCATATTAAATAACTTTTTCATCAAAAATATTTTATTAGAGGTAGAGGGTTTTTCATATAACTTCCCCAATGCACTCATGAGACCTTTCGTGGTCTTCTCCTATGATATGTTGAAAGAAATTGAAGATAAAAGGAATAATCAAATTTTCCCAAGTGACTTTTAATCTAGAAACTCCCAATCCTCATCCGACATGGCTGTACATTTCTTTTCTTTTCCAGCCAAAGGAACATGGAGGTCCTTTTGATATAAGTAATCATCCATTTACATCTTCCACAAACCAAAGTTCTACCCATTTAACTTCTCAACCCTTGATCTGACCTCATCTGCCATAACTTCCACTCAAGCTAAACTTTCCCTGTGATTTACCACTTTAACAAAAAACCACCAAAGCTCGATACCAGTTGTTAGGAATTAGAGAACAAATATGTGGAAACAATTCCTCAAATCACATGAGTAGAAAATTATATAGTAGAAGTATACATGCAGAAATATAATAGCATAAATAAATAATGCACAAAAGAAGACAAGACAAGATTTAATGTGGTTCACCCAATGTGGGCTATGTCCACCAAGAACTTTCTTAGATTTTATTATCAACAAGAGTAAAACAACTCTCACAAGTATTCTCTCAGTTATGAACTCACAATAGAATTCCAAAGATGCTAAACCACATCTAAACCACAATTAACACCCAATTTCTTAACCTTGATCACTCTTGATCACCTCTTGATCACTAAGACTCAATACCTCTTGAACACACAAGATATCTTCAAGATATCCTAACACCTCTATTTATAGGATTATAATCCTTTAAGAATTCCAAAATCTGACCCTAGAAGTTTGAAAGTCATGACCTTTCATCTTCCCACGGATGGAAAAGAAACTGTCATGAACTTTCATCTTCCCATGGCTGGAAAAGAAATGGTCATGACCTTTAATCTTCCCAATTCAAACTCCACACTTCAATACTTATTTGAGAATACCAAAAAAAGGCTTCACACCCCAACACTTGCCTACTCCTTGAGCCATCAAAAAATAGTTTCCATACTTTGTTTTCATCCTTATCTTCTAGCTTGGTGATGCTATGGAGAGGTGGATTCTCTTCGTGCAACAATAAATTCATAATTCTACATCTTCCATCTATTCATATGGATCAAAATCATGACTTTGGTTTTCCCATTCATTTAACATCAAATCCGAATGCCATAAAATTTAGTACTTGTTTCTAGAATGTTTGGACAATCTTCCTGATCAAAAGCTAAGTAATTTGTATTGATTAGACTTGGCACATGAGGCTCAATGTGAAAATTTGCAATGGGTTCTAATCTGATTGTAGCCTTGGATCCATATATTGTTTGGAAGAGAATGTGTGACCAATATAGACAAGTAACCTCCAATCTTGGTAGTGAACTCTCTTGATAAATATGATGTAAAGAGTGGTGGTAAGTTGCTAACTGATACATCTTGCAATACTATGACATTTGGGCAAGATGCATTGTCAGACTCAACCCTTTGATGACTCCAATGGTTCCCACCACTGTCCCATCTAATTATACCAATCCTTTGGATACTGGTTCATACTTTAGGCTTAATTGATCTTCTATCTACTTTGGCATTACTGAATTGCTTGCCCCTGAATCAATAATGCAGTTATGCACTAAGCTATTCATGAAAATTAATGATATATAGAATGGTGGAGGCTTCAAATATTTTCTTGGTTGACCTCCCTCTTATTACACTACATTGGTAAGAACATTCTCCTAATTTTTGAATGACCCTTTTGAGGCAGACCAATTATCCATTTCCGCTTGAAATAAATCTTGTTGTCCTGGGATTTCCAGTGATTCCCATATAGAAATTATTACGTGTGATTTCTTCATTTGATAAATAATACTGAAGGGGGGAGGATTGTCCTTTTTCTACCCCTTACTTGGCACAATATTTTCTTGAGCTTGACTAGGCACATGTCTGCTGCTGCCGCACAGTGCCTTGAGCTAATTTACGAGTTTGGGGACGCTTTCACATTGCTAACTCCTTGTGGCATGGTAGGAGGTTGAAAAACAATAAAACTAGATGGCTGCCCTTCCTATATATTCCTCTTCTTTGACCTCTGTTGGAAACTATGCCTTAGAAAGGGTGTTAGTTAACTCTGCAAAATATTCCATTTTCCAATTGAATAATGTGGTTTTAGTTGGAGGTGCCTCTTGTGTGCTCGCTTGTTGCTGATTCTCTTATTCACTTGGCTCTTAGGAAACACTAATGGTCTACACCATCAGGGCCTAATTCAAATCACTATTTAAACATGTTTCCTGATTATGAGGTTAGATACATGGGAAGCCCCATTCATACTCCTCTGCAAGGTTGTTTTGGGTTGGAACCAAGGCTTTGGATGTTAAAATTGCATTTGGATTATATGGTTGAAATGTCCTAGTAGCTTGAGGTTGTCCTTGGTTCTGATTTTTATTTACATCTTGAGTTGGAGATCTGTTTGATTAATAAGGAGACCTATTGGATTGAGCCTAAGGCTGATATGGTCTGAAGTTTTGAACCTGTTTCTTCTTGATGGTCACCACCCCATTCCCTAAAGCTTGCTACCCATTTAATACTCCTTGTAGATTATTCATGACCTCATGAAGTTTCTTGGAAGTACCCAAAGAAGTGGAGGCCTCACTATTGCTCTGATTTCTAGGGGCCAGAATGGGATTTAACACAAGTGCTTGACTAATTGAAGGATTTCCCATTTTCGAATATAGAGGCATAGGTGGCCTAGGTGTAAGCTTTCTGCTTGAATCAAATATTCCTCTACTCTGATGGCTATGTTGTAGGCCCTTGGAAACGTTGTTCCTCCCATAGACTATATCATCATAGCTATGTCAGAATTTAGAGCCTTCAAGAAGTAGAGGAATGCACCTTGGGTAGTTAGTCTCATAGCCACTGGGATTTTGTCCCATGTCTTTTGGAATCGAAATTAAAATTTTCCATTTTCTCATTTGGAGCTCTCTTGATTATTGTCAATTGTTACAATAAAGATAGATTATTTTCCCTTTCTCCGAATTTATTACAAAGGGAAGTGCAAAATTGATCCTAATTTACAATTGACCCTGATGTTAGGCTCCTAAACCACTGCAAAGCCTTGCCCGTGAAAGAGGAAGCTACAAAATTTACTACAACATCTATTTCATTGATCTCGTGGATTTCACAGACATTTGTAGTGTATTGAATATGGTCAATAGGGTTTGTATAATTATCTCCAATGAAGTATGGAATGATTTTTAATGCTAAAACTGAGATCATATTTTGTGCGTTGAGGGTGAGTGGACTAATATCTGTGAAGTTTACAAAATTATTTGGTGGCACTTGATGAGCCATTATGATTGATCTGAGGACCCTAGTTGATTGAAGGAAGGGTCTACTAGGTGCGGGGTAGATGAGGTCATGTTTGGTGGAGATGGTGATCTTTGTGGTCTTCTTCCTCTCCTTCCTTTTCTAGGAGATAATTACAGGTACAAAAATATTCCTTCTTCTCTTGTTTGAGATCCGGTTAAAAATTATTATTATGTACTTGAGCAACTTATGCTACTACACCACTGAGTTCTAACCCTATGAGTCATTAGATGTGTTGGGAAATGAGCCTCTAAAGGATAGGGTTTTACCAAGACACACACTTAATCTTGATAAAATAGAGAAAATAACTTTGAAGGGTCTGAATGTTGATTTTGGAAGTCAAACCTTGTCATGCAATTGGAAGTCTTCCAAATTATGAAATGTAAAGAGATTCCAGAAATCATGAAGTAAGAAAACTATGAAATATGAAACATAGTGCACAGTAGAACCTTTAAAATTCTAAAATTCTAAAAACTTGAAATTCTGAAATAAGAAAAGTATGAAATCTTAAAATTTTTGAATTTCTAAAACCCAAAATTCTTAAAACCCAAAAATGTATGAAATTTTGAATCCCAAAATTCTGAAATGTAAAAAATTTAAAAATTTTGAAATTTAAAATTTTGGATTTCTAAGAATACCCTTTTGATCTTCAACCTCCAATCTATCCTTTGGTGAAATTTGGGATTTTTTTCTCATGAAAAACCTACGAAAATTAATTTTGGAACTCTAACCATGTAGAGAAATTATGAAATCCAAAATATTCTTCCTTTGAAGTTTGAATTCCTTGAAAATGCCTCCAAAGCTTGTGAAAATGACTTCTTGTCCCACCGGCATGTCAAAAATTTTGTGGAAAAATCACAACACCCTTGAATGCTTTCAAGTAATTAACTGGGAAGTCAATGTGATTTATCAAACATGTAGCTATCCTAAAGTTTGGGACTTAGTGAAATGAGATATCCCTCCGGAGAATTCCATATTCCTTTCCTAACCTAGTTCCAACTACTCCAAAGTGTAAATAGTGGCTAATATAGCCCTACTCTAATGATTTCTAAGGGGAAAAGGATAGAATTATTGCATGAAAATGAAATCTACTCTAAGGGAAGGTTATGCACCAAGGAGTACTGGACAACCTGCAATGCAAAAGAATGAAAGCAAGCAAATTAGGGAGGGTGGTAAAGCACCAAAAATACAAACACCTTCTACAAACTCAATTTCCAATAAGCACAACACCATTTAAAAGCTGTGTAATACAAATATGATAGTGCACAGTCAACTTATATGCAATAAAACACAAAGAGGGTTGCAAACATAAACAAATATGATTTTATTGATCCATAAAATTGATACAATAAATTACATTGAGAGGCAAAAGGCATAAATATTGCATTATAATATTCAAATAGAGAGGTTTCAAGCTCCATATATTTCTCATAGACAAGAAAGAAGGGAGGGGAAATTGCAAAGTATTTAAGCTTTTAAAAAGGGCTCCTCATTACAATTCATAGAAGAAATTCAAGAGAGAGAGAGAGAGAGAGAGGAGAAATACAAAATTGATCCAAAACCCACCAAAAATCATCGTAGTTTTCCTGTAAAGGCTACGAAGAGATTTGTCTTGAGACCAATGATTGTAATTTTCCTTATGAGAAGAAATGGGTCTATATTTCAATCACCTCATCATTGCACTTAGGTATGGCTTGTAGCTCCTACAACTTCATCATGGTTTCTCACCCACCTAAGTCATTAATTTCTATTCTTTGATCATCTCATGCCTTAGATCTTCGAAAAACCTTTCCAACAACTGTAAATTTTTCAAAAATGGAGTGTGAGGGAAGTTGTCATCATTTCTCTTCATGTTTTTCTTGAGCTCATTCTTCACTTACCACCCTAATCTTTGAAATTTGATTCAGCCATTAAATTTCTCTCTAAATTTCCTTTCCAATCAGTACTATTCTATTAAATTTGGCTAAGGGAAGAAAACGTTATTCAAATTTTAGTGAAGGCCGCCATTTTGGGTCTGCACCCACCTATCGAGCTCTTCTATGAATGTTGCTCACTTCTAAACATGCCAATTTTTACATGGCTCAACACGAGCTTGCCACCTAATGTGCTCACCTACCCACTTTGTTGTCAGGAGCTAGCTTAGCCCACAACGTAACTCAATGGGATTTAAAATATTTTAATGCTTTAGGGGTTTGGATTTTATCCCTTTCGTAATTTCATGTTTTACAATGCCCCCAAGTCATCAATCACTCACCAATATTTCTTCCCCAAAATTGTAAAATAGGCTCACCATACCCACCTACATCAGGTTTTTGGTTTTTGTGAGTTTGGAGAGAGTTGGTTTTCCGCTTCATACTTTTCCTCACCGATCTCTGAAGTTGACATATACAAAACCCAGAAACATGCCATTCCTGAAATCCTAAGCCATGTCATCCATTGAATTCAGCCTACGAGTTGACTTCCAAAGCTCTTACTTCAGAGTTTAGGATTTTTTGTGTTAGTAATTTTCCATCTTCCGAGTGAGCAACTCGGTTATTTTCCCCGAAATCCACTTTTATGAATCTTTTAAAATTCTGCCACTTCAGACCTTTTATTCACTACTGGGACTAGTCCGGGAGCTCGTCATCAATTTCTCTAAATTGTCCCTAGATGACCTTCCTCCATTCACATCGAGTTTTGAGCTCATCCTCCTGTACCCTAATTTTAACTTGCCTTGATGAGCCATGTTTTCAACGCCGTGCTCCCGACTTATCTTCCTTACAAGCTCGACATTTCCACATCGGCAGATCTTGCTAGTACCCTGCGCCATCTTTCATTCTCAACCCCACCAAGATGCACTGGACTTGCGATTCAATCCTCTCTATCTCTCTTTCCTCCATGAGTCGATGCCGAGCTCCTCATTCACAAATCCCTCAGATTCCTCCCAACCATACTGCGTGAATCATTCACCACGTAATCTCCGATTCATACTACTTTCCTTGGTACCCTATCTCGTCAAGATGATCATCCACCTCAAACCCATTGTTATGATTGAGTTACCCTCACATCTCACTAGTTGCGTGGAGTTAGGAGTGCGGCAAGTTCATCTGCTCATTATACTAGCTTGTCATCATGTTTTGTCAAAACAATATGAAGTACTAGAAAATTGCTTGTAGAAACTAAAGTTCAAAATCACATTGTGTCTACATCATCATACATCAAAGCATCATGAAACACGAAAATAAAAAATTTTGTCACTTGTTCTCCATTGCATACATTCTCGAGAAAACATCTAGTACACATGGGAAATGACTCACAAAATTCTAGATACAAGGAGATTTAGATCTAAAATAAGACACACACACACACACACACATATGTCATGTTTCATATACAATGCCATCATGCACTAGGCATGGTCAAAATGCTCAATGAGCCCGGAAATAAAAAAACAATCATATATACATTCGACCAAAGGTCGCTAACAAGAAAACACCGTGATCTCTCCCTCCGCTAGATCCCTCGAGGGGTGTATGGACTCGCGCCTAGGACTCCGGTTATGCCGATGCTGCTCGAATGGACCGAGGGATCATGATCATGGCCTGTGGTTGTGGTCTAGCTATGTGAGCAGCTCCTCCTCATCAAGCACTCGGTTGTCCTATATCCAGTTACCTCGGCGCAAAAAAAGATGTCATAATCCTCACCATATGCCGAGACAGAGGCAAAAACATTAGTGTTCCTACCATCTGTTGAAGGCTCCCCCTCATCTATAGATAGCTCAACATGAGTCTTCTCTAAGGGGAGTAACGGGACATCTGTGCATACTTGGTGAATCAAGCCTCGCCACTCATCGAGTAGTCTCTACAAATAAAAGAGAAAACAAGTTAGAAAAATGATCAAAGAAAAAACCAAGAATAAACACAGCGAAAAAAATATCCAGCTAAAAATTATAACTAAGCCAAAGTCAAGAGAAGAGTGAAAACTCACTTAGATCTCTGGGCCTCAAGAAGGATCTCTAGGATCACACACATTCTTGATGCTAGTGCGAGACTGTGGAGCATGCCCCAAATCTGGAAAGAAATGGCATCCTGCTATGGACTCATCCTCCCACCTAAATCCCGAGAGAGTAACTCTTTTGATACCGCAGTCACCCTCTCGTGCTCTGTTATACCCTCTCGGCTGTAGGATCTCCTGAGTGTCATGCCACTCGGGATCACTATCATCCCACCCAACCGTCTCGTTGATCTCTATGTCCTCTGTCTCCTCCTCGGTCTCTCCCCCAGTGAACTCCTCAGAATCGGAGTCTACATCAATGGGGTCATCATTTGCTATGGGAAGGACTGGTGGAAATCTAAAGTAAGGGTGCATGAGGAGCCCCAACTCTCCCTCATGCACATACCACCCTCTTAGCCGCAATAGGAACACCAGGAGTAACAACAGTCCAACCCCGGCCTCTAGGACATCCCCTAGCCTCACGAACTGATCTAAACACTGACACCACAGGAGGAAGTATATCAATGTAAGGATGACCAAACTGCGAGGAACCCGATCAAAGGGGTGTGTCTCCACCTTCCCCGTCCCTGTCCACAAGCTGCCCTATGATAGAACAAGAAACTACGGTGTGTGCCTCCTCACCCCATAACCCCTGCCATGGCTCGATAAGGTGTGTCTTCCATATCTGTAGTGGTCAATGAGGCCACCGGCCCGATGTGGTGCTCTAAGCACCGTCATCTTTGTCCACCTTGTTGCCCTAATAGCACCGGATCTGCTTCCTCTTTGCCCCTCCCATAGGGGATGATGCGCCTATACACCTAACTCATGACTAGAGTAGGGTGGCTCAAAGTGACTACCCCTATAATCAGAGACCACCCCTGTATAAATCGTGGTAGGTGGTCCCTAAGAATATCAGATCCTCGAGGCATATTTACGGCCATGTGCCTCAATTTATGGGAACATGGGGGCCCAACAATAGAGTAGAGTATCTCCTCCCTTGTCTCCGATCAACCGCGAGGCCAAGATACTCATGATGGCACTGGAGGATCATAGGGATAGGAAGGTCGGGAATGGAATGGACCTTTACCCCGCCTTCAAACCCATGGCAACCTTTGCATCTCCCATGTAGGTGGCCCACCGAGTCATATGGGCCGGGATCCTGCCGTGTCAAGTGATAATCTCCTCCCAAGGATCGGGACTCCTAAAATGTGATAAATGTCCTCCATGGTGATGCTCCACTCACCCCTAACACCTAGAAACCGGAAGGTATTCCAGTTTGCATCCCAATATGAAAATAGGGCGCATAATATGTGAGTGGAAGGAACAACATGGGGGACCCGTGAGATCCTCAATATACCGAGCCCTCCGGAGAGTGTCCCGCTCATCTGGGTTAGGGCATCTAACTTGGTGGGAGTTAATCACACTCTCTCTCTGCTCCATCTAAGGTACTCCTCCTTCTCGCATACACCCAAAAACACAAAAAAAAAAGGAGTGAGTTAGTGCCAAAATCACATTGGAAAAATCATTAAAACATGTAGGGATGCTAAAGTGCAAAAAAAGTCAAGAAGAGTGTTGTTTTAACACTTTGTAATGAATCGCCACCTTGAGCAGGGTGGCAGTTATGTAACCGCCACCTTGAAAGGTGGCGGTCCGTCCCGCGACTACAAATGGGTCACGTGTCATAGAAAATGCTCAAAAGGTGCAACAATTGACCATTTTGACTAAAGCGAAAGCCTACCCATTAGGTTCCCCCTAAGTGACCCTATTAACACTAACATTTCTAAAAATGACCCCCATGACAAATATTTCATCATTTTTACATTTTGGGTGCATAAAGGGAAAAACAAGAATAACTAACTTTGAGATCTCGCAGTCAATGTTTCGCTCATGGAGGCATGATCGCTATCTCGCCATGAATGTTTCAACTATACTCGCATCAAAAACCATCACTGTGGGTCCCGAGCTCAAAAACTATCAAATCGACACGCATGAATGAATAGGAAAATGAGCTCGTTTTGTACATATGGTATGTTTTGACTCATTTTTTTGCCCCTCTTGCGGGGTCGGAGCACCGAAAGAGGTAAGTTCTAAACCCGCGTAAATGGTAAGTCCTCATTTCCTTTTAATTTAGTATTTTTTTCTCAATTTATTTTATCTATCTGCGCTTGAGTCCTCTTTTCATTTTACAGGTGGTATCGGGAACTTGGATGGCGTCGTTTAGTAACGCACGGGCACATCGGTATAAATTCTATCTCCCCATTTTAGGACCGCCATACTTGGACCCACCGTTTATGCCTCTTCATGGCTAAAACATTTTCTACGAGGGGGCAATATGTATGTACCCAAAATGTTAGGTACTTGCACCACCAACGATGTTACACATGCCCCAATCATGATTAGGTCACCTCGCAAGGTGTTCGGGATCCAAGAAAGTCCATCAAGTGTATGTCGGCATCCCAAATGCTTTGTCCATGTTTCTTTGTTTTGTTTTATCCCTTGCCCCCTTTTATTGGCTTTTTGACCTTCGATGATGAAACCGCCGCCCTACGAGTGGCGGTCATGGGCGGCGGTCTCATGACCGCCTCCCTACCCGAGGAGGCGGTCTGTAACCGCCACCCTACTTAGGGTGGTGGTCCTTCACGCATTTTCTAGCACATTTCTTTGATCGCGACTCACGTGAATTTTCAACATTTACCATCTTTCTCATCTATTTTTGCTTGTATTTATGATTTTGGTTCCCTGTAATAGTGTTTCTCCATTGTTTATGGTAAAAGAGTTCTAGTTGGAGTTACCTTTGGGTGAATGTGAAATCTATAAATAGCTGGTTTGTTTTCAAACAAATGGCTGCCCCTCATCTTCTCAATTCCATTGCTTATTCTTTCAATTTCTTTCTTAGAATCGTAGTAGTTTCATTTGTTGCATGCATAGTTAGTGTTGTTTTGCTATTTAGAGGCCATATGATGTCCTTGTTTTAGTTTCATTGTTTTTCACACAATCGGTTAGATTAAGGTAGTTTCACTTTAGTTTGGAATCCATTAGAGTTACGTTTATGTTCTTCATAGGAAGTAGTTATAGAATCTCTCGGTACACTAGTGTTGTATTCCCACAATAAATCGCTAGGAATTGTATAAGCCAAGTTCTCGTTTCTCTTGCGCTATCCCTCTCCTACTCGCATTGTATTCGGTCTACATCCAAGGCTTCCATTGTTCGAATACTTTCTTCTATTGATGCTAGCATTATACACTTTTTGGATTCACGTGAACACGAAGGAATGAGGAGATCACACTAAGGGGACAAGGTCACGCACTCTTGGATTCGCCAAAGTCCTCTAAAAAATCCATGTTCAAGCTATCAAAGTTCTAGTTAAAACATATCAAATAGAGTACTGAATTGTTTCATTTCAGTTAATCTCGCTTTGACATTACCGGGAAGTATGGGGATTGATAGTTTCGAGAAACTATGATTCATTATTCACTTCTGAGGTGGGATCGAGAGTCTTTTAATTAAATTAGATCGAGTTATTTGGCTATTTAGAATAGATTCACAATTGCGCACGCACATGTAACTATACTCGGCTACTTTGTTTGTTTTAATTATGTTATTTGGTTAGTTGTCATTTTCTAGATATATTAGAATAGTTGTTATCTTAATTCTATTAAAAGGTTAATCAAAAATATAAAAATAGAAGAATTTATATATGCTGTAAATATACCTTACATAATTAGTTTATTTTGTTTCATTAAGTTTGTATTATCTTTTGTATGACAATCACGGGACCTAGAGAGCCCAGGGAATACATATTTGAACCTATAATGCCTCAACCAAATCTACCTACATCACTAGCTAACATAGATCAAGATCTTAGAATATAGATCTTCAAAACAACAACAAACCTATAAGAAGTTAGCACAGTGAGAGGATTAAATATAGAAGATGACAAAGCATACACATTTTGGTCAAATCAGCCAAATTACATTTGCCTTGATAGATATCCATATGATCCGTGGAAGGAATCAAAAGAGAGAAAACACTTGGTTGTGATCCACTAGTTCCACTGCTAGGTGCAGGAGATATCCTCATCGATATAGACACTAGCTTACGCATTCAAGTTGCCAGAACACCTGTAAGGTATTCTGAGAAAATTTCCCAACTCCTAGTCTTGAACATAGAGGCCGAAAAGGCATACGACTATTGGATATTAGGAATAAGAAATTGATTCTGCACATGACCATAGAAGGTCCACAACAACCACAAATTTATGGTTGTGACCCACAGACCCACAACCCAATGGGCCTATAAATAAATCAGACGTTGATGGCGGTTTGCGAATGTTAGTATTTAGGTCTTCTCCACTTCCACCGGATATTATCAAACAACTATCCTTATTAGACGTAACAACTAATCAAGCTAAAGATTTCTGGACAAGACCAGAGAATCACCCATAGAACCCCAAGAGAATCCACCATATATCCAATTGCCATTTTATGACCCTGTCTGGAGATATACACGAAACAATCCCAGGTCATTTTCCACGTATCCCACAACCTATAGATCGGATCACGGTAGAGCTTGATATTGATTGGAGCCTTCGAGAAGCCATCCTCACCGAACAATCTATCACACCGATTCTAGGTTAGAAGAGCCTTCTTTTCCTTAGACTCTCAGATTCCATTAATGCATGTTGAAGACATAAGATTACCCAACTAGTCTGTCTATACCCCACGTATATTCCATCCCCACCGGCTGTCTCGGCACGACCTTGGGAGGTCGGGTGCGAGGAAGAGTTACTTGTAGATTCCCATGCTCGCATGTCACTTTTCCATCGTACAAATTTTGTGAACCCGACATGAAACAAACAATGCTTCCTCTTTTATTCTCCATTTCTTTCACCCACCTTTCTATTTCCCATTATTCTCGCGTGGGTATCCATATACCCCGAATATGTTGGGATATGATGCATATGGTAGACTCTCTCTAGGTCTCGAAGTCATACTATAGTCAAATGAATAGACAACCATCACCCCCTCACTTCTGCATGGGCTAATAACTATTCAAATAAATACTTATCATCTCAAACTCCCTCTCAAATAACTAGATCAAGTTCTTCATTCCAAATTGAGGATCTTGATCAATTTACTCAAACACAACAACCAGAGCCATCGGACTCTAATAACATGATGTTCACTTGGAGAATCTACTTCATCTCCTCATGTGTTGCTTAGACCACAAATCAATAGCAGACATCATAACCACTCCCTTTTTGGATGAGGAACATTTAGCACGTTATGCTAAAAATGAACAATGCTCTAAAAGTGACCCACAATGCTTACAAATACAATCGATACCCTATTCCAAGAAAACACCCCATTCCTCCACCTATGGGAAATGCCTCGGTGAAGCTTGGTAGGGTAATGATCAATTCATAGTAGGGTATCATACCTCTTATACAACCTCAAAGTGATACAACAAATGCCCTTAATGGCAAAATACCATGTCTTCACCAATAGAGGTCATCTCAGCCTTTAGTAGAGAAAGGTTAGAGGTTGGAACTTGCTCAGTAAATCAAAATTCACATTTTGGGCAAGTACAGAATCCCCAACCCTCCACCTCACCAAGTCGATTGATCTCCTCATAGAAGCGGCACATTGGGCATGCCTCCTCAAATATTCACAACAAACATCAATTAGGACCGCATTTTCAAATGGTCGCTCCAATTGAAAACATGACACCTCCCGACTTAACACCGAATAACCCATACCAAAGCAATGCTCCTCCCTACTTAAACATTTATTCAAAATCCCCATAGGAGACATGTTATCTTCTCCCGGGATGCTCGCTCAACCACATGGATTCCCTTATGCCCCCGCAAATACATATGCTACATGCCATATCAACAACCCGTTCCACCTCCCCCTCAACAAGCACCATCGATGGTGAAACCTATGTGGTAGGGACTTACAGAATATTTAAAAGATCCTCTGTAGATTTCACCATACGAAGTGTATGCTTCTAAGACCTCTTCCGATTTACCTAAATATAAAGGGGAAATGAGATCCAAACACACACATTAAGGCCTATGCCACACCCATTCGAGAATTACTCCTTGGGACGGAGTGGTTGCTAAAATATTCCCTAAAACCTTAGAGGGTATTGCCTTGATTGGTATTATAGAATACCCGAAGACTTGATACACTCATTCAAAAAACTCATGTTAGAGTTCATCAAATATTTTGACATGAACAAATTATTAAGAATGGGATTAGGTAATTCTTGCATATTAAACAAGAACATAATGAATCCGTTCTCACTTTATCCAAAGATGACATACAGCCTTCTCTTCTCATCAGCAAGTGCTCCAAACATGGATCAAATGGAACTATGCGATTTATTCCTTAATTTTCTTGATAAAGAGATAAAGGAAGAAGTCTAGAAGTTCCCACTAAGGACTTATGATGAAGTACTCGAGAGCACTCTCCAAATAGATCAAACTGCAATAGATAGTTGTCGTAAGACATGGAACAAACGAGAGATTAATCATCCCTAATCAAAACACTACAACCTATCCTAATACCACGAATACCAATCAAGGACCCAAAATCCTTAACAAGAATCGCGAGGTAATAACAGATGGAGTCACTGACCAAGCTAGAAAGATGAACATTATAAACGTCCTACCACCGGTTAATAATCAATGAATTAACAATTTTACCCCGACAATCAACGCGGTGGATTTTAATCGTCCACCACAACCACAACCACAACAACAACAACAACATCAAATCCAGGCACATAGTCCAAATCAAAACTCGGTTGGATATCAAAACCAAAACCAAAGAGCAACAACCTCAAAATTTCAATCCTAATAATCAAAATTTTAATCGAGTTTCAGACCGCAACAAGTTCCAAAACCAACAACCTCAGAATTATAATCCCAACTCATATTGTGGGTTCCACAAAATTTGAGGTCATGACACTAGGACTTGCCATGATTACAATAAAATCATGCAACGTTTGCCAGAAGAACAAAGACAACTCTTTATAGACATGTTTTTAACAAAGATTTCTCGATGCCCACGCCAAACACCTTTACGGGAGAAGTCTCCCCTCAAAATGCACCCCTCAAAATCTTTAATGACCCACTCCCAAATCAAAAATTAAACCCAAATGGGACAAACAAGGGTGTCATGAGGAAATAACGATCATGAAGCCTCAACTTCATTAAATCCACTTGTAGCACCTCAACTAGGAACTCAACCACGAACCAAGATAGTTGGTCTGGTAGAGTTAGACATTGAGTTACATGTAGAAGCCATAACAAGAACGTGAGAATACTCTTCTCAACCAATTCTAAGCTATCCATTAGAAAAGATAGCATCCAAAAACATTGGCGAAACCAGTAGGTGCATATGATCTAATTAATGATTTGACAAAGACCTTCTCTCACATTTCCTTTTTGGATTTGTTGAAAAATTCCCCGCCTTACAAGAGCTGCTCTATTAGAGGCATTAGGTCTTGGTCATCTAATTAATATCACTCCACCTCTTGAAACGCAGGTAAACCATATAGACTTTGATATCCACCTCCGCAGCAGCAACAAGATAGGGATACGAGTTTATATTTGACATAAAAAAATGCCAAAATGCTGAAATTGCATGTAGAGGCGACCCACCTTACATTTACAAGTATGGGTTTACAATAATTATGTTAAGCACATAATGGTTGATGATGGGGCATTAGTTAACATAATCCCCTTTGATTTTCTTCAAAAGCTAGGATATGGGAGAAACAAATTGTTCCGCAACACGAAATACGCTAAGAGGCTATGATAGCCTCAAGGCCACTTCAATTGGGACCATAATATTACAATCACCTTAGGACCCAAAACAATCCTCACCGAATTTTATATTATAGATCGGGAAACCAATTATAATATGATCCACGATCGACCATGGATACACCGCATAAAGGCAATCCCTTCTACGTTATTCCAGGAAGTAAGATTCTTACACCTAGGGAAAATATTCATAGCAAAAGGTGACCCAAAACCATTTGACATACACCTAGTAGATCTGAAGAAAAGACCAGGCGTCCATTCTGAGTTTGAACTCCCAACGAATCAACTCAACAAACCAAACAACTCCTTTGAAGAAAATATAATACCTACAACAAACTTGGAAATTACAAACATCCCAACACTCAAAAATGAAGTAATGTTGTAGAAATGGTATCATTAGGGAATACCACAAAAAATTATCAAATTATTGGAGCAAGATTTACCAATTCTCCTACCATTTGATTCCACGGGTATGGGATGTACCTTAAGAGTTGGTTCTCTTCCACAGAGGAAGTTTGTATGGTGAAGTAACCAAAGCAGAAGAAACAGACACGAAGAATGTCTCAACATGCATGTTTCAAAAAATATTGGACCCTCCCTTTCGATGGAGCTAGATGTCACTATAGAGTCGAGGCAGGTGTAATCTTTACTTCTCTTGAGGGAAATATCCTATCTTTTGCCTTTAAATTAAATTTTGAATGTACAAACAACGGGGCTGAGTATGAAGCCTCCTCCTTGGCCTCATCATAGCTAAAAGGATCGGTGTTGATAACATTAGAGTGCTGGGGATTCGCACTAGTCCCAAACCAAGTCTCTGAGGTATATGAGACTAGAGATGAACACCTACAACTCTATAAAACAGTAGTATTAGATCTAAGAAAAAGATTCAGCTTCATATCAATTGAAGCAATCCCACGAGAACAGAACCTTCTCATTGATTCAATAGCAACCTTAGCTTCACGTTTCACTCCAAATAATGAGATGGAAGATACAAGTTTCATAGTATCGCTTTGTATTGAACCATTAGTGAAGAAAATACCAACAAACCCTCTTCTCACACATATAGCCGAGAATGAGTTTTCTATCCTAGATCATGTTGACAGTGATAAAATCACTCTTGACTACCTAAACGCCTATGTAGAGCTACATCTCACTCACCACATAGTGGATTTTTCCTTAATCCCACATTCTTCTTCCTACTTTGGAAACCCCATGGTAGAACTTCCCCCGTAAAAGGAACTCGATATCTACGAGGTAGAGAATGGAGAAGATTTGGAACTACCTCTAGCCCCGCTTAAGTTTGAAGAAGGTAATGCTTCTTTAATCGAAGGAACAATTGATATAAATATCGAACAGAGGAAGAACCAAGATCTTAAAACTAAGATTTTCGTTAACTCCAAAAGAGGTAGAAATACACACTCAAATCCTCAAAGAGCATCAAAAGGATTTTGCATTTAATTATAAGGAAATGAGGGATCGCACCACATATCACAAGACATAATCTTGTCACCAAACCAGATGCAAAGCCAATAAAACAAAAATCAAGACCAATGAAACCAAAGGTAGCTCTCATGGTGAAAGAAGAAGTAATGAAACTCCTCCAAGTAGGATTCATCAAGCCAGTTGATTATTCACTAGTGGGTGTCTAATATTGTCCCCGTTCTCAAGAAGAATGAGAAAATACGCATTTGCATAGACTTCGGGACATTAATAAAGCTTTCCCCAAGGATGACTTCCCATTACCATCCATTGACGTCATCGTTGACGCAATAGCTGGATTTGAGCTCTTATCTCTCATGGATGGATTCTCGGGATATAATCAAATCAAAATATATGAACAGGACCAAGCCAAGACCAAGTTTATAACCCCTTGGGGAACTTATTACTACGTTGTCATGCCATTTGGTCTCAAGAACGGTGGCGCTACACACCAGCGGGCAATGACATACATATTTCATGATCTTATTTATAAGATCGTGGAGTCCTACATAGATGATTTGTTGGCCAAGGCCAAGAAGCATTGTGATCACCCGGAAGTACTCCACGTCATTCTATCATGATTTATTGAATATGGCGTCACATTAAACCCAAAGAAATGTGTTTTCGGCATGACAGAGGAAAACTCATGGGTTACATTATATCATCACGAGGGATTGATGTAGACCCAACTAAAATTTAGGTTGTTCTTGAAATGATCCCACCATCAAACGACTCTGGTATAAGATTGTTTCTTGGGAAACTTGGGGCAATTGAAGATTCATTTATGGACTTGAGCTTTGCTGTACATCCGATCAACAATTTGTTGAAAAAGGATTGCTGCATTATTTGGATAAAAGAATGTCATGAAGCTTTTGAAGTAGTTAAACACTTCTTGTTGTCTCCTCCCATGATAATGCCTCCTAGACCAGATCATCCTTTGATCTTGTATTCATGAGCCATTGATGTCTCACTAGCCTGCATGTTGGCTCAAGAAAACAATGATAAATGAGAACGTGTGATCTATTTCATTAGCCAAATGTTGCTTGATTACGAAACACTACACACACAGGCAGTAAAGAGAATGCCATACATAATCTTTGCAACAAAATTATTAAGACATTATATGTTAAACCAAGAAACAAGGGTCATTGTAAAAATAGACCATTTATGAACATTCCTCACACAAGGGTCCTTGTCTAAAAAGGTATGGACGTTTCATAACCTTAATGGGTGAATTTGAATTAACATTTATAAACAAAAAATCCGTTAAGGGACAAATCATAGCAGATTGGTTAGCCGACAATCCTGTTGGATGAGGTGATTGGTAGATCTCAACTTTCCTAATGAATTCATATATTACATCGAAACCAGCCCCCATCTCTACATGCCCCTCAGTACATTAACATCATCAATTTTATCATGGACCACACATACCAAAAGGTGCCACACACAAAGAAAAAGGAGATTATGCATCATTACCGCTAAATATGTTGGTTAGAAAAAGGTACTCTATCGTAAAGCCTTTGATGAAATGCTTCTAAGATGTGTCAACATAGAAGAATCCAAGAAGATTCTCCATGAAACCCTTAGTGGGATATGTGGGGGCCACTTTGGTGGTCACGACACCACTCTGTAAAATACATCGGATGGGCTATTTCTAGCCTACTCTCAACACGACGCAAAGTAGAATTTGTACGTAAGTGCCACACATGCCAAGAATTATCTCACGAGATTCACATGCCGGCATAATCCCTGCAGCCAATCACGACTCGTGGCCCTTCTCCACATGGGGTCCGGAATTGATAAGGAAATTATCTCCTCATCAATCGATGGCCATAATTTTATAATTACAGCACATGGAGTATTTTACCAAATGGGTGGAGGCCATGCCTCTCACCACAGTGCCAGGTTCGGTAATTACCAAATTCATTCTGAACCAAATTATTTGTAGGTACGGTGTCCCACAAGTCATTATCTCAAACAATGGCACGCCCTTTAAAAATGATGAAGTCCATGAGTTATGTAGAAAGTTCAAGATAAACCATCACACGACATCTCTTTACTACCCTCAAGCCGATGGGCAAGCTGAAGCGACAAACAAAACATTAAAAGCTAATCTCCTCAAAAAAGTCAAGGAGAACAAGCGAGATTGGCACTTAAAACTATACCCGGCCTTGTGGGCCCATCGAACCTCAATAAAAACACCAACCAGGGCAACCCCTTTTTCGTTGGTATTCGGGGCAGAAGCAATTTTCCCACTTGAAGTTGAAATACCCAGTCTCCGCATCTCATTACAAGGATTCTTGGACAAAGAAGATTATAGGGAGGCATGCCTCTCTCAACTGGAAAGCCTTGACGAGGATAGGTTAAATGCCAAACAATGGCATAGAGCCTATGTTGACCGGATGTGTCGGAAATACAACAAAAAAATTCTACGAATGAGAGATATATGAGGGAGATCTAGTTCTAAGGCTAGACAGCCGGATCGAGAAGAAAACCGGTGAAGGAAGGAAGTTCTGACCCAAGTGGTTGAGCCCATATCGAGTCATGAAAGACTATGGAAACGGTGCGTATCTCTTGTGTACACTAGAGGGTGAGGAGTTAGTGAATCCATGAATTCCTTGCATCTTAAACGGTTTCACGCATAAGTCATCAGCACCATTTGTATAATTATATCTTGCATTACATTAATCATTTAGTTAGATTCATTTTGTTCACTTGTTTTGTAAAACTTGTGGTCAAGGAACTTATTCTTAAGTAATTCATTACAAACTTCTAAAAGTATTGACAAAAACATTCCAATCAAATCTCTTCAAGTTTCATAACATCATCAACTGTTCCTAAATCATCTTTCATCGGTCCAAACAGGATATGACAAAGTCTTAACGATAGCCATGTCAAGGCCTGCATGCTTGGTCTTATTTCTTGTTTCTTTCTAGGATAGGTGTCTTGGCTATGGTCTGTTCTAAAGCTTCATGGTGTCAAATCTATCTCGTATATATCTCTTTGGAAATAAGAAAAGTCGACATTTTTCTCAAATAAATAAGTTAAACAAAGTCAAAACAAAAAATTTTATTTTATACATTTCTTTGCCCTACCAACCTTCGGTGTCGAGCTTGCGTCTCCTACTAGTGACGTAGGGTTGAGAAAGGATGGAAATGCCCTTACTCACCTATGCCTTGTCCATGGTGATAAGCCCATGCTTCCTACTAGAAGCATGGGGCAAGGTATAAGGGTCCACTTGATAGCAAAAATTGAAAGTCATAAGTGAATAATCTAAAAACTTTTGAAATCTGAGTCAAAAACAAAGTGAATCAGATTTCCAAAATTCCAAAAGAGTTCAAAATCTTGAAAACCCAGATTTTTTCAACCAGGTAGCCATCTACGGATCTAAGTCTGGATAAAATACAAAGCAAATTGCATTCTAAACTATGAAGTCACTTGAGTAGGATAGGTGTGTAGCTTCCTAACTTGGTTCCACCAAAACTTTGTCTATCTCTCATCACTACCATTCAACAAATCTCATAGCTTGTGCCCTCACATCTCACTAGTGAGCCCTCGCATCTTACTAGTTCGTGGAGTTAGGAGTGGGGCAAGTTGATCTGCTCATCATACTAGTTGTCATCACATTTTGTCAAACAATATGAAGTACTGAAAAATTGCTTGTAGAAACTAAAGTTCAAAATCACATTATGTCTACATCATCATACATCAGCATCATGAAATACAAAAAGAAAACATTTTGTCACTTATTCTCCATTGCATACATTCTCGAAAAGCATATAAATTCTAAAAAACATCTAGTACATGGGAAATGACTCAAAAATTCAAGATGCAAGGAGATTTAGATCCAAAAATAAGATACATACATACATACATACATACATACATATACATATACATATATATATATATATATATATATATATATATATATATAGTATATATATATATGTTTCATGTTTATATACAATGCCATCATGCACTAGGCATGGTCAAAATGCTCAATGAGCTTAGAAATACAAAACAATAATATATACATTCGACCAAAGGTCACTAAAAGAAGACACCGTGATCTCTCGCCCTGCTAGATCCCTTAGAGGGTGTATGACCATGTCTAGGACTCCGGCTATGCCGGCACTCCGAATGGACTGAGGGCTCATGATCATGGCCTGTGGTTGTGGTCTCGCTATGTGAGAGGCTCCTCCTCATCAAGCACTCGGTTGTCCTATATCTAGCTACCTTAGTGCAAAGAAATGTCATGATCTTACCGCATGCCGATAGGAAAAAACATCAATGTGCCTACCAAGCTTCTAAAGGCTCCCCATCGTCCATAGATAGCTCGACACGAGTCTTCTCTGAGGGGAGTAATAGGGTGTTATGGATACTTGGTGAATCAAGTCTCGCCACTCATCATTAGTCTCTGTAAATAAAGGAGAAAACAAGTTATAAAAATGATCAAAGATAAAACCAAGAATAAACATAGTGAAACAAATATTAACAACTAAACAATTCTAACTAAGCTAAAGTCAAGAGAAGAGTGACAACTCACTCGGATCTCCGGGCCTCCAAGAAGGATCTCTAGGATCCACACCTTGCCGATGCTACGCTGACTATGGAGCATGCCGCAAATCTAGAAAGAAATGGTGTCCTACTATGGACTCATCCTCCCCACCTAAATCCCGAGAAGCAACTCCTCTCAAAAGAGTCACCCTCTCGTGCTCCGCTCGCTCTCTCGGCTATCTGTAAGATCTCTTGAGTGTCATGCCACTTGGGATCACTATCATCCCCCCACCCATCTCACTGATCTCCATGTCCTTTGTCTCCTCCTCGTTCTCTCCCCCAGTGAACTCCTTAGAATAAGAGTCTACATCAATTAGGTCATCATTGCTATGGGTAAGACCAACGACAATCTGAAGTAAGGGTGCATGAGGAGCACTAACTCTCCCTCATCCACATACCACCCTCCTGGCCGCAATAGGAACACCAGGAGTAACAACAATTCAACCCCATCCTCTAGGACCTCCCCTAGCCTCGCAAACTAATCTAAACACTGGCAGCCACAGAGGAATTATATCAATGTAAGGATGACCAAACTACCGAGAGACTTGATTAAAGGGGTGTGTCTCCACCTTCCCCGCCCTATCCACAAGCTGACCCTGTGATAGAAAAGAAACTAGGGTGTGTGACTCCTCACCCCATAACCATGCCATGGCCTAATAAGGTGTGGCCTCTATATCGGCGGTGGTCAATGAGGCCACCGAATGATGTGGTGCTCTAAGCACTCTCATCTCTATCCACCTCTTGCTGCCCTAACAGCTCCCGGATCTACTACTTCTATGCCCCTCCCTTAGGGGACGATGCACTCATACATCCAACTCATGACTAGAGTAGGGTGGCTCAATGATCGCCCGTAATCGGACCACCCCGTATAAGTCGTGGTAGGTGGTCCCAAGAATATCAGCTCCTGCAGGCATATTTATGGCCATGTGCCTCAATCATGCGATGATAGGGGCCCAACCATAGAGTAGAGTATCTCCTTCCTTGTCTTTGATCAACCGTGAGGCCAAGATACTCATGATGGCCTGGAAGATCGCAGGGATAGGAAGGTCGGGAATGGAATGGACCTTTACCCCCTTCTTCGAACACATGGAAACCACTACATCTCCCATATAGGTGGCCCACTGAGTCATCCGGGCCCGGGATCCTGCTGTGTCAAGTGATAATCTCCTTCCAAGGATCGGGACTCCCAAAATGTGATAAACGTCCTCCAGGGTGATGGTCCACTCACCCCTAATGCCTAGAAACCAAAAGGTATTCGGTCCGCATCCCAATATGAAAATAGGTCGCACATAATATGGGACTAAAAGGAACAACGTGAGGGGCCCGTGAGATCCTCAATATACAGGCCCTCAGAGAGTGTCCCGCTCATCCCGGAGTCGGGGCATCTAACACCAAGCGGGAAGCCAATCACTCTCTCTCTCTCTACTCAATCTAAGGTACTCCTCCTTCCGCATACACCCAAAACACACAAAAAGGAGTGAGTTAGTGACAAAATCACATTGGAAAAATCATTAAAACATGTATGGAAGCTAAAAGTGCAAAAACAAGTCAAGAAGAGTGTTGTTTTAACAACTGTAATGAACCGCCGCCCCGAGCAGGTGGAGGTTCCATAATCGCCACCACCTTGAAAGGTAGTGGTCCTGTAACCGCCACCCTTCTAAGGGTGGTGATCCTGTCCCACGACTACAAATGGGTCACGTGCCCTAGAAAATGCTCAAAAGTGCAAAAATTGACCATTTTGACTAAAATGAAAGCCTACCCATTATGCGAACCCACCTAAGTGACCCTATTAACATTAACATTTCTAAAAATGACCCCCCCATGAGAAATATTTCATCATTTTTACATTTTGGGTGTAAAAAGGGCAAAACAAGAATAACTAACCCGAGATCTCGTAGGTCGACGTTCCGCTCGCGGAGGCATGATTATTATCTCGCCACGAACGTTTCGACTATACTCGCATCAAAAATTGTCATCGTGGGTCATAGAGCTCAAAAATATCAAATCAACATGTGTGAATGAATAGGAAAATGAGCTCGTTTTGTATATATGGTGTGTTTTGAATCATTTTTTGCCCTCTTACATGGTCGAGCACCGATGGAAGTAAGTTCTAAACCCCGCGTAAATGGTAAGTCCTCATTTCCTTTTAATTAAGTATTTTTTTCTCAATTTATTTTATCTACCCGCACTTGAGTCCTCTTTTCATTTTACAGGTATGGGAACTTGGATGGTGTTTATTAGCATAATTTAGCATAGGCATATTTATTGCATTTTATTTAATAACGTGCAACATGTGCACTCTAGTCTAGTGACTTGCATTCAATATTGTTATGTTGGATAACATTTAATATTGGTATTAGTAGTAATTACATGTGCATGTGAGATGGGTCTTATCATCTCGTAGTTTTTGCACGATAGGGTGTCATGTCTATCCATATGAGGCTGTCTAATATCTATAAATATTACAGCTCTTGCATTGTTATGTAATCTGATTTCATGATCAATAATATTTGTGAGGCTTCCGTCCCTCTTTGGTCATTGCAATCTTATTCTATTCTATCATTTGGTATCAGAGCTATACCATTATTATCATTTGGTATCAGAGCAGGTTCTATCCAAGCAAGGTTGAAGAGGAGCACTATTGGAGAGGATCCATTGGAGAAGAAGATCTGCATCAAAGGAGAGCCATTGAAGCATCCATGACCTCCATTCCTTCCAAGCATCCCTCAACTAAAATTTGACCTATCCACTTATTTGGAAGGTAAATTTTTTTTTATTAGTCATTGGCATAGCCAATTGATCCAACATATTGGCGGAATATTTCAGATTTGGAGATCTTTAAAAAAAAAGATCTTGAAAAAAAAAGATTTTTGAAAAAAAGAGATCTAAAAAAAAAAGGAGAAAGATCTTGAAAAAAAAATTGTAGATCTAAAAAAAAGAGTGAATTTTTTTTTAGATCTAATAAAAAAAAAAAAAAAATCACATCTGAAAGTGAAGGTGTGAAAAATTCGGGAGCAAAGGTTGAAGCAGTCCCGTCAACAAAATTCCAGCAGATAGCTCTTAGAAAAAAGGACGTAACATTTTCATACAATGTCGGATTGATGTGCCGTTTTTTTTCGGAAAGATAAGAAGGAGGTGCATAACTTTACAGTTTACATCATCTTGATTCGGCCTCTACATGTGACGAAAAGTTTGTACAAGTAACGAAAAATTAGATCTAGTGGTAAATTGGTAAGATCTCAAAAACTAAGATTCCGATTCTTCTGAAATTTTTTGGGTTTCAAGAAAAATATTGTATGATCTTTGTTGTCACAAACTTTGAGAAAAATCTAGATTGTTTGTTTGGATCTTGGGAACAAACAGGTCAGCGGTTCAATTCCCACTCTCTCCATATTTTTATTAAATTATTTTTTTGAAAATTTGGAGAAATTACTAAATTTTGGGAGATTTCCAAATTTAGAAGCTCACCAAACACATTTAGAGCCACCACTAAATTTAGTGAGAAAAACACCTATTGGGGGTAAAAAATATTTTTGGCCTAAATTGTGTATTTTGTGATTCTAGACCCTTTTTTCTAAAGAGGGGGACACAAAAATTCATTTTGATGTACTTTTGGAGCATTTTGTACTAATCTTGGTGCATAAAGTGAAAAAAAAGGTGCAAATTTTTTATTTTATGTTTGGTTCTATCACACGAGATCTTTGATCTCATAGCAGCGTTCGGTATATACGGTGCCTCTGGGAAGCGCTTACGGGTGATGCCATCACAACTACTACTGCACTTAACGCCTAACACAGCTGCCTAAACGTCATCTGGGCATCGACCCTATAAAATCAACGGGGAGTAATAAGGACACAATACACACACATTTGAGCCCTCCCATCCATTTGTGCTTGCACAAACCCCTCTCCGTATTGTCTACGTACCACGTACTAAATTCTTTCACATGTGTTAACACCTCTTTCCGTACTGATGGGTATATTGAAAGGGTGATCTTCTTCCACGTACCGATGGGTATATCAAAAGGGAGCGTATATAGAAAGGTTTGGTATATCGGCCTGACGGTATATTGAGAGGGAGACCATAAACTTGGAGTGATAAGAGCCTTACCCTTTTTCAGAAATTTAGATTGCAGAAATGGGTGCACAAGCACCAAATTTCTTCTTGCCAGATTCACAACTGCTTAGAGGAGACAACTATGCTGCATGGAAACCAAAGATCAAGATGTTACTTGAGTTTGAAGACCTATGGACAGTTGTAGATGGAAAAACAACAAGATCACTTGATGATGGAAGACAACAAGTTCAATTTGACAGGGCCAATCAAAAGGCCAAGTTGATCATCTTGTTTGGCATAATGGACGATGTGCAACCCCACATTAGAGATGCCACATCGGCCAAGGATGCATGGGATAAGTTGAGCATAGTCTATGAGGTAAAGAACAAGAATGCCATCCTCAACCTACTATCACAACTGCATACTCTCAAGTTCAAGCACAATGAGAAGGTTGAAGTTTTTTGAGACGAGTTGCTACTTTGAGGGCATCTCTATTGGCATTGGGAAAAGAGATAAGTGATGAAGACCTCGTACCAATTGTGTTGCGAGCACTTCCTCCTTCCTATAGAATCTTTTTGACAACTATCAATATGAGTGAACACACAGTCACCTTTGAGAAGTTGGTCAATCTACTCCAACAAGAAGAGGCAATGAACAACAAAGATCATGAAGATGAGCAAGCACTATCTTCCAATCATAAAGGAAAGGGGAAATTTCAGTCTAATAACAAGAAGTCCCAACAAAATCAAAGTCAACAAAGGGACCAAAGTCAACGAGACAACACCAAGAAGTGTCCCATTTGTAATAGAGGGGGACATGACATCAAAGATTGTTGGTATAATTCCTACAAAAAGGGTTCATCAAGCAATTCAAAACCCAACAACCAACATGGTAACAAAAATTCAAATAAAGGGAAGTCCAACAACAACAACAATCAAGGGCAGAAAAATGGTAATTGGCAAAGAAAACCCAAATAACAAGGGTACACTTCCGAACATGAGGATGATTTAGATGAAGGACACCACATGTATTCTACTCAATTTGATGAAGAAACCAAGTCCACACAAGATATCTGGTACGTTGACTTGGGTGCAACTCGACACATGACTAGATGCAAGGATTGGTTGTACACACTACGTGACTCACCTAACAATAACAATGTATCATTAGGTGATGACTCATCATACAGTGTCAAGGGATTGGAAACATTTCACTACCTCTTGGAAAGCATGTTGTAAAATCACAGATGTATTGTATGTACCTAGGTTGACCAAGAATTTGCTATCAGTTAGTCATTCGCTTAATCACAACTTGAAGTTGGATTTTGACAGTAGTAATGGAGAAAAAGTGTGCTTGATAAGAGATAAGTCAAGAGGTTCCAAGATTGTAGCAAGAGCCTCCAATGTGGGATGCATGTTCCAACTTGATTTTGTCCACAAGGATGATCAAGCTCTAGTGGAAAAGACACACAATCTGCAGAACTATGGCATCGCAGATATGCTGACATCAGTTTTGGCTATCTCCAAACACTTCAAAAGGGCAACATGGTGAAAGGATTACCTACACTCAAGCACAACACTGAAAAGTGTCACAATTGCCTAGGCGGAAAGCAACACAGATTACCCTTCCGAGAAGAACACATATAGAGCTAAGGAAAGCTTGATTTGGTGCACACCGATCTTTGTGGGCCCATGCAACCAAGTCATTCTGGATGTCAATACTTCATGCTTTGTGTTGATGAATACTCAAGAAAGATGTGGATATATTGTCTAAGAAACAAGAGTCAAGCCTTTGAGACATTTCAGAAGTTCAAAGCACTTGTTGAGAATGAAGTTGGTCGCAAGATCAAAACTCTCCGCTCAGATCGAGGGGGGGAATTCACAAGCAATGAGTTTAAGACTTACCTAGAAGCTCATGGGATTCGTCAACAAATGCCTCCTACTCACACACCACAACAGAATGGTATAGTTGAGAGAAGGAATCATACTATCATGGAAATGGTGCGATGTATGATTGATGACTCAGGTTTAACAAAGACATTTTGGGTAGAAGCTGCAAGAAATATAGTCTATTTGTTAAACAAAGTGCCCACAGTAGCTCTTAAAGGAGTGACACCTCAAGAATCATGGTCAAATCGGAAACCATCAATTGCACACCTAAGAGTATTTAGATGTAAAGCTAGCATGCACGTACCCAAGAAGAACAGGGAACAAGTTCGATATGAAAGCTAAGAAACTAATATTTATTGGATATATTGAAGAAGCACTTGGGTACAGATTATGGGATACGAAAGCAAAGAAAGTATACAAAAGTAGGGATGTTGAGTTTTTTGAGAAGAAACAAGCAGATGCTCCACTTAACGACTCAACAAACATGTAGACTACACCTCTTGTGAAGATAGAATTTGATGTTCCCACTGAAGATGACAGTGATGAATTGGATGATGGTGAAAACTTGGATCCACCACAAGCCAATGGAACAGCTAAGAAGTTACCTAAATGGTATACTCAATTAATAAGAGATGGAAATTTGGATGAAGCACCTAACACATCATCCAATCCTGGACCTGGAACTCGCAGTCAAGCTCGTGAAGAGGTCAATTATGCCCTAATGAGAAGAGTTGTTGAAACAGTTGAGCCATCTATAGTTCAGGAAGCCCTACAATCAAAAGCTTGGAAAGATGTCATGGATTCAGAGTATCAGACAGTGATGAAGAACAACACATGGAAACTTGTCGACCTTCCACCAAGGAAGAAACCCATTGGATGCAGATGGATATTCAAGACTAAGTACAAATCAGATGGGACTATTGACAAGTATAAAGAAAGGCTTGTAGCAAAGGGGTATGCACAACAAGAAGGCATTGATTATGAGGAGACATTTTCTCCCACAACCAAGATCAAGACAATTAGGATGATATTTTCTCTAGTTGCACAATTTGGTTGGAAAGTCCACCAAATGGATGTGAAAAGTGCCTTCCTTAATGGAGATTTGCAAGAAGAAGTCTATATGACTCACCAGAGGGTTATGTAATACCAGGAAAAGAGATGATGGTATGCAGACTCATAAAATCTCTATATGGCCTAAAACAAGCACCCCGGGCATGGTACATCAAAATTGATGAGCATCTCATAAGTCATGGATTCAAAAGGAATCCTTATGACCCCAATCTCTACCTCAAAAAGAAAGGGGGGGAGATTGTCATTGTGGTTGTTTATGTTGACGATCTAGTCATTACAGGTAGTTCTGTGAAGATGATCGATGCAACAAAGAAGAATTTTAATTGATCATTCGACATGACAGATCTCGGGCTCATGCACTATTGTATTGTGTTAGAATTATGGAAAAAAGAGAATCATATCTTTGTGTCACAGTTGAAATAAACCAAGACAACACTTGAGAAATTCGGGATGATGGATTGCACTCCTATTTCTACACCTATGGAAGCGAGACTTGATTATCTCGTTCGATCCATCACCACCGGTAAATGTAACTCTCTATCGGCAATTGATTGGGAGTCTCATTTACCTGACATATACTAGGCCAGATATCATCTTTGCAATCAGCTATTTATCACGCTTCATGCAAGAACCAAAAATATGTCATTGGAAAGTAGTAAAGAGAATCTTGAGATATCTAAAGGGTACAATTGACCTTGGTCAGAGTACAAGAAGAATGAAAAATTCTTCTTGACGGGATATTCAGATTCAAATCATGCAGGAAACATGGATGATAGAAAGTCAACATCAGGCTTCGTCTTCTTTATGGGATCTATACTGATATCTTGGGGAAGCAAGAAACAAAACTTTATTTCCCACTCTTCTACAGAAGCAGAGTATCGAGCTACAAGTGAAGCTATTTGTGAAGCAATATGGCTATGCCGAATATTGGAAGGAATTGGTCTACCACAACAAAAATATGCTCCAGTATATGTTGATAATGAAGGAGTTCTGAAGCTTGTTCGCAATCCAATATTTCATGAGAGAACCAAGCATATTGAAGTACAAGTTCATTTCATACGCGAGCATGTCTTGAAGCACAACTTACAACTCCGATTCATGGCCCTGGTTGAACAGAAGGCAAATGTTTTCACTAAGTCACTTGCACGTGACAAATTCACACTGTTCAGAGAGTTCCTCTCCACTTCATTGGAAACTATGCAAAATTAAGGGGGGGAATGTTAGCATAATTTAGCATAGGCATATTTATTACATTTTATTTAATAATGTGCAACATGTGCACTCTAGTCTAGTGACTTGCATTCAATATTGTTATGTTGGATAACATTCAATATTGGTATTAGTAGTAATTACATGTGCATGTGAGATGGGTCTTATCATCTCGTAGTTGGTGCCTGATAGGGTGTCATGTCTATCCATATGAGGTTGTCTAATATCTATAAATATTACAGCTCTTGCATTGTTATGTAATCTGATTTCATGATCAATAATATTTGTGAGGCTTCCATCCCTCTTTGGTCATTGCAATCTTATTCTATTCTAGCATTTGGTATCGAGCTATACCATTATTATCAGCATTGTTGCAACACACGGGCGCATCGGTATAAATTATATCTCCCCATTTTGGGACTGCCATACTTGGACCCACCATTTTATGCCTCTTCATGGCTAAAACACTTCTCGAGGGGGCAATATGTATGTACCTAAAATTTTAGGGTACTGCACCGCCAGAACGATGTTACAATGCCCCAATGATGATATAGGTCACCTCGCAAGGTGTTCAGGATCCAGGAAAGTCCATCAAGTGTATGTCAGCATCCCAAATGCTTTGTCCATGTTTCTTTGTTTTTTTATCCCTTGCCCCATTTTTCTTGGCTTTTTGACCTTCAGTGATAAAACCACCACCCTACCAGGGTGGCAATCATGGGTGGCGGTCTCGTGACCGCCTCCCCGCCGAGTGGAGGCGGGCTGTAACCGCCACCCTACCAGTGGTGGTGGTCCTTCACGTATTTTCCAGCAATTTCCTTTGATCGCCACTCGTGTTATTTTTCAACATTTACCATCTTTTCTCATTTATTTTTGCTTGTATTTATGATTTTGGTTCCATGTAATAGTGTTTCTCCATTGTTTAATGGTAAAAGAGTTCTAGTTAGAGTTACCTTTGGGTGAATGTGAAATCTATAAATAGCTGGTTTGTTTTCAAACAAATGGCCGCCCCTCATCTTCTCAATTCCATTGCTTAGTCTTTCAATTTCTTGCTTATAATCGTAGTAATTTCATTTGTTACATGCATAATTAGTGTTGTTTTGCTATTTAGAGGCCACATGATCTCCTTGTTTTAGTTTCATTGTTGTTTCACACAATCAGTTAGAGTAAGGTAGTTTCACTTCAGTTTGGAATCCATTAGAGTTGCAGGTTATGTTCTTCACAGGAAGTAGTTATCGAATCTCTTGGTACACTTGTGTTGTATTCCCACAATAAATCCTGCTAGGAATTGCATAAGCCAAGATCTGTTCTCTTGCGCTATCCCTCTCCTACTCGCATTGTATTAGGTCTACATCCAAGGCTGCCATTGTTTGAATACTTTCTTTGTTGATGCTAGCATTATACACTTTTTTGGATTCACGTGAACATGAAGGAATGAGGAGATCACACTAAGGGGACAAGGTCACGCACTACTAGATTCACCACCTGTTCTACAAAAATCCATGTTCAAGCTATCAAAGTTCTAGTTAAAACATATCAAATAGAGTAGTGAATTGTTTCATTTGAGTTAATCTCGCTTTCGATATTGCGGGAAGTCTGTGAGGATTGATAGTTTCTGAGAAACTATGATTCATTCTTCACTTCTGAGGTAGGATCGAAAGTATTTTAATTAAATTAGATCATTTATTTGGTTATTTAGAATAGATTCACAACTGCATAGATAGGTAGCTATACTCGGCTACTTTGTTTGTTTTAATAAGTTTATTTGGTTAGTTGTCATTTTCTAGATATATTAGAATAGTTGTTATCTTAATTATATTAAAAGGTTTATGAAAAATACAAAAATAGAAGGATTTATATATGTTGTAGTTATACGTTGCATAATTAGTTTATTTTGTTTCAGTTAAGTTTGTATTATCTTTTGTATGACAATCACGGGACCTAGAGAGCCCATGGAATACATATTTGAACCAATAGCGCCTCAACCAAATATACTTACATCACTAGCTAACATAGATCAAGATCTTAGAATACAGGTATTCAAAACAACAACAGACCTACAAGAAGTTAGCACACAGCTGAGAGGATTAAATATAGAATACTATAAAGCATACACATTCTGGTCAAATCAGCCAAATTATAGGCTGCCTTGATAGATATCCATATGACTATGGAAGGACTTGAAAGAGAGAAAACACTTGGTTGTGATCCACTAGTTCCACAGCCAGGTGCAGGAGATATCCTCATCGATATAGACACTAGCTTATGCATTCAAGTTGCTAGAACACCTATAAGGTATTCTGAGAAAATTTCCCAAGTCCTAGTCCTAAACATAGAGGCCGAAAAGGCATACAACTATTGGATATTAGGAATAAGAGATTGATTTTGCACATGACCATAGGAGGTCCACAACAACCAAGAATTTATGGTTGTGACCCACATGTCCCACAACCCAATGGACCTATAAATCAATCAGACGTTGATGGCGGTTTGCGAATGTTAGTATTTAGGTCTTCTCCACTTCCACCGGATATTATCATACAACTATCCTTATTAGACGTAACAGCTAATCAAGCTAAAGATTTCTGGACTAGACTAGAGAATCACCCATAGAACCCCAGGGAATCCACCATATATCCAATTGCCATTTTATGACCCTGTCTCGAGATATACACGAAACAATCCTAGGTCATTTTCGACGTATCCCACAACCTATAGATCGGATCATGGTAGAGCTTGATATTGATTGGAGCCATCAAGTAGCCATCCTCACCAAACGTTCTATCACACCAATTCAGGTTAGAAGAGCCTTCTTTTCCTTAGACTCGTAGATTCCATTAGTGCATGTTGAAGACATAAGACTACCCAACTAGTATGTCCATACCACACGTATATTCCATCCCCACCCATTTGTCTCGGCACGACCTTGGGAGGTCGGGTGTGAGGAAGAGTTACTTGTAGATTCCCATGCTTGCATGTCACTTTTCCATCATACATAAAGCCTTAAGGGGAAGAGAACCCACTAAAAATTTGTGGATATTACACACAAAAATAAATTTATTTAAGCACCAACTTCACAAGAAGCATCAACCCCTAGTTTAGTAGAGCACCAACCGTAAAAGGAATACCAACCCCTAATTCAATGAAACACCAACTCCACAAGGAGGTTATAACTACATATGATGACCAATTACTAGCTTAGTCACTTGATTATGTTTTATCTCTGATAATTATCCTGCCACAACTGATGGAGATCACTTATTCAACTCACAAACCCTAGGACAAACCCTAGGTCTTCAACCTTGCTATTTCTTTCTATTTCTCAAATTGTCTTTCCTATAACCTCTTGCTCTCATGCTGTCATATATTCATTGATCTGAAACACATTTTATCTACCCTCAAATCATTCCTTTTTACTTGCAAACAACTCCCCTCTAGGTCACACTACTCCCCCATGCAAGACTAGCTCACCAAATGAGCCAAAACATCACTTTTATATGCAAATCTTCACTCTAACCCAAAGGAGTTCAGTCATAAACCTTTGGTTTTACCAATGCATCACTAAAAACATCCCATAAATTTTCCACAATAGCTACAAGTTACCCAAGTATTTTGGCCTAGCAAAAATCCTTCATTTCATTATCCAAAATCATTAAAACACATGCATTGGGATGCAAAAATTCTCCTCATTTCTAATCTATGCTTAGGAAAACTTCCATATTCATCAAACATGATAAATACATCATTTAAAAAATTAACCATGGTCACAATTTTTTTAACCAATCAAATAATTTCATTTAATGGATCAATATCTTTTATATTTCTCAAAACTATTGTTTCCTCACCCTTCACACCATAAAAATTCATAATGCCACCATATAACTTAAAATAAACCAAAAATGTTATGTAACCACTAAATGTAAATTTTAATACCTGTATAACACATCCAAACAAGTTTTATCTCATGAAACAATCACCTTTTAAAACCACAACCACTTTTGTCTTCACCAAAACAAGCTGCCCAAAAATCAGTTTTCCAAAATAAGTTGATAACTGCTCTTTCTGTCACTTTCAATACCTAAAAATAGATTAAATAGATGAAAAAATCACTCCCCTTCACTTGCTAGGTGTTATAAAGCATCAACTCAAACATTTGATGCCTCAAACAACTCAAAACTTCAGCAATTACGTTTTCTTCAAAGACTAGAAAAAATATTCCTACTCCCAAATTTATCTAGAAACCATATCAAATATCATCATCATGAGAAAAAATCATATAAATGGAAATATCTCTGAATATTATTTTCAACACAACTTGAATCACTTTCTAACTCTTCGTTAATCTCCTGTAATGTCCAATTTACCACAGACTGCTCCAAATTGTCCCAAAACTACCCTTTCACTAGTCAACCTAAATAGGGCTCAACTTGCACTTTTTCATCACAAACATGATCCAAAACATTCATATAAATCAATAAAAATTGACATAAATTTCACAATGAAAATTTAGTCCATACCTCATTTGGAAACTTTCTCCTCAAATTGGAACTCTTCAGAAAAACAAAATTTTTCTTGTGGGGCCCACGTATGACCACAAGATCTATCATACATTTATGGAAATATGGAAAATTCCTCTACAACATAAAATCATCAATTTTTATTAATAAATAAAAAATTGGCTTCTACATGCACTTTTCTGCAAACTTCTCGTAGCTAAGGTCTAGCCAGGGTTTCAAACAACTTAACTTCTTAATGATCATTCATAAAAATGTGACAATCAAACTACCTCATTATTTTTGTGAAATATTAATAGATGGACATAGAATATATGTATAAGATCTTATGTCCCCATGAAAATCATATAATTCACAGCGAGCATCAAAAGGTTCAACTTTGCTTGAAAATCGCACTCAAACTTACCCAGTTTTGCTAAAACTTGTATAACTTACAATTACTTCTTCAGAATGACCTGATACTTGGCATGATAAACCATTAAAAATCCTATACCTTCCCATAATCACCAAATATCTCATATATTCCTATAAATATCCAGCCATAGCGACTTACCCATGCTAAACTTCCTGTTCTCAACTATTTGCTTCCCAAAGACCTCAAATATGCATCTAACCTCAAAATTATGACCTGAAACTCACCACACACTTCAAGTACACTATAAAAATGTTGTAACAATAATCTAGAAAGAATTATTTTATCCAAATATCATGCCTCTACCTCATTCTGTATGCTTTAGAACTAGAAACATGCCTAGAAAGACCTGACTCAACCAAGAACGGACCATGTTGACCTCATATAGACCCATATACACTCATGAAACATCATATGGACCATGTTTTGAATCATGATAAACTCCAAAAACTCAATAATTCTCATACCATGATTCAACCTAGCAAACCAAACACCAAGACCACTTACAACACACCAAAATTTAACACTACCAATTAACCTTAATGTTCGACGTCTGATTGAAACATGATAGGGATTCATACATCACCAGGACACCCTTCTCCATCAATGGGGTTTGACATCAATGACAACACTAACCCAAAATGGAAAAGAATCTCCACCTTTGTCATTAATGGGAACCATCATTCATAAAAATTGATGGCTACTACCAATAAGACAACACATTGTTATCCAAAATGAGCCCCTTGCTCATTTTTTGGCTAACTCCCCTTCATTCCTTCCTTCCTTGTGCCTTAGTCAGAAATTTTTATTTTTTAGGCACTCAAAACCTCCTAGAAATGGATTCATTGGATAGAGCATCTTCTCATCTTTCCAAAATGGTAAAATTTTCCTCCTAACTCCTTGTATTTTTCAAGTTATGGCTCAGCGGAGTTTGGGAGGGAAATTTTCCCATGGGGAGTCTGCTGCCCTTTTAGAGGGCACCACGTGGCGGAGGATTGGCGGAGTGCAGAGAAACTTTGAAAATTTGCCAAAGTGTTTGGCGGGGGTGCAAAAGGAAATTTTTGGCCCGAAGGCCCGCCATCCAACAGGATCATGCCACGTGTCCTCGAGGTGTCGGGGGTCGGAGGGGCGAAGGAAAATTTTCCTTTTTGCCCAATCTAGGGAAAATAACGAAATATAAGCTTGCCACCCATGGCCCGCACCAATCAAAATGCACCACGTGTCCATGTGGCGACAAAAATATTAAGGCAGGCCCGCAGAGGAAAAAGAAGCAGGAAGGCCCGCAACCAATCAAAGCATGCCACATGGCATCGGAGCGGCGGGTGGTGGAGAATTTTGGGGAAATTTTCCCAAATGCAAAAAGGGAGAAAATTTCAAATTTTTGGCCCGCCAATTCAAATTTGCCCTAGTTTTTCCCTAAATCTTCAGAGGGGCATAACTTTCGATCCAGAGCTCAGATTTTCATGTTCTTTATATCATTGGAAAGCTGGTGAAATTATCTACATGATGGAGGGTTCAATTTTGCATTTTGATGGAGGATTTTGGGAGAAAATTGAAGAAACGTCCCTGGCACGAAAAAATGCGAAATGACATTTCAACCACCATTTTTAATGAAACATGGCTCGCTTTCTTCTCCAGTATGGTCCAAAACATTGGGGAATGAAATTTGAGGGTTCCCATGCCTTATTTATGGATTTGGTTGGTGGTTGAAACATTCTCCCACGTTTTCTCATGTTTCTCTTTCCTGAGCTCGAATTTTCATTGTAAAAGCTAGATTTGGCTCATTTTGAAGAGGTTGGACATGTTCTTGCTTTGCACTTTCCCTTTTCTTCCCCATCAAGTGGATTTATGGAGTTTCATACCTTTTATACAGACTACAACATGTGTTTTTCCTCCTGGCCATTGTAATGCACTGTATTGAACTTGGGAATGATAATGTATGTTTTGTGATTGAATTTTCCCAATCCTTTCATGTGTTTATCATTGTCTTTTGATCTCTCATTACATTCTAGTCTGTGCATATTTTGTGTTGTATTTCTTATGATTTGTGTAAATCTTGCAAAGTAGATGTCCACCACTCCTTTGGTGCATCACCTTGGTTAGATTAGGTTTATTTTCTTGCATCTTCTCAACCCTGTCTCCTTGGCAAGTTAGATTAGGTTTTATAAGTAAACCCTCTGCAAACTATTTATTTACACCTAAACAGAGGAGTTGAGGAACCAACCTCTAATCTAGAGATTATTTTCCCATTTTACAAGTCCCACACTTGGGGAAAATATTCAATGTTGTGCATTCACACTGGATGCCTAATATCAAACTAGAAATTTGATAAACATACAGGGAAGTCTTTGTGAATCTACAATAACATGTTTAGCACACCGGTGGGACCTTAGAGGTCTTCATCTTCATTGCAACAAAATTGATGTGCATTTGTTACAAGTTTCTTGCTTGAAAGAGCCCTGATATGCACATCTGGCGACTCCAAAGGAAAAATCAACTGGTTTTAGCAGTCCAAGTCTAAAAATTCATGAGAAGAATCAACACAAGGTCAAGAGTTGGAGAAGAAGAAGGATTGTTTGAGTATCTGCAGTTATCCCCAAGAAGAAGACAAAGAGGAAGGAGAATTCAAAGGTCTCCATCTCCACCAAATAGAACTTTATCAACTCCTCCACCTAGTAGACCTTTCCTCCAATCAAGGGAATGGCACAAAACAACCCCTATGTCAACTTCATTAAGCAGCAGGCCACTTGCTCTCAATGCACAAAATCAGTCCCAGTTGAAGAATTGAAGAACATTACATACTTTCTTGGAGAGAATTAGACTACTCCGTGATCATGTCAAGGATATTGCTAATATTTTGCAATCCATGAGATTGATGAGATGCAAATTTCTATCAAATTACCGGCATCTTCATTCAAAGGGAAAGCCTTGCAATGGTTCAGAGCCTTGTTGCATGAGCTCTATCCAAAATTGGAACCGTTATGCATAGCCCTCCATGAGCAGTTTGGAGAAAAGGAGATAACTTGTCTCTTTTGTAACAATTGACAACTATCAAGAGAGCTCCCAATGAGTAGCTAATGAGACTTTAACTTCAAATTTCAAAGGACTTTGGGAGAGAATTCCAGTGGCAAAGTGAGGCCAAAATCAGAAGCTGATTTTCTATACTATCTCAAAGCTTTGAATTTTGATATTTCTATGTTGATTCAATCTATGGGACGAACAACTATCCTGCTGCTTATAGCATTGCCATTAGAGCTGAAAATTATCCGATTCAATTTGGTAAGCTAGATCCTAGGCCTCCAATGCCATTGTATCCAAATTTAGAAAATCTAAGCACTAGTGCACCTACTTTAGCTCCTATTCCCACTCCTAGAAATTAGAGTTCAAATGAAGCTTCTACTTCATCCTCTAATGCTTCAAATGAACTTTAAGAAGTCATGAAGCAATTGCAAAATCTAGGCAATGAGCTGGTTACACTCAATAGGAAGCAAGCCCAAAGTTTTAGACCTTCTTATCAGCCTCAAGCTCAGCCTAATAGGCAGCCATATCATCCTCAGAGACCACCCAATCCAGCTGTAAATCAAAATCAAGTAAGACCTCTTGCCAATAGACCATTTCAGCCCTATAATCCCAATGCTACATCTGCCTCTAAAGCACTAGTGGCAATACAAAATAATATAGCTCAAGAGTATGATTGGTGTTTCCCATATAATGAACCTCACAACCAGTCTATGTGCTTCAATGGTGCTCTAAACCAAGCCTTAATGGTGACAAAAACCGGTGTAGAGGGTGAAGTGAGTCAAGAAACGAACCAACAATAAGGAACATCCCAGAAAAACTCAACTCCAAGTGATACCACACTTGTGAACTAGTAGGCAAAAGATTTTTGTGGCATGAATCAAACAACTTCTCAAAGTATAGCAGCCAACACAAGGTCAAAAAGGAGGAATATTGGTGAAGGGAAGCCATTGGCTCCAAGTGATCCACAATCTTCCACCACTCCACAAACTGCAAACAAAATGCAGTTCCAAACATGCAAGGACAGCCCAAGCCACCTCCTAGACCAACTCAGATGCCAGTTGTTGCTGCCCATGTGCAAGAAAGGAATGTGCAGGCCAAAGGATAGTAGAGAGATGCTTCTTCCCCATTTAGCATCATTGACCAGATGAAGAAGAAAAATGTAAACATATCAATGTGGGAATCACTATCCATCCTAGGCCAAAGAGATTTACTACAAGCTGCCATGAAGAATTGGTCACTTCAAATCAGCAAGTTCACATGTAAGAGAAGGTACTCACAAATTCTATCCAGCCTGAAGGGAATCATGGAGGATAACAAGGTAAAGTTTGAAGCCCCCTCCATTCCATGTTTCAATGATCATTGGGGATAAATTAGTACATAATTGCATGATTGATTCCGGGGCAAGTAGTTCTATAATGCCTAAGCAAATAGCTGATCAGTTGGGCCTCCAATATGAAGTCATATCCAAAGGGGTAGTGCAATTAGATGGGACAACAGTAACAACAGTGGGAGTGATTAAATATTTGAGCCTTACTTTGCATGCATGCCCCAACATTGTTGTTTTGCAAGATGTCTCAGTGATAGATTTACCACCACTCTTTGCCCTATGTTTGTCAAGGGATTTCATAGCTAAAATTGGAGGTTACTTATCTACGTTGATTGGTCACACATGTTGTTTAGAACAAGATATGGAACCAAGGCCACAATCAGGTCTGAACCTATTGCAAACTTTCACATTGAGCCTCATACTCCAAGCCAAATCAATGCCAATTATTCAACATTTGATCAAGAGGATTATCCAAGCATAGATGAAGCTGACACCAAAGTTGGAAGCATCCCAGATTTGAATCTTGATGAATGGGAAAAAGGTGCATGCTTTTGATCCCTACCAAGAAATAGAAGAATCTAAGCTAGGAGTCTATTGCATACATGAAGAAAATCAGCCTATTCCTAGCATCACCAAGCCAGACCATAAGGATGAAAATGAGGTATGGCAGTTGTTCTTTGATGGATCAAGAAGTAGACAAGGTGTAGGAGGGGGAGCTATGCTTGTTTCACCTCAAGGAATTAAGTATTATTCAGCTTTTAGATTTCAGTTTGCATGTTCTAACAACACTGCTGAATATGAAGCTTTGATATAAGGATTACATTGGTCAATCAAGAGAGGTATAAAGAACTTACAAGTCTTTGGTGACAGTGAACTGATTGTCAACCAAGTTAAGGGTAGCATGTTTCCAAAATGATCTACTCAAGTGTTACAAAAATAGGGTGTGGGACCTCATTGAATATTTTGAGGGCTTTGGCATCAATTCCATCCCTAGGAAAGAAAACCAAGCTGTTGACAAGCTTGCAGCAGTTAGGGCAGCCTTTGATGTTGTTGAAAGTATCAAGAAAGATAAAGTACAGCCAAGCATTCATGTGATTGTAAGGCCTTTAGTGCCAGACAACAATGTAAGTTGGAAAGTGTTTGAAAATGATCAACAAATCATCAATTTCTTGCAAGAAGAAGCTGAGTTCTCAGCTAAAAATTAGGGAAAATTAGAATAGTATGGTGATCAGGTGGTACAGCTGAGAACCAACAAATTGCCAAAAGGACTTGTCACTTTGGAGTCCATTTTTAATCCTAATGATCAATTTAGGAAGGAGAAAGCAAATATCCAAGTCAAGGGAGAAGATTCAATGCCCATCTTGGTGGGAGAAGGCAAGTCACTTCAAATTGGTAAAGTGACAACCGAGCAAGAAAGGTATGAGTTTATGCAACTTTGTCAAGAGTTCCTTGATGTATTTTCTTGGAGCTATGAAGATTTGAAAGGTTTCAATCCCAAGTTAGCTCAACACACTATTGAATTGGATCCAAGTGCTAAACCCATCAGGAAAAAACAAAGGCCAGTCAATCCACACATGGAGCCTCTCATGAAAAAGGAATTGAATAAGTTAATAGAGGCAAGTATCATATTTCCCATCAAGCATTCTAGTTGGGTAGCAAACTTGGTTCCAGTTAGAAAGAAGAGTGGAGAAATCAGATTGTGTGTAGACTTCAGAGATTTGAATAGAGCATCTCTCAAGGATCATTACCCACTTCCTTCTATGGAGCAGATTTTACAAGTTGTTGCTGGCTCTGAAAGGTTTTCATTGCTAGATGGTTATTCAGGGTACAATCAGATCATGGTAAAGGAAGATGACCAATTCAAGACAACTTTTAGAGCCAAATGGGGAACTTATGCATATAGAAAAATTCCATTTGGGCTATCCAACACTGGAGATACCTTCTAAAGGTCAATGGATATGGCATTCAAGGATTTGATTAACAAAATGGTGCTAATATACTTAGATGATATCACTGTTTTTTCTAAAAATGCAGCAGACCATCTCTTTCATTTGAGACAAGTGTTCTAAATATGTAGAAGATTTGGGGTATCCTTGAATCCCAAAAATGTTTTTTCTAGCTCATGAAGGAAAGCTCCTTGGCCATATTGTCTCCAAAGAAGGATTGGCAATTGATCTAGAGAGAGTTGAAGCCATAAGAGCACTACCATTTCTAAGCCACAAGACAACCCTTCAAAGTTTCTTGGGAAGAATAAATTTTGTTCAGAGGTTTGTCCTAGATTTTGCAGCCCTTGTCAAGCCTATAACCATGATGTTAAAGAAAAGCATCACTTTCAAACGGACAGTTGAAGGTAAGGAAAGTTTTGAGGCAATCAAAGAGGCTATCTCACAAGCTCCAACTCTCATTAACCCAGATTTCTCCAAAGATTTCATCCTTTATGCATTTGGAGGTGATGATACTATTTATGCAACTTTGGTATAGTGTAACAAAGAAAATGATGAGAAGCCAATTTCCTTCTTTAGCCATATCTTGGAGGACTATGAGGTGAGATATTCTTTCATTGAGAACCATGTCCTTGCAGTGATTAGGAGCTTGAAGAAATTTAAGCATCTAGTTTCAAATAACAAGGTTCAACTACTGGTTTCTCATGTGGGAGTTAAAGACTTCCTCCTCAACAAGGACCTAAATGAAAAAAGAGTAGAGTGGATCACTCGTGTCATGGAGTATGACATTGAGATCAAAGTCACCAAGTTGGTAAGAGGAAAAGGATTGTGTGAGCAGCTAGTCTTGAGCAAACCAATGGAAGCATGCAATGCGAAGAAGAGGTTGTTTTGGCGTTGCAAGATAAGCATTAATAAAGAGGTGTTCAAGAAGAGAATGATGGTGTCCTCACTCCTTGCTGGACCCAAGACATAATGAACTTCCTACACATAGGCCTATGCCCTCCGGAGATGAACAAAACCAAGAGGAGACACTTTAGATTGTAGGCTGTCCCATATGCCCTTATTGATGGTGTTTTGTTCAAGAAAGATGTAAATGGAGTGTTGCTGAGATGCATTGGTACAAATCAGATTAGTAGAATGCTGGAAGAGTTCCATGGTGGATCAGCTGGGGGTCATTTTACACCAAGAGTGACAACTCTCAAGATCATGAGGGTTGGCTATTATTGGCCCAAGATTTTTAGTGATTGTTATGCATGGATCAAGAGGTGTAAGAATTGTGCATTCTTCACAGGTAAGGAGAGATTAGCTACCCTTCCATTGCATCCAATTTCAGTTGAGTAGCCATTCATGCAATGGGGTTTGGACTTCATTGGAGTTATTAACCCAAACTTAAGCCAAGGACACAAGTAGATTCTAACAACAATAGATTACTTCACCAAATGGATCAAGTGGCACTTAAAGAAGTGAATGAATCTAACATCCTAGACTTCTATGAAGGGATAGTAACCAGATTTGGCATACCTATCACAATAGTATCAGATAATGCATTGGCATTCATAGGATCTAAGGTAACTGAATGGGCTGTTAAAAATGGGATTTATCTAAGCACTTCATCAAATTATTACCCTCAAGGTAATGGCCAAGCTGAGTCTACCAATAAGAACTTGTTAAGGATCATCAAGAGGACTCTTGATGAAAATCAGAGGTCTTGGCACACTAAATTGAAATCAGCCTTGTGGGCTAATAGGATAACTCCCAAGAGATCCACAGGTAACTCTCCATTCAAGCTTGTTTATGGAAGAGAGGCAATCTTGCCCATGTCACTTGAGTTGCCAACATTAAAACTCATGAAGCAGTTATAATTTTTGGAGTTTGGACCCATGGAGGTTAGATATGTAGAATTGATGGAGCTCCAAGAAATCAGAGATCATGCAGCCTATGCAATGGAGAAGGACCAAGCCTTGATCAAGAGGATCTTTGATAGGAAAGCTAATGCTAGAGCCTTCCAAGTTGGAGATCTAGTGTTAAAATGGGATGCAGATCGAGAAAAGCCAGGAAGGCATTCAAAATTTGATGCCATTTGGAGTGGCCCCTACATGGTCACAAAGTTTAAAGATAGTAATGCCTTCCAATTGTCTACATTGGATAGTGAAGAACTACAGATTCCAGTCAATGGAATCCATCCGAAGCATTCACATCGAAGGAAACTCTCCACCTTGTACATATTAGCTTATGTTTTCATTCCTCTAAGTTCTTGTGCACATTTTTTTGTTGTAGCTTAGTTTTTATTTCCTAAGTGCTTTAGCACAAGCTTTCTATTCTAGAGATGTAGTTTGCAGGCCTTGCCCCATATCGAGATAATGTTCTACTCTCCATATTCCTCCTTGCATTTTTATAATCAGTTGGGGTACTAAGAAGAGAATTTGATGACTCCATGCCCAATGGATTGCTTGAGCACCTGGTAATTTCATCCAACAGACAGATGACCCCTCCGAGTCACCAAAATTTTTATCCAAAATGAGCCCTTTGCTCATTTTTGGCTAAATCCCCTTCATTCCTTCCTTCCTTGTGCCTCAGTCAGAAATTTTTATTTTTCAAGCACTCAAAACCTCTTGGAAATGGATTCATTGGATAGAGCATCTTCTCAACTTTCCAGAATGGTAAAGTTTTCCTCCTAACTCCTTGTATTTTTCAAGTTATGGCTTGGCGGAGTTTGGGAGGGAAATTTTCCCATGGGGAGTCCACCACCCATTCGAGAGGGTGCCACGTGGCGGAGGATTGGCGAGTGTAAAGGAAACTTTGAAAAATTGCCAAAGTGTTTGGCGAGGCGCAAAGGAAATTTTTGGCCCGAAGGACCGCCATCCAATAGGATCATGCCACATGTCCTCGGGGCATTGGGGGTTAGAGGAGCGAAGGAAAATTTTCCTTTTACCCAATCTAGGAAAATAACGAAATATAAGCCCGCCCCCCACCCGCGCCAATCAAAACGTGCCACATGTCCATGTGGAGAAAAAAATATTAAGGTAGGCCCGTAGAGGAAAAAAGAAGTCGGGAAGGCTCGTGACCAATCGAGCATGCCACGTGGCATCGGAGTGGTGGGCGGTAGAGAATTTTGGGGAAATTTTCCCAAATGCAAAAAAGGAGGAAAATTTCAAACTTTTGGCCCGCCAATTGAAATTTACCCTAGTTTTTCCCTAAACCTCCGAGAGGGGCATAACTTTCGATCCGGACCTCGATTTTCACGTTCTTTATATAATTGGAAAGCTAGTGAAATTATCTACATGATGGAGGGTTCAATTTTAAATTTTGATGGAGGAATTTTGGGAGAAAATTGGAGAAACGTCCCTGGCACGAAAAAATGCGAAATGACATTTCAACCACCATTTTTAATGAAACATGGCTCACTTTCTTCTCCAGTATGGTCAAAAACATTGGGGAATGAATTTTTGAGGGTACCCATGCCTTCTTTAATGATTTTCCAAGTGGTTGAAACATCCTCCCATGTTTTCTGCATTTCTCTTTCCGAGCTTTAATCCTCATTGTAAAAAGCTAGATTTGGCTCATTTTAAAGAGGTTGGACAAGTTCTTGCTTTGCATTTTTCCCTTTTCTTCCCCATAAGGTGGATTTGTGGAGTTTCATACCTTTCATATAGACTACAGCACGTGTTTTTCCTCCTAGCCATTGTAATGCACTGTATTGAACTTGGGAATGATAATGTATGTTCTGTGATTGAATTTTTCCAATCCTTTCATGTGTTTATAATTGTCTTTTGATCTCTCATTACATTCTAGTCATCTGTGCATATTTTTTGTTGTATTTCTTATGCTTTTTGTAAATATTTCAAAGTATATGTTCACCACTCCTTTGGTGCATCACCTTGGTTAGATTAGGTTTATTTTCTTGCAACTTCTCAACCCTGTCTCCTTGACAAGTTAGATTAGGTTTTATAAGTAAACCCTCTCGCAAACTGTTTATTTGCACATGAGAACAGAGGATTTTAGGAACCAACCTCTAATCTGGAGATTCTTTTCCCATTTTTACAATTCCCACACTTGGGGAAAAGATTCAATGTTGTGCATTCACTTTGGATGCCTAATAGCAAACTAGAAATCGATAAACATCCAAGGGTCTTTGTGAATCGAACTAACACACACTAACTGACCTCAAATTCATGTTTTTGAGCTTCTCTCCCCCTTTACAATCTATGAAAAAGGCTAAAATGGGTCCACTATATGTAAAATGACAAAATGGGACTAGAAACATGGACAACAATGCAAAAATTGACTTACAAAACCAATAAGCTCCCCCTGGGACTGAACTTCCTTCTCTTTGACTCCTTCATAGTAGCATGTCAAAATGCATGGACATGTAATGACCCACAAAAATTCTCCCCCTTAGTTGATACATCTTCAATTTATCCTTCATTCAAGTTAGAACATCTTCTTCTAGGTCTATTCATGCTCAAAGCCAAGGTTACACATCACAAAGCTCTATTTTTCCCTCCTTCAAGTCTAAAAAACATTATGACAGTCCTTTGATAGATGCAAAAACTCATATCAATAATCATACTTACCTCTTCTTGGTCCATATCATGCTCAAGATCACAAAGTTTACCTTAATAGTTGTTAAGCTACACATTAGGAAACTTGGAATTAAACAACATTTTCAATACATTCTTGAGGAAGGCTGTTGGTGTGAAATCACAAAGCACCCATGGGACTCGCAATGTGATGGGTTGAAAGTCTCGGTCAATTGCACAACATGGAGCTTTTCCCAAGTGCGGGACCTCGCGAAATCAGAAAAAGCTCTCGGATGAAGGCCGGTTCCTATTCCTCTATTCAGATGCACACGTAGAAAATGCAGAGGGTTTACTAAAAACCTAATCTAACTTGCCAAGGAGACAGGGTAAGAAAATGCATGAAATAAAACCTAAACTACAAAGGTGATGCACCGAGGAATGAAGAACACCTGTCTTGCCAAATAAACACAGACCATTAAAATGCAATGCAAGATCATACACAGATAGCCAGATTCACAGTGAAAGATCAAGGGGATGCAAATGAATACAGAGAGGGTTGAGAATCATCCACAGACATGTATTAATTTTCTCCAAGGATTGATACAACACACTGCAAAATGCCAAGAGGCAAAGATACATTACAGTTTCAAATGGGAGGTTTGAACTCCACAAGTTCACCTGCCAAAGAGAAGAAGGGAGGGGCAAAAATAGAAATGTCCAACCTTTAGAAAGAAGCCCCTCCTTACAATTTATAGGAAGAATGAGAGAGAAAAGAGAGAGGAATTCCAAAACTACCCCAACCACCTCTAGATTGCACTTAACTATCTCATTATGGTGGTAGGTGAGAACCCCAGCGAACCCAAAAGTGGCGAACTGTATTCTTTATTTTTAAGAATTTTTTCTCACCCAATTGAATATATCAAGTCGTATTTGGATAGAGGACCTTGTAAGCTTTCCAAAAAGTCCAACCTTGCATGAATCTGAGCTCCCAGTCAAAAGTTATGGCCATTTGAATATCTGCGCCAGGGTCTGCTTCCTGTCAGCGCTCAAAATGTTGCGCCTCCTGAAGGTGCGCCATAGGCGCATCCATGTGTGTGTCGACATCCTCTTCCATGTGCCAAGGGTGCATCCTTTACCCTGTTGACACTCCGTGTCGTGCGCCCATTCTGTGCGCCTTGGGTGCACCATTTCCTCTGTCGACACTCCATGTCGTGCGCCCATTCTGTGCACCTTGGGCGCGTTAGGGATTTGAGATTCTTTGATTTCTCCATTCTCCTGCTTATCTATATCTACGGGGAAAAGATATATACAACAATTTGGCGACTCAATGGGATCACCTGCCTGCTAGGTAGAAGATCAGTGGCCTTTTAGCAATCCATTGGGCATGGAGTCATAAGCAATAACCTGAAACCAACCTGATATCTGATCCCGAACCTGATACCACAACTTCTTCTCTGACAGCATTCTGAAATGTAGAAAATCAACCTGAGAGGAACAAAACCTGTGCCGAAGCACTTAGGGAAACAGAAACCTAACTACAACAAGACAATGTGCATACGCACTTAGAGGAATTGAAATCTAGGCTAATATTTACAAGGGTAGAAATTTTCTCTTTTCAGTAGCAATGTTTAAGATAGATTCTGTTGACCGGAATTGGGAGTTCTTCTCCGTCCAATGTAGACAATTGGAAGGCATTGCTATTCTTACATTCCATGACCATGTAGGGGCCACTCCAAATGGTGTCAAACTTGGAATGCTTTCCGGTTTTTCCTGATCTGCATCCCATTTCAGAACTAAGTCTCCTTCCAAGAAGGTCCTTGCTCTTGCTTTCTTATCAAACCATCTTTTCACTAAGGCCTGATCTTTCTCAATTGTTTGAACTGCATGTTCTCTAATTTCTACCAATTCCATCAACTCTGCATACCGGGCCTCCATTGGTTCGAACTCAGCCAACTCCAATTGTTTCATGAACTCCAATGCAGGCAGTTCTAATGATATAGGCAATACTGCCTCTTTTCCATAGACCAACTTGTAAGGGGAATTACCTGTAGACCTCTTTGGTGTTATCCTGTCAGCCCACAATGCTGATTTTAGCCTGGTATGCCATGTTCTTTGATTTTCATCCAGAGTCCTCCTGATGATTCTTAGCAAATTTTTGTTCGTGGACTCTGCCTGTCCATTACCCTGCGGGTAATAATTTGAAGAGGTGCTCAAGTAGATTCCATTCTTGACAGCCCATTCTGTAATCCTGGAACCTATGAATGCCAATGCATTATCTGATATGATAGTGGCCGGCACACCGAACCTGGTCACTATTCCTTCATAAAACTCTAGTATATTAGACTCGTTTGCCTCTTTGAGCGCTACTGCTTCAGTCCACTTGGTGAAATAGTCCGTTGCCATGAGAATCCACTTGTGGCCTTGGCTTGAGTTTGGATTGATGACCTCGATGAAGTCCAATCCCCATTGCATAAATGGTTGGTCAACCAGAATTGGGTGCAATGGAAGTGTTGCTTGTCTTTCTTTTCCTGTGAAGAGTGCACATTTCTTGCACTTTCTTATCCATGTATATAGATCCATCAAGACCGGCCAATAATACCCTGCCTTCATTATCTTGAGAGCTATTACTTGTGGGGAAAAATGTCCTCCAGAATCTCCATCGTGAAAATCTTGTAACACCCTCTCAATTTGACCTATCCCAATGCACCTCAATAGAACTCCATTGATGTCTTTCTTAAACAAAACACCATCAACAAGCACATATGGAATGGCTTGTAATCTGAAGTATCTCCTCTTTGCTTTGCTCATTTCTAGAGGGCATAGGCCTATCTGTAGGAAGTGTATCATATTCTGAGTCCAACAAGGAGTAGGCACGTCATCATTTTCTTGTTCTTGATTATCCTGTAGTACCAAGGCAGTCTCATTTTCATCACCAGCTTCAACTTGTTGACTCAAGGCTAGTTACTCACATAGTCCCTTCCCACGTACTAGTTTGGTGACCTTGATCTCGATGTCATATTCCATGACACGAGTTATCCATCCTGCACGTTCCTCATTCAGATCCTTGTTTAGAAGGAAGTCCTTGACTCCCGCATGAGAGACTAATAATTGGATCTTGTTGTTTGAGACTAGGTGCTTGAATTTCTTTAAGCTTTTGATTACCGCAAGGACATGATTTTCAATGAAAGAGTACCTAGTTTCGTATTCCTCCAAGCCTTGACTGAAGAAAGCAACTGGTTGTTCTAATCCTTCTTTGTTTTGTTGTACTAGGATTGCAGAAATCGTGTCCCCACCACCAAAGGCATATAGCACGAAGTCCTTGGAGAAGTCTGGATTGACGAGAGTCGGAGCTTGAGATATAGCCTCTTTTATTGCCTCAAAACTTGCCTTGCCTTCAGATGTCCACTTAAATGCCATACTCTTCTTTAACATCAGCGTTATTGGCTTCACAAGAGCAGCAAAATTTGGAACAAATCTGTGGACAAAATTGATCCTTCCCAAGAAGCTTTGAAGAGCCTTCTTGTGACTTGGCAATGGCAATGCTCGAATTGCTTCAACTCTTTCTGGGTCAATCGTCAACCCCTCCTTTGAAACAATATGGCCTAGAAGTTTTCCCTCGTGAGCCAAGAATATGCATTTTTTGGGATTCAATGATACCCCAAATCTTCTACATCTCTGAAATACTTGCCTCAAATGACAGAGGTGATCCGCTGCATTTTTTGAGAATACAGTGATATCGTCAAGATATATCAAAACTATTTTATTGATCAACCCCTTGAATGCCATATCCATTGCCCTTTGGAAGGTGGCTCCAGCATTTGATAGCCCAAATGGCATTTTCTTGTAGGCATAGGTCCCCCATTTGGTGGTGAAAGCCGTCTTGAATTGGTCATCTTCTTTCACCATCACCTGATTATACCCTGAGTAGCCATCTAGGAGAGAGAATCTCTCTGAACCGGATACTACTTGCAATATTTGTTCCATTGAAGGAAGTGGGTAATGGTCTTTGAGAGATGCCCTGTTGAGGTCTCGGAAGTCCACACATAACCTAATTTCTCCACTCTTCTTCCTGACCGGAACCAAGTTCGCAACCCAGCTTGAGTGCTTGATCGGGAATATAATGCTTGCCTCGATTAGCTTGTTAAGCTCTTTCTTCATTAGAGGCTCAATGTGAGGGTTGACTGGTCTCTGCTTCTGCCTGACGGGCTTAGCATCTGGATCCAATTCTATGGTATGTTGTGCCAAATTTGGATTGAATCCTCTTAAGTCTTCATAGCTCCAAGCGAAGACATCTGGAAATTCTTGGCAAAGCTGTGTGAAATCTGATTTCTCCTGCTCAGTGGCCACTTTGCCAATTTGAAGTGTTTTGCCTTCCCCAACCGGAATTGGTTCTGAATCTTCTCTCTTGACCTGTATGTTAGCCTTTTCCTTACGGAACTGGTCGTTAGGGTTGAAGATAGACTCCAATGTTACTAAACCCTTGGGAAGCTTGTTTGTCCGTAGCTGCACCACTTGATCTCCATATTGCTGCTCTAGCCTATCCTGATTTCTAGCTGAGAATTCAGCTTCTTCTTGCAAGAAATTGACGATCTGTTGATCGTTCTCAAACACCTGCCAGCTTGTGTTATTATCTGGAACTGCTGGCCTTACAACCACATGGATGTGTGGCTGCATTTTTCTCTTCTGATGTTGTCAACCACATCAAACGTTGCTCCAACTGCTGCGAGCCTATCTGCGGCTTCATTTTTCTTCCTGGGTATGGACACAATGTTGAAAGCTTCGAAATCCTCAATGAGGTCCCATACCCTATTCTTGTAGCTCTTTAGCAAGTCGTTCTTTGTAGCATGTTGCCCCCTAACTTGGTTGACGATTAGCTCGCTATCTCCAAACACCTGTAAGTTCTTTATGCCCCTTTTCCTGGCCCAATGAATTCCATGAATCAAGGCCTCGTATTCGGCGGTGTTATTTGAACAAGAAAACTGGAAACGAAAAGCTGAATAATACTTGATGTCTTGTGGCGAAATTAACATTGCACCACCTCCAGCACCTTGTCTGCTTCTCGAACCATCGAAGAATAATCTCCAAACTTTGTTTTCATCTTTTTGTTCAGGCTGAATGATGTCAGGAATGGGTGAATTTTCCTCGTGTATACAATACACGCCCAATTCAGATTCTTCAATTTCCTTGTATGGGTCAAATTCATGACTTTTGTTTGCCCATTCATCCAAAGTTAAATCAGGAATTCCCTCGACCTTAGTACCTGCTTCTAGATCACTTGAACACTCCTCCTGATCAAAGGTGAGCAATTTGCATTGATAGGACTTGGTACATGAGGCTCAATATGGAAATTGGCAATTGGTTCTGACCTGATTGTTGCTTTGGCTCCATACCTTGTCCTAAAAATCATGTGTGACCAATCTGCAGATAAATATCCACCGATTTTTGCAGTGAAGTCTCTTGATAGACACAACGCAAAGAGTGGCGGAAGGTCAATCACAGACACATCTTGCAAAACTGTAACATTAGGACAGGAATGTAGTGTTAGGCTTAACCCCTTGATGACTCCAACAGTCCCTACTGCCGTTCCATCTAGCTGTACTACTCCTTTCAGCACTGGCTCATATTTCAAACCCAGCTGATCCGCTATTTGCTTGGCATCACTGAACTACTGGCCCCTGAATCTAACATGCAGTTGTGCACCAAGTGGTTTCCAACAATCAATGAAACATAGAAAGGTGGAGGCTTCAAATTTTTCTTGTCTGGCCCCCATCATGTTGCACTGCATTAGTGAGAACTTTCTCATGTCCCTGGTTTGATACATTTGTGGCAGACCAATTAGCCATTGCAGCTTGCAGTAAGTCTCGTTGTCCTGGGATCGCCAGTGATTCCCACATGGAAATGTTCACATGTGTCTTCTTCATTTGATCGATGATGTTGAAAGGGGATGAACTGTCCTTTTGCTGCCCCTTACTTGGTACAACCTTTTCTGGAACTTGAACAGGTGCATGTGTTGCTAGCAACAGGTACCTTAAGCTGATTTTGCACATTTGGAGCTATGTTTGGTCTGCTGACCCCTTGTTGTGTAAGAGTGGGTTGAGAAACAACTGGATTAGATGGTTGTCCCTCTTCTATGCTTCTCTTCTTTGACCGTGTGTTGGCAGCCACGCCTTGAAAAGGCTGTTGGTTAACTCCACAGAAGTCTTCCGTCTGCCAATTGGCCAATGTGGTCTCTGTTGGAGGTCCTTCTTGTTGCGTTTCTTGCTGCTGATTCCCCTCCTGGCTTGGTTCTTGAGGAACACCAATGGTTTGCACCATCAAGGCCTGATTCAGTGCGCCATTAAAACATGCTGACTGATTGTGAGGTAGATTGCAAGGGTAACACCAGTCGTACTCCTGTGCCATGTTGTTTTGCGTTGGAACCAAGGCTCTTGAGGATGTCGTTGCATTTGGATCATACGGCCGAAATGGCCTGGCAGCTTGAGGTTGTCCTTGGTTTTGGTTTTGATTTGCAGCCTGAGGTGGTGGTGGTCTATTCTGTTGGTATGAGGGCCTAGCCTGCATAGCTTGTGAGGCGATACTGAGTCTAGCACTTTGAGCTTGCTGTCTTTTGATAGTCACTAGCTCATTTCCGAGGTTCTGCAGTTGTTTCATGACCTCTTGCAATTCCTTTGAAGTATTTGAAGATGTGGATGCCTCATTATTGCTTTGATTTCTAGGAGTTGGAATGGGATTCAACTCTGGTGCTTGACTGGTTGTAGGATTTCCCATATCTGGATAGAGAGGCATCGGTGGCCTTGGTGCAAGCTTGCCAGCTTGGATCAAACAGTTCTCTGCTCTGATCGTTGTGTCGTAGGCCCCTGGCAGCGTTGTCCCTCCCATTGATTGGATCATCATGGCTATGTTTGAATTTATAGCCTTTAAGAAATAAAGGAATGCTCCTTCGGCGGTTGGTCTAACAGCTATTGGGATCCTGTCCCATGTCCGTTGGAACCTGAAGTTGAAGTCTGCCATTTGTTCGTTAGGAGCCCTTTTGATTGTTGTCAGCTGTTCCAATAAGGACAAATTGTCCGCCCTCTCCCTGAATTGGCTACAAAGAGCTAAACAAAGTTGGTCCCAATTCGTAATGGACCCTGCTGCTAAGCTCCTAAACCATTGTAAGGCCTTACCTTTGAAAGATGAAGCCAACAACTTGACCGCAACATCCATTTCATTTATTTCGTGAATTACACATGCATTAGCAATATCCTGGATGTGATCAATAGGAGTAGTATGATTTTCTCCTGTGAAATAGGGTATGTTCTTTAGTGCTGCAATTGGAATTTGATTATGAGCATTTAGGGCAAGTGGACTACTACCCGTGAAATTGACAAAGGGATTCGGTGGTAGATGTGCCATTATGATTGGCCTAAGAACCCTGGTCGATGCGAGAAAAGGCCTACCAGGTGGAGGTGTAGACAAAGTCCTGTTAGGTGGAGATGGTGATCTTTGTGGTCTTCTTCCTCTCCTTCCTCTGCTGGTGAAAGTTGCAAGTGGAAAAATAGCCCCTCTTCTCGAGTATTGGACCTGGTTTGAATTCTTCTCATATGCCTGGGCAACCTTTGCTGCTACACCGCTGAATTCTATCCCCTTCGGAGTCGCCAGATGTGTTAGAAAGTGAGCCTCAAAAGGCTAGATCCTGCCAAGTTACACACCAAACCTGACAATATTTAAAAATAGAAATTTGAAAGACCTGTATTTTTGATATTTTAGAGTTTGGAACTTGATTCTGGAATGACAGTCCTGAAAACCCAAAAATGCCAGACTTCCGAAAACCTGAAATCTGAAAATCAAAAAACCATGAAATTTTGAAAGTCAAAATCTCAAAAATCTAAGAATACCCTTTTGAAGATTATCCCCTATCTATCAACTGGTGAAATTTTGACTTGTTTCGAGCGAGTTAAGTCCTTAAAAATCGATTTTAAAGTTCAGCCTGGAAGGTGGAAAAAACTGAACTGTAAAACCTGCAATTTTTTAAGTCCGAATTTCTTGAAAGTTCCTTCAAACTGTGGAATGACCTCTTGGTCCCACCGGGCATGCCAAAACTGTTGGTGGTCGCACGGTGGCTTAAGATTTTCTATTTGATAATGAGACACCTCTGAAAGATGAAACTCTAACTCGTGATGTCCCATCGGGCGTGCCAAAAGCTGTTTTGGTGCGAAATCACAAGCACACCCTGGGACTCTGCAACGCGATGAGTTGAAAGTCTCAGTGCGACTACACAACATGGAGCTTTTCCCAAGTGTGGGACCTTGCGAAATCGGAAAAATCTCTCCGGATGAAGGCCGGTTCCTATTCCTCTCTTCAGATGCACACGTAGAAAATGTAGAGGGTTTACTAAAAACCTAATCTAACTTGCCAAGGAGACGGGGTAATAAAATGCATGAAATAAAACCTAAACTACAAAGGTGATGACCGAGGAATGAAGAACACCTGTCTTGCCAAATAAACACAGACCATTAAAATGCAATGCAAGATCATACACAGATAGCCAAATTCACAGTGAAAGATCAAGGGATGCAAATGAACACAGAGAGGGTTGAGAATAATCCACAGACATGTATTAATTTTCTCCAAGGATTGATACAACACACTGCAAAATGCCAAGAGGCAAAGATACATTACAGTTTCAAATGGGAGGTTTGAACTCCACAAGTTCACCTGCCAAAGAGAAGAAGGGAGGGGCAAAAACAGAAATGTCCAACCTTTAGAAAGAAGCCCCTCCTTACAATTTATAGGAAGAATGAGAGAGAAAAGAGAGAGGAATTCCAAAACTACCCCAACCACCTCTAGATTGCACTTAACTATCTCATTATGGTGGTAGGTGAGAACCCCAGCGAACCCAAAAGTGGCGAACTGTATTTTGCATTTTTAAGAATTTTTTCTCACCCAATTAAATATATCCAGTCGTAGTTGGATAGAGGACCTTGTAAGCTTTCCAAAAAGTCCAACCTTGCATGAATCGAGCTCCCAGTCAAAAGTTATGGCCATTTGAATATCTGCGCCAGGGTCTGCTTCCTGTCAGCGCTCAAAATGTTGCGCCTCCTGAAGGTGCGCCATAGGCGCATCCATGTGTGTGTCGACATCCTCTTCCATGCACCAAGGGTGCATCCTTTACCCTGTCGACACTCGTGTCATGCGCCCATTCTGTGCGCCTTGGGCGCACCATTTTCTCTGTCGACACTCCGTGTCGTGCGCCCATTCTGTGCGCCTTGGGCGCACCATTTTCTCTGTTGACACTCCGTGTCGTGCGCCCATTCTATGCGCCTTGGGTGCACCATTTCCTCTGTCGACACTCTATGTCGTGCGCCCATTCTGTGTGCCTTGGGCGCACCATTTCCTCTATCGACACTCCGTGTCGTGCGCCCATTCTGCGCCTTCGGGCATTTCATTTTCTCTGTCGACACTCCCGTGTCGTCGCCATTCTCTGTGCGCCTTGGGCGCATCATTTCCTCTGTCGACACTCCGTGTCGTGCACCCATTCTGTGTGCCTTGGGCGCACCATTTTCTCTGTCGACACTCCGTGTCGTGCACCCATTCTGTGCGCCTTGGGCGCGTCAGGCATTTGAGCTTCTTTGATTTCTCCATTCTCCTGCTTGTCTATATCTACCGGGAAAAGATATATACAACAGAACTTCACAAGATTTTAGGTATCCACGAGCTTCATGAAAAACACTATCATCATTCATTACTCTCCATTGAATCTTCCTTAAAGACCTATATCAGTGACCAAAATATCTCCCATGAGCTAGTAGATTATTTAGACCTGTACTTGTTCAATTTAGTTATTTAATGTATAAAAATTAGACCTCATCTACTGAGAGACTTCCATAACTTCATCTTCAGACATGAGAAAATCATTATACAGTCTTGAAATTCCTAGATTTATCCTTGAAAGACACATTTGATGCACAATAATTTTCTCAAACCTTGACACAATTCATACTCTGTTTCAAACTATATGAAATTATTTACCCTAGATTTCAAAAAAACATTAGACATGCAACAAACCTTATAGCACCTTTTGAATCACCAATAAACATCTTATGTACTTCATATTTTCATTGATGACCCAATTAATATCTTAGACCCTTATTCAAACTCAATTGATCTAACATAGTCCATTATCTATCATTTTTCACTAACACTTATCTTATCATAGTTACTCAAACCTTCTTAAATTTTACACATACCTAGTTTAAGTCAAGATGACCTTCCTCTATCCTGAGAAATATACACAACTTTGTTACACTCATGTGCATTCCATTAACTCCATATAAAATTCCTCACACATTATGAATACTTACCTTGATGTCCTTTTACCTCTTCATGTTTTAAGATTACTGACACAGGATTTAAACCATTTATATAAACAAGAACATACTGAAAATTCTTCTGAGAAAGTATTGATTCCAAAGGGGAATCAGACCATAAAATAAGTGTGTACTGAATGAAGTAACATATTCATGTATGTCAAACCATCACAAAACCCTAAATTCCATTCTCAGGACCACTGACCTTATAGAAAACATTCTCATTCATCATGTAGATTTCTTCATGCCAAACCTTCAACATTTTCTAGTAGGTTCTCTCTTTTGGTCCTTGACATATCAATCTCAACCTTTTCTTGAAATGTAGATTGCCTTGACAGAGCACAAAACCCTGATTTTGATCTTTTAAGCTCCTTTATGCATGAAAACATTTTGATAGACATGTTTGAATTCAAATAGTATAGTACTCTACCATTTAGAGTTACTTGAAGTCAAAACTTTTGAGAAAACCTTATTCATACCACCAAGCCACATTCAATCCTCCATATCACAAGAATTTCTTAGTTCACAGGCATGAATGTACCTGTATAGTCTCTTTTATCCTTTTTATATATATACAAGGCCCTTAAGAACAACTCAGTCTGATATTGAACCACATTACCTTATTGACATAGAATATTGTACCCCTGATTTACTTTGAGAATATGGAGATCTTAGAAATTTAGATTCAAACCTATTCATTTCTCTTGAGACCTATTCACAGTTACCTGATGTGGTTGTAAGGACTTAGACATATATCACCTTTACTGACTTAACTCCCCTTGGGATGATGACAAGATCCTCCAGAATAAGAATGATGCATCCTTAAGAGAAACAAGGATACACATGATAAACCTATCATTTACTAGGCCATGGAAAACTTTAAGACTTCACATACCACTCATAAAACACAAAGGCTGAACAGAGACACAATTTCCTTTCCCATTGAACTCTTCAATACCTTCTAATCCTGTTGAAGCATTCAAAGTTCACTTCACTATATCTCATTACTTTGCACATGACAACACCTTGTGATTTGTCTTTCTTTTGACACATGAAGTCCACAAACTACTTCATAGAACAATAACATCACCTTAGAAGCCTCCTCTACCATCCTATATCCTCATATCCATATTTTTACTACTCTTGCATCTTCACACATGTAGAATACCTTCTCCTTTTGTCTCTATTCAACTCGAGTAATGTTGCATATTTGCAATTATTGAGTATCACCCCGTGAATACCGGTTTAGACACTTGAACCAATATAAGGTGTCCAAAACATATGAAGCATCATCTTTCACTTGTAGAGACCATCAACTAGGCCCTTTATGTTGTTTTATCACAAGTTTGTTCACACATCCTTGAAGCTCTTGAAGATACAATATGGTATCACTTTTGATGCTTAAAACACTTAAAACACTTCATAGTTTGAAAGTTTTTATCTTCAATGAAACAACCAACTTAAAGGTGTACGAATTGAACTCAAAACTTCAGATAGAGCCTTGAATTGTAGCCATATAGCTTGACATGAAACAAAACAATTCACTTGTAGAAAATATTTCGCATTGGAACAGACTCGTAAAACTCCTATTTAGCCCTACAATATCTCTTTTCTTGTATATAGGCCAGAGAACCCTCTCAATCTTTAATATTACTTGAGGTTCTAGTGAAGAATTCACTAGTCATACCTAAAATCCAATCCCTCATCTTATACAACTTTTCTTGATATTTAAGAGTACCCTTTTTTGCTAATTAGTGTTCTTATTACCATCCCTGGCACCTTGCAAATTCAGACTAGTCATATTGGAGAAAATTTCAACTTTTGACCCTAACAGTGTTCAATGCACTTGTAATATTTCCAAAAATTTCCTACTTGACCATGGAGAATCTCTCTTCAGACCTAGAAGAACTTATTATAGACCTTTTTTTTTCAAGATGCATAGCTTAGATACAAACATATATTCATAGAGATGAGATCTAAAAGCATTATGTTCAACATATTTTGATGAACTTCATAGAGTTATGAAAATTTTCTTATTCCTTATGCATAGAAGAGAAAAAAATTTGAACTTGACTCTCATGTCTCAATTCTTGATAAAGTATGACATCAGAACTGAAACACTTTTGTCATTTCCAGATATAGACCTATAATCATACTTCATGACTCATTTAATGAGTTCTTATCAAACCAAAAACACACATATTATATTGATAAACATACATCCTCAAGACATGGGCAAGACACATGATAAGACACTAAAGACTTGTACTCATAAAACAAGACTCTTGACACATTGGACTTTATCATGAATTAAGAACTTAGAGAATACCACTCACTTTTAATAACCATCAGAACTTCTTCCTTGTACCAAATTCTTTTGACAGAAACACGGATTCAAGATCATGAGCAAGACGCCATAGTCATAAAAAACATATTGAAAAATAGATCAATAACATCTCAAAAAAGGGTGGTACATGTTTTTGGTGATGACACAAGCTTTTTCATTAAATTAGATTGACCCAACACACCTTTATACATCATGCTACTTGACATACCTTATGCCTTTCGAGGTGTCCAATATTCCTAACTCCTTCAATTTTTCATTCTTAGTAGCATGGAGATAGAAATTTTCTTCTTCAATAAGAGAAAACATGCTTTGTTAACCTGACTTATGCACTTCCTTGATGCCACAAGAACCTTCTTTGACAAAATTTGTTGGATTAGGTTGTGAAACAATATTCTTGGCTTTACGTGATCATTTTTTATCACTTATGATTTTGGAACATTCCTCTTTACTTGACCCTCATGATTAGGTCCTTTGACTGTCATGATTGTACCTTTTGGATCAAACCTCTTGATGAACCTCCTCTTTCTTAGACAAAGTCTTGCAATATGACTTGATTGTTAACAATTGAAACAAACAACAATTTTCTTCCTTCTAGGATAGGATAAAAATGCTTAATTTCCATCCACAATATGAAAAGAACTCCTTTGAAGACACTTACACCATTCTCGAAATTCCTTCTCTTGCATCGTCTAGCTCTATGACCAAAATCATGAGAAATAAAGAAATAACCATTGAATGAAGAACCATACCTCATAGCATTAGGTTGTCTAACTGAGTTAGACCTTCTTGGATTAGCCTTCTTAGTCACTTTCTCAACTGATTTAGTGCTTGGACCAACTTCATCATCATGCTTTCCTTCAAACCCTAGGCCTGCTTTATTATTTGTGGATTTTTGTCCATCTAAAACCCCATCAAGATCCTTGGAGATATTTTCATGTCTCTCATACATATTCATACTACTATATGTACTCTCTAAATATGATTCTAGGGATTTCAATCTTTCTTCATACTTGGAACAAGCATCCTCTTTCTCCTTTAGACATTAGAAAAAATTTCCACTTGAGATTTCAAACCCTTGATAGCTAGATCATGATATTTCTCCATTTCATCCATTGTCTCTTGTAATATAAATACCAAAGACTCAACAATATCATACTTTTTCCTCAAAAGATCAGCTGAATTACCCATTAGTTCTTCTAGGATCTCCTTCAAGTTGCCAAACTTCCTTCACAAGGACCTGCTCTGATACCAATTGTTGGAAGAAAAATGGAATGGGGGGTGAATTAGTCCTAAAAACATTCATTTCATTTACCATACAATATCCATTATCATTCATTCAACCATTTATTCAACCATGAACCATATGTGTGTTAACTTAAGCATATAAACAACCATACACAAGATCAAGAGCAAGAGAGTACACAAGAACACCAAATATATGTGGGAAACCATCAAGGGGAAGAAAAAAATTGAAATTTTTTTATACTACACATTAAAAAAATTAGTGAAGAAAAAAATTCACAAGGAGCACCAACCCCTGATTTAGTGAGGCACCAACCCCATAAGGAGTACCAATCCCTATTTTAGTAGAGCACCAACCCTACAAGGAGCACCAACCGCTAATTTAGTGAAGCACCAACTCCACAAGGAGGATTTAACCCCATAGGATGACCAAGAAAAAACTCATTCACTTGAATTATTTTTAATCTCTGATAATTATGTTGTCATAACTAATGGAGATCACTTATTCAACTCACAAACCCTAGGAAGAATCCTAGGTCTTCAACCTTTCTCTTTCTCAACTTGTCTTGCCTCTAACATATTTCTCTAAGTCTATCGTATCTTCCTTAATATAAAACACATCTGATCTTACCTCAAATAATTCCTTTTACCTGCAAACAACTCCCCTCTTGGTCGCACTACTCCTCCATGTAAGAGTAGCTCACAAATGAGCCAAAACATCACTTTTATATGCAAATATTCACTCTAACCAAAAGGATGTCAATAATAAACCTTTGGTTTGACCAATTCATCACTAAAAGACATCCCATAACTTTTCAACAATAGCTACAAGTGACCCAAGTAGGTCATCCTAGCAAAAACCCTTCATTTCATGATATAAAAATCACTAAAACACATGCATTAGGATGCCAAAATTCTACTCATTTCAAAAATATGCTTAATCAAGATCTTATATTCATAAAAAATTATAAATACATAATTTAAACAATAAATATGGTCGAAATTTTTGTTAATAAATCAAATAATTTCATTTAAAGGGCCCATTATCCTTTGTATTTCTCAAAACGGTCAATTCCTTGCACCCTATGAACTTCATAATGGAACCATATCATTTAAGTGCAACCAAAACATGTCATGTAACAAATAAATGGAAATGTAAATAACTTTATAACACATTCAAACAAGTTAAATATCATGAAACAATCACTTGTTAAAACCACAACCACGTTTATATTCACCAAAACAAGCTACCCAAAAACAAGTTTTCCAAAATAAGTTGAAAACTACTCTTTTTGTCACTTACAATACCTAAAAATAGATTAAAATATGTTAAATTCACTACTCTTCAATTTCTAGTGGTATAAAGCATCAACTCAAACATTTTATGCTCCAAACAACTCAAAACTTCAACAATTATAGTTACGTTTCGCAATGGAAAAACTATTCCCTGCTCAAAAATGACCTAAAAACCATATCAAATCTCATTATCATGAGAAAAAACTCATACCAAAGATAACATATCTTAATATTCTTTCCAACACAACTTTAATCACCTTCTAACTCTTCTTTGTAGCTCCTGTAATGTCTAATTTACCAGAGATTGCTCCAAAATATCCCAAAATTGTCCTTTGACAAATAAACCTAAATAGGGTTCAACTTACAATTTTTCATCATATAAATGATCTAAAACATTTATATACATAAATAAAAAATCACATACATTCAAAAATGACATTTTATTCCATACATCATTTGGAAATTTTCTCCTCAAATGGAACTCTTGAGAAACAAGCATTTTTAGTGGGGCCCACTTATGACCACAATCTCTATCCTAAATTTCTATAAATATGGAGGAGTCCTCTACAAAATAAAATCATCACTTTTTATGAACCAATAAAAACTGATTTGCTACATGTACTTTTCTTCAAACTACTCCTAACTAGAGTTTATCTAGGGTTTCAAACTAACTTAGCTTCTTAATGATCATTCATTAAAACGTGACAATAAAACCATCTCATTATTTTTGTGAAAGATTCATAACTTACCATAAAATATATTCCTAAGATATTAGGTTTCCATTCAAATCATATAATTCACAACGAGCATCAGAATGTTCAACTTTGCTTGAAAATCACACTCAAACTTACCCAGTTTTTCCAAAACTTGCATAACTTGCAATTCCTTCTTCAGAATGACCTAAAACTTGGCATGAAGCACCATAAAAACATCCTATAGCTTGACATAAATACCACACACCTAATATATTCCAGAAACTCTCCATCCATAGCAACTTGCCCATACTAAACCACTTATTCTCAATTGTTTTCTTCCCAAAGACCTCAAATATGAATCTAACCTCTGAATTATGACCTGAACTTAACCAAACACTTCAAGTAAACTATCACCATGCTGAAACCATGATCCATAAATTAATATATAATCTAAATCTTATTCCTTTACCCCATTATGGATGCTCTAGGGCTAGAAACATGCCTAGAAAAACCTGACTCAACCAAAAAATGACCACGCTGACTTCATAAAGACCCATATACACTCATAAAACATCATATAGATCATGTTTGGAATCATTGCACACTCCAAAAAAGGAAATAATTTTTATACCATGATTCAACCTAGTAAACAAAACATCAATACCACTTAGAACACACAAAAACTCAACACTACCAATCAACATTCATGTTTGGCATCTAATTGATACCTGATAGGGAATCATACATCACCATCACACCTTTCCATTAATGGGTGTTGACATCAATGACAACACTAACCTATAATGGCCAACAAACCTAGCCTACAAATATCCCTTATTTAAAATATCAGCTGACTTGACCAAAAACACTTCTTTCCAATCATTATTTTTCTTTTGGGGGTGTTGAATCAAACTTTTGATGTTTTGGGGCTCCTCCTCATGCTATAAAATGAGCATGGCTCATGAAAACTCAATGTGAAATTATAGAAACCCTAAAAATATATACCTATTCATAGTTAACCCTATCATTTGCATAATATTCTAAGAAGTTCTAGAATACATTCTATATCATTACCCTTTTATATTCCATTGGTAGTTAGCCACATCCCTTTATAATTAATTCAATTAATTCTACCATGCTTAAACCATACACTTATATCCCTTGGATAATTGAATTAATTTTTTGAATAAATAAATAGATAATTATCCACTTCACCCTCCACTTATCTCCACTTCACCCTCCAACTCACTTAAGTTGAAATACACCACTCCACTCGAGTTCTAGAACCATATAAAAGTGGAAGCAACATTATACACATATAAAAACCTTCTCGAATAAAATAAAAATCCAACCAAATATTCATTACCCCTTAAATAAGTAGTCAAACCATCCAACTATAAATACTAAATATGTTGGAAGCACAGTGAATGAGAGATCCTGAGGATAGTGTGGTGGACATAGGTTCCCTAAATCTCTCAGGATTGGCACAATACATAAGATCACTCCGAGAGCTTTTAGACAACTATTTGAATGTTGAAAATAGAGTCCGTATGTGCAAATGGTGGCTGGTCAAAGTTTGGGTCAATCCTGGTCAACACATAGACCAATGACAAGATGACATGTGGCATTGGCGACAAGGCAAAATAGGATTTGCAATTTGGTTTGCAACCTCGATCTTCCTCAGGCATGAAAATTGTGTGTGGGAACAAGAAGCTCAACTTTTATAGTGGGGGATGCCGACTCACCGTGAGAACTATATTTATGCTACTGATGTGGTGGGATCTCAAACCACCATGTGGATGTCGAGCTAGAGATGAGATATTATTTTTAGCTCGGTTGGGTGATCAACTCCCCACCGACTTGATCAAATTTCCATGCCATTTGTGTAACTCGGTTCACTATTGACTCAACATCTAGCTTGGGATTTATTTTATCCCATTTATCTATTTACCAATTCAGCCGGGCAGATAAACATCACATATGGCTCACCCTTCTTACGGGCTTATCCATTATATCATGGTGGTTCAACACTCAATAGTTGGCCAACGATTTTGGAGGTGGGTTCAACGTTCAACGCAACCACAATTGCACAAAAACCAATGACTTGGTAGATATACCACTGGAGGATTATTTGAACCAACAAAGGACCACACGGCCAACTCATTGGCCTTATCCAACAGCTCAACACTTTGTATATGGTGCAACGAACCCACAAACCTTGTAACATGGGAAAACAAATTTCGGGTGTGGCCTTAACCACGTTTAATGGATAGGACAAGTGTATTTTAAACCACAAACCCACCATTTCACGACCGAAGATGTGGGACTAATCCAACTTAGTGGTAAACAATCGGCCCCAAAAAGGGAGGTCTGATAATAATGGTATAGCTTAGATACCAAATGATAGAATAGAATAAGATTGCAATGACCAAAGAGGGACGGAAGCCTCACAAATATTATTGATCATGAAATCAGATTACATAACAATGCAAGAGCTGTAATATTTATAGATATTAGACAGCCTCATATGGATAGACATGACACCCTCAGGCACAAACTACGAGATGATAAGACCCATCTCACATGCACTTGTAATTACTACTAATAGATATTAGATAGCCTCATGTGGATAGACATGACACCCTAGCAGACACCAACTACGAGATGATAAGACCCATCTCACATGCACATGTAATTACTACTAATACCAATATTGAATGTTATCCAACATAACAATATTGAATGCAAGTCACTAGACTAGAGTGCACATGTTGCACATTATTAAATAAAAGACAATGCAATAAATATGCCTATGCTAAATTATGCTAACATTCCCCCCCTTAATTTTGCATAGTTTCCAATGAAGTGGAGAGGAACTCTCTGAACAGTGTGAATTTGTCACGTGCAAGTGACTTAGTGAAAACATCTACCTTCTGTTCAGCTGTAGGACAGAACTGGAGCTGTATGTTGTGCTTCAAGACATGCTCGCGTATGAAATGAACCTGTACTTCAATATGCTTGGTTCTCTCATGAAATACTGGATTGTGAACAAGCTTTAGAAATCCTTCATTATCACTTTGGAGTAGATTTCTGTTGTGGTAGACCAATTCCTTCCAGTATTCGGCGTAGCCATATTGCTTCACAAACAGCTTCACCTGCAGCTCGATACTCTGCTTCTGTAGAAGAGCGAGAAACAAAGTTCTATTTCTTGCTTCCCCATGATATCGGTCCAGATCCCATAAAGAAGATGAAGCCTGATGTTGACTTCCTATCATCCATGTTTCCTGCATGATCTGAATCTGAATATCCTGTCAAGAAGAAATTTTCATTCTTCTTGTACTCTAGACCAAGGTCAACTGTACCCTTTAGATATCTTAGTATTCTCTTTGCTACTTTCCAATGACATATTTTCGGTTCTTGCATGAAGTGTGATAAATAGCTGACTGCAAAGCTGATATCTGGTCTAGTATATGTCAGGTAAATGAGACTCCCGATCAACTACCGATAGAGAGTTGCATTCACCGGTGGTGATGGATCGGAACGAGATAACTAAAGTCTCGCTTCCATAGGTGTAGCAATAGGAGTGCAGTCCATCATCCTGAATTTCTCGAGCATTGTCTTGGTGTATTTCAACTATGACACAAAGATATGATTCTCTTTTTCCATACTTCCAACCCAAGACAATAGTGCATGAGCCCGAGATCTGTCATGTCAAACGATCGATTAAAATCCTTCTTTGTTGCATCGATCATCTTCACAGAACTACCTGTAATGACTAGATCATCGACATAAACAACCACAATGACAATCTCCCCCCTTGCTTTTTGAGGTAGAGATTGGGGTCATAAGGATTCCTTTCAAATCCATGACTTATGAGATGCTCATCAATTTTGATGTACCATGCCCGGGTTCCTGTTTTAGGCCATATAGAGATTTTATGAGTCTGCATACCATCATCTCTTTTCCTGGTATTACATAACCCTCTGGCTAAGTCATATAGACTTCTTCTTGCAAATATCCATTAAGAAAGGCACTTTTCACATCCATTTGGTGGACTTTCCAACCAAATTGTGCAGCTAGAGCAAAGATCATCCTGATTGTCTTGATCTTGGTTGTGGGAGAAAATGTCTCCTCATAATCAATGCCTTCTTGTTGTGCATACCCCTTTGCTACAAGCCTTGCTTTATACTTGTCAATAGTCCCATCTGATTTGTACTTAGTCTTGAATATCCATCTACATCCAATGGGTTTCTTCCTTGGTGGAAGGTCAACAAGTTGCCATGTGTTGTTCTTCATCACTGATTGATACTCTGAATCCATGGCATCTTTCCAAGATTTTGATTGTAGGGCTTCCTAAACTGTAGATGGCTCAATTGTTTCAACAACTCTACTCATTAGGGCATAATTGACCTCTTCACGAGCTTGACTGCGAGTTCTAGGTCTAGGATTGGATGATGTGCTAGGTGCTTCATCCAAATTTGCATCTCTTATTAATTGAGTATACCATTTAGGTAACTTCTTAGCTGTTCCATTGGCTTGTGGTGGATCCAAGTTTTCACCATCATCCAATTCATCACTGTCATCTTTAGTGGGAACATCAAATTCTGTCTTCACAAGAGGTGTATTCTGCATGTTTGTTGAGTCGTTGAGTGGAGCATCTGCTTGTTTCTTCTCAAAGAACTCAACATCCCTACTTGTGTATACTTTCTTTGCTTTCGGATCCCATAATCTGTACCCAAGTGCTTCTTCACTGTATCCAATGAATATCAGTTTCTCAGCTTTCATATCCAACTTGTTCCTGTTCTTCTTGGGTATGTGCATGCTAGCTTTACACCCAAATACTCTTAGGTGTGCAATTGATGGTTTCTGATTTGACCATGCTTCTTGAGGTGTCACTCCTTCAAGAGCTACTGTGGGCACTCTGTTCAACAAATAGACTGCAGTTCTTGCAGCTTCTACCCAAAATGTCTTTGTTAAACCTAAGTCATCAATCATACATCGCACCATTTCCATGATAGTATGATTCCTTCTCTCAACTATACCATTCTGCTGTGGTGTGTGAGTAGGAGGCATTTGTCGACGAATCCCATGAGCTTCCAGGTAAGTCTTGAACTCATTTCTTGTGAATTCCCCCCCTCGATCTAAGCGGAGAGTTTTGATCTTGCGACCAACTTCATTCTCAACAAGTGCTTTGAACTTCTGAAATGTCTCAAAGGCTTGACTCTTGTTTCTTAGAAAATATATCCACATCTTTCTTGAGTAGTCATCAACACAAAGCATGAAGTATTGACATCCAGAATGACTTGGTTGCATGGGCCCACAAAGATCGGTGTGCACCAAATCAAGCTTTCCCTTAGCTCTATATGTGTTCTTCTGGAAGGGTACTCTGTGTTGCTTTCCAGCTAGGCAATTGTGACACTTGTCAGTGTTGTGCTTGAGTGTAGGCAATCCTTTCACCATGTTTCCCTTTTGAAGTGTTTGGAGATAGCCAAAACTGATGTGACCATATCTACGATGCCATAGTTCTGCAGATTGCGTGTCTTTGGCCACTAGAGCTTGATCATCCTTGTGGACAAAATCAAGTTGGAACATGTGTCCCACATTGGAGGCTCTTGCTACAATCTTGGAACCTCTTGACTTATCTCTTATCAAGCACACTTTTTCTCCATTATTACTGTCAAAATCCAACTTCAAGTTGTGATCAAGGAGTTGACTAACTGATAGAAAATTCTTGGTCAACCCAGGTACATACAATACATTTGTGATTTTGCAGTCATGCTTTCCAAGAGGTAGTGAAATGTTTCCAATCCCCTTGACATTGTATGATGAGTCATCACCTAATGACACATGGTTCTTGTTAGGTGAGTCACGTAGTGTGTAGAACCAATCCTTGCATCCAGTCATGTGTCGAGTTGCACCCGAGTCAACATACCAGATATCTTGTGTGGACTTGGTTTCTTCATCAAATTGAGTAGAATACATGTGGTGTCCTTCATCTGAATCATCCTCATGTTCGGCAATGTACCCTTGTTGTTTGGGTTTTCTTTGCCAATTACCATTTTTCTGCCCTTGATTGTTATTGTTGTTGGACTTCCCTTGATTTGAATTGCTTGATGAACCCTTTTTGTAGGAATTGTACCAACAATCTTTGATGTCATGTCCCCCTCTATTGCAAATGGGACACTTCTTGGTGTTGTCTCGTTGACTTTGATTTTGTTGGGACTTCTTGTTATTGGATTGAAATTTCCCCTTTCCTTTATGATTGGAAGATAGTGCTTGCTCATCTTCATGATCTTTGTTGTTCATTGCCTCTTCTTGTTGGAGTAGATTGACCAACTTCTCAAAGGTGACTGTGTGTTCACTCATATTGATAGTTGTCACAAAGATTCTATAGGAAGGAGGAAGTGCTCGCAACACAATTGGTACGAGGTCTTCATCACTTATCTCTTTTCCCAATGCCAATAAAGATGCCCTCAAAGTAGCAACTCGTCTCAAAAAAACTTCAACCTTCTCATTGTGCTTGAACTTGAGAGTATGCAGTTGTGATAGTAGGTTGAGGATGGCATTCTTGTTCTTTGCCTCATAGATTGTGCTCAACTTATCCCATGCATCCTTGGCCGATGTGGCATCTCTAATGTGGGGTTGCACATCGTCTGTTACGCTAAACAAGATGATCAACTTGGCCTTTTGATTGGCCCTGTCAAATTGAACTTGTTGTCTTCCATCATCAAGTGATCTTGTTGTTTGTCCATCTACAACTGTCTATAGGTATTCAAACTCAAGTAACGTCTTGATTTTTGGTTTCCATGCAGCATAGTTGTCTCCTCTAAGCAGTTGTGAATCTGGCAAGAAGAAATTTGGTGCTTGTGCACCCATTTCTGCAATTTGAATTTCTGAAACTCTAAATTTCTGACAAAAGGTAAGGCTCTTATCACTCCAGGTTTATGGTCTCCCTCTCAATATACCGTCAGGCTCGATATACCAAACCTTTCTATATATGCTCCCTTCCGATATACCCATCGGTATGTGGAAGAAGATCACCCTTTCAATATACCCGTCAGTACGGAAAGAGGTGTTAACACACGTGAAAGAATTTAGTACGTGGTACTTAGACAGTACGAAGAGGGGTTTGTGCAAGCACAAACGGATGGGAGGGCTCAAATGTGTGTGTATTGTGTCCTTATTACTCCCCGTCAATTTTATAGGGTCGATGCCCAGACGACGTTTAGGCAGCTGTGTTAGGTGTTAAGTGCAGTAGTAGTCGTGATGGCATCACCCGTAAGCGCTTCCCAGAGGCACCGTATATACCGAACGCTGCTATGAGATCAAAGATCTCGTGTGATAGAACCAAACATAAAATAAAAAATTTGTACCTTTTTTTTCACTTTATGCACCAAGATTAGTACAAAATGCTCCAAAAGTACATCAAAATGAAGTTTTTGTGTCCCCCCTCTTTACAAAAAAGGGTCTAGAATCACAAAATACACAATTTAGGCCAAAAATATTTTTTTACCCCCAATAGGTGTTTTTCCGCTAAATTTAGCATGTGGCTCTAAATGTGTTTGGTGAGCTTCTAAATTTGGAAATCTCCCAAAATTTATTAATTTCTCCAAATTTTCCAAAAAAATAATTTAAGAAAAAATATGGAGAGAGTGGGAATTGAACCGCTGACCTGTTTGTTCCCAAGATCCAAACAAACAATCTGAATATTGTTTTCACCTTTTCTCACAAACCGTGATCTGGGTTTTTCTAAAAATTTTACAGCAGCATCATAAAATATTTTTCTTGAAACCCACAAAATTTTAGAAGAATTGGAATCTTATTTTTGAGATCTTACCAATTTACCAGCTAGATCTGATTTTTTTAGAAAAAAATGATCCGACTTGTACAGACTTTTTCGTCATATGTAGAGGCCGAATCTGAAGATGATGTAAACTGAAAAGTTGTGCGCCTCCTTCTTATCTTTCCAGAAAAAAAAAAAAGGCACATCAATCTGACATTGTATGAAAAATTTACGTTCTTTTTCTAAGAGCTATCTGCTGGAATTTTGTTGACGGGACTGCTTCAACCTTTGCTCCCGAATTCTTCACACCTCCACTTTCAGATCTGATTTTTTTTTTTAGATCTGATCTTTTTTTTTTCTTTTGATCTACAATTTTTTCCAAGATCTTTCTCCTTTTTTTTTTAAAGATCTCCAAATCTGAAATATTCCGCCAATATGTTAGATCAATTGGCTATGCCAATGACTAATAAAAAAATTTACCTTCCAAATAAGTGGATAGGTCAAATTTTAGTTGATGGATGCTTGGGAGGAATGGAGGCTGCGGGATGCTTCAATGGCTCTCCTTTGATGCAGATCTTCTTCTCCAATGGATCCTCTCCAATAGTGCTCCTCTTCAACCTTGCTTGGATAGAACCTGCTCTAATACCAAATGATAATAATGGTATAGCTTAGATACCAAATGATAGAATAGAATAAGATTGCAATGACCAAAGAGGGACGGAAGCCTCACAAATATTATTGATCATGAAATCAGATTACATAACAATGCAAGAGCTGTAATATTTATAGATATTAGACAACCTCATGTGGATAGACATGACACCCTAGCAGACACCAACTACGAGATGATAAGACCCATCTCACATGCACATGTAATTACTACTAATACCAATATTGAATGTTATCCACCATAACAATATTGAATGCAAGTCACTAGACTAGAGTGCACATGTTGCACAATATTAAATAAAAGAAAATGCAATAAAATGCAATAAATATGCCTATGCTAAATTATGCTAACAAGGTCAAAGCCTTAAACTCGCGACCTCATAGGCACAAGAAACATGCCCAACCAACTCGGCCAATGAGTTGGTTGGGATATGGATGGCGCGATAAGGATCTTAAGCACCTATTTCAAGCTGCATTATTCCTATTTAAAGGCCTCTCCCATTTCATTCGCACACCGAAGAATGCAAAGAGCTATAAGTTTTTAAAGGGAGCTCAAGCAGGTAAAATAAAGGAGCCTGAGAAGAATTTCAAAAGCTTCCAAATTATTTCAATAGGCCTTATAATTTTTTTAAGGAAATATTTTTGTAATAAACTCCTATTTGATATTTTAATAGGAAAATATTAGGAAGCTAAGTCATATTATTTTAACAGGAAAATTATAAATTGGGAGTTATTCCAAACTCACCAATTGGCCCATAGTGCCACACTTTTATTGCAAAGTCTAGAATTGTTGACCGGAGAGCCATAGGGTGTCTTGCAAATGTTTGGAAGCTTGATCAAGTTCCGTAAGAATATTTTGCACTAGGAAGGTGGAGGATGGGACTAAATTAAGCATCGGTGTTATTTTAAGGTTTGGAGTACTTGGTATGAAAGTAAGTTCCATTAGGTTTTATTATAAGAAATAACATTGTACTTACAAATTTTTACTAGTGGAACGATTCAAAAGAACCCGGAGATGTAGGCTATTTCCGAACTCCGTAATCAATCCATGTGTAGTTTGATTTACATTCTTGCATTATTTTGGATTGTTTTACTTAAAACAGAGTAATTTTAATCGATAATTTTCAATAAGCCTATAGGGGTGCGAAAGTCGGAAAAAATATTAAAAAATTTGACCTAGATTTTAGATCACCGAGAGGGGGATGAATCACTCATACAAAAATTACAACTTAAATTACCGTTTATTAGATTCATCATTCAACTTAACCATTCAACATCCATAAACCATGTAAACTTATCAGGTGTGTATTCAACAACCACATGTGCAAGAATCAAAGGAGAGAAATCAAGACACTAGATATACATGGGAAACCCTTAAGGGGAAGAAAAACCACTAAAACCATTGCTTATATTACTCATAGCAAGGACTTCCAAGAATATTACACATCTTGCAAAAAAAAATTAGATGAGGTACTAACACAAGGAGCACCAACCCCCAAAACCTTGTTGATATGACTCACAATAAAGGAATCCTATGAATATGAATCATCATAAAATATTTTTAAAGGAGTGATCACATATGATAGGTTGCACATATAGCTAAATTATGATCCAATTTTAGCTCCAAACATACCAAATCCTTTTTTAACTTATCTCTCCTTCAACTCGCTCAAATTTTTCCTCTCATGGGTGATTAGGTAAATTTAATTTTCACATATTATTCTAAAAAATTCTTAGGTATTCATATGTCTTATGGTTTTTTTCCATAACCCCTCTACAGTCTTATTTTATCCTCTCTAGGTCACTCATAACCCCATTCACTCAACTAGTCACAAATGACTCATTACACTTGCTTATATACAAGTCACAACTCTAAAGCACACCTATTTCTTCCATGAAAAATTAGTTCAGCTATAAAAACTTAAAAAAATAAGAATAACATCATATAAATAAACTAAACTGATACAAGTAGGTCATAAGGAGTAAAGACAACTTCAGCCAGCACCAAGATGCACAAGCAAGCTCAAAACAAACACTCCAAGCACTAGTGAATATATCATGATATCCAAAGGCATAATCCAACTTTTTCAAGACACAAAAATCTCACACAAGTCATACATAGGTCCTCAACATCAGAAATAGTAAAAAAAAACTGAAACATCTATCTTCACTATGAAACACTCCAAGGAGGAAGAAAAACCTACTAGGTCTTCAACATCTAGAAATTTAATTATGAAGAATGACCAACTGGACATAGAAAATAACATAATCATGAATAAATTCATATATAAATGGAAATGTCTTGAATTCTAATTTCTAGAACAAATTATATTTTTATCCAACTCAAAATGGAAGACCTCCAAACAACTTAAACTCTTTAAATGCTCAAAAATGGCTGTAAGACCCCAAAGCTAGGCCTTTAATTCAGATTTGGTTCACATATCACAACACCTCATCAAGACACAAAAAATATACCATTGTAAATATCTCTTATTCTTCTTTAAAGAACAACTCACATCATTAGCCAAATCATAGTGGAATACCTCCAACCAAGCCAATCTCTGAAATTGATCATTCAGGCTTCTAGGACTCAATAACCGATCTTGAGAGAAAGTTTCCCAACACCTCAAAAGTCACTTCCAAACTCAACCATAATGTGGAAAAACTAAATGAAACTTGTACCAACATATACAAACACTAACATGCATAGCTCATGTGGATAAATCTTACCCAATACACATACTCCTTCACACGTTCTCGAGAAGCCAACTATGACCAATTAGGCCATTAGAGTTTCAACATGAAATCACCTCAGCATGCCATTAAAAGAGATCAAAAACATCATACCATGTTTCACCAACCCGTTAATTACCAAAAACATTAGCTCTAACATGGAAAATGGCCAACAGGGTAAATTTTAGGAGCGAATATTTGTGAAAAGGTGAATATAAGGAATTTTAAAATTTGGATTTAGTGAATTTTTACTACCGCATACGATCTTTGTGTTCACCAAAATTTTATGGGGTCTAAAAAAATTTGAATATAATTTCACCTTCATGTTTCCACCAAGGGTTGATTGATGTTATTATTTTCATCTTCATGTTATAACATTCTAATATATATAGGATTAATTCTCCATACTATAGTCATAGTATTTACATTATAAGCATGTGAAAATCTGAAAGTATAATACTAGAAGCCAAAGGATTTAGGAAAAAGTGAAAGACTTGAGACGAAGAGGTAAGTGAAAAAGAGAACACTGTAGACTGATATGTTTTTTTCGTGTTAACGGATGATAATGATTATTTGTGTTATTGTATGACAATAAATATTGCAACGACATATAACAAATAAAATGTGCAAAGTTGAACAGTATTAGAAAAATGTTATCGGTCAAAAAATTTATAGGTGTTATCGGTGTTAGGTTAATTATTATTTACCTATATATTAATTATGCATTTCATATTCATTAATGTAATTATTGTTTATATGGTTATTTTTAGTTATAAACCATATTATTGTTTTATTCAAACATTACGGGTGTTGTTATATTGTTTTTAATAATATTATTGTTGTGGTTCCCGGATGTAATATTGGAAGCTTATGTAATTGGAATATGGTTGCACCTGTGCAACCTAGTTTCTTGTTTGTATTCAGCCGTACAATACCTATAAGTATTGCAGCTCATTCATATGTATTTTGGTTGATTGATTTTAATATAATTTATCCGGCTTCCGCCCCTATTGCTCAATCTACATTTGGTACTAGAGAGAGAATCTGGACCTGTGAAGTAGAGAAGGTTGGAGAGAGGAAGCATACAGTTTTGGAGGAGATTCTACACTCTAGGAGAGCATGTGTTGCCTCTAGCAACTTCCCAAAATGCTCTGCATCTCCACAACCTCTGCCATTCTCTAGGTGTTTGTAAGGAATTTTTTTGCCTTGGTGCCTCATGCACCAGGCAAAATTTGCTCCCTAGATGTTATTTTTAATAAAAAGAAAATTTTCCCCATCAAGATTTTTACCTCTAATATTAGAGGAGATTTTGGTTACTATTAATATTAGTAACCTGCTACATTTTAAGAGCTCTAAGCTATTCTTCATACAAAGGCTGAGCTCTGTTGGACGTGTGTTTAGTTTATTGGGACGAGCCCCACATTGTGATGTTTGAATGACCTGCACTCCTCTCAACACTACAACCTACATCTACATCAACCGAGTTACAATCCTCCATTCACCATTGCCATTTCTTCCATCAAACATAGATCGCACACAAAGCAATGTCACTATATCTATTGGAAAGGCGAGTGTTGAAGCGGATGTGTGTTATTAATTTTCACACAACGGATCTTGCAAAGTGGTGGAGAAATCAAACTCCCCAAAGACCGACCCTACTGCAACCCGCAACCTGTAGCAAAAGAAGGAGGTCAAAGGAAATGCAAATCCCATGTTAGAAACAATATGGTGGATAAATAAAAAAAAACACAAACCCTGCAACAAGCAGTGGCCATATTGGTGTTCATCTCCACGTAGACCTGCTGTCAAGCCAAACGAAAAAGTCATGTGAAATTAACACAACATCAACAAAAAAAAAAAAAAAGTGACTTGCGTAAGCTATAAAGCGGAAACAAATAAAAATGCAGATTTCAATCCAAAGAGGAGGATAAACAAAGAAATACATGGCGACAACACTTAGAAGCCATTAAAGGAGATAAATAAAGGTGAGATCTAGTTTTCATGTACCTTAAACCATCCTCAAGGCTCTCGCAGCCACGTGGTTTCTCCCTCCAAAGGTGCCACGTCACTTTTAAAAAACAAGGTTAGTCATTTTTTGAATATATTAAATACAATATACTTCATTTCATATCACAAGCGCTCATAGAGCCTAGGTGGTTAAGTGGAAGCGACTTGGGAGTGGGAAGTGCATGGTTTGAATCACACAAACAACACAAGTTTTTGACTTTTGAAATTTGGCGGCAAAATTAGAAAAACCACCAAATTTAGAGGGTATTTTAGCAGGAATACCACATCTAAACTACTAGTTATAGCTAAATAGGCCTCCAAAATTTTTAGCGAGAAAAACCCTAATTTAGGGTAAATTTGTTTTTTCTCCTATTCGGCCTATTTTTCCATTTCCGAAAACTTTTTCCAAAGGGGGATAGCTAAAAATTGCATTTTCAAGCTGGTTTTTGCAATTCTTTGCATTTTGGGTCGTATTGGGCTCCGGAGGCCACAAGGCCCACAAAAGCAAAAAATTTTTTGCCTGCCATTCAATTTTCTCTAATTTTTTAAAATGTAATTGCATGCTTCATTATATTGTACTAATTTGCAAGTTGCCATAGTTAACCGCAAATATTGTAATCGCTCGAAATTGGTAAAAGTTGTAATAAAAAATAGTAATTTTTTTGGTTTTGAAACACTCACGAGATCCTAGATCTCATTTACGGTGTTCGGTATATACGGTGCCTCTAAGAAGTGCTTATAGGTAAATTCATCATGACTACTTCTATACTTAACACCTAATATAGTTGTAACAACGTCATCCTGGGCATCGACCCTTTAAATCGATGGGGATTAATAAGGTCTCACAACACACACACTATGAGCCATCCCATCCATCTGTGAATGATTGCACGACATAAATCCTAATGAGAAATTATCCAACTATAAAGTGAAGTTTCGAACACGTATGAGAATATTTCATTTAGCGGTGTTAATAATCACTGAGACCCCTTTCAAGATCTTGTCTTGGTACCAAATATTGAATTCTTTCACATACATTAACGCCTCTTTCACGTATTGCCGGGTATATCAAAAGGGTGAGATTTTTACACGTACCAAGATGGGTACATCGAAGGGAACGTATATAGAAAGGTTAGGTATATCAGAATGACGGTATATAGATTAGGAGACCTTATACCTAGAGTGATAAGAGCAAAACCCTATCATTGTTTTTCGCAAAATGGGCACCAATGCCCCAAAAAGTTTTTCTTCTACGGATTCATAACTACTAAGAGGAAAAACTATGATGTATGGAAGATAAAAATAAAGACACATTTTGAGTTTGAAGAGATCGGCTTGTTGTGAATGGTACTCGACCAGATCAAAAGCTGATACAACACAATAGAGGCAATTTGACAGAGTAAATCAGAAATCCAAACTCATCATCTTGTTTGGAGTGTATGATGATGTGTAACCCCATATTCATAATGCCACAATAGCCAAAGAAGCATGGGATAATTTGAGCACAGTATACAAATCCAATAACAAGAATGTTATACTGAATTTGTAGAGAGTTCGAGTTACACACATTGAAGTTCAAGCAGAATGAGAAAAGTGAAGCTTTCTTAAGATGAGTTACAAAGTTGAGGGCTTCACTTCTAGCCCTAGGAGAAGTGGTCACAGATGATGCTCTCATTCCCATTATTCTGAGAACAATCCCTTCTTCTTACCGCATTTTTGTAACAACACTAAACGTGTCAGATACGACAATTAGTTTTGACACGTGTAAACCTACTACAACAAGAGGAATCCTTGCATAATAAGGATGATGAAGAGGAGCAGGTACTTTCTTCACATCAAAAATGGAAAGGAAAAGGTACAGGAAAACCTAATTCCTATCAAAAGTCCCAAAATCAGAATCGAGATCGAGAATCGGGGGGACAAACAATGAAGAAGCATTGTCTAATTTGTAAAAGAGGACATGACTTAGAAGATTGTTAGTATAACACTTAAAAGAAATGTTCATCAAGAAAATTTGGACCTCCACAACAATAATCTTACAAGGGATATTCTAACCACAATCATGGAGAAAAAAAGGGTAACTAGAAAAGAAGACCCCATCAAAGACTTGGTAATATTGTTGAGCAACAAGAACAGTCAGACAATGAAGACTACTTATATACTTCTCGATCAAGTGAACCATCCACATCATCTAGTGATGTTTGGTATGTTTATTCGGGAGCCTCTCAACACATGACTAACCATAGAGACTAGTATATCTCAATGAGGGACACGCATTCGAAAAACCATGTTTTGTTGGGTGATGATTCTTCATATATAGTTTAGGGGATTGGGGACATTTCTCTACCCCTTGGTTCAAAAACTACTGAGACTATCAGATGTCTTATATGTCCCTGGGTTGAAAAACAATCTACTTTCATTCAATTAACTCCTTGATCGCAACCTAAAATTGACATTGATAGTCATTCGGCAAGAAAATGTGTTTGCTTCAAGATAAATCAAGAGGCTCGAAAATAGTTACAAAATCCTCCAATGTGGGACACATGTTCTAGCTTGATTTTTTCACAGAGATGATTAGGAACTTGTGGCTAAGAACTCAACCTCAGCATAGTTGTGGCATCAAAGACTTGGTCATGTTAGTTTCAAATATCTCGAGAAACTTCGCTGGCATAATATGGTACATGGGCTAACATCTCTTCAAAAGGATATAAATAAGTGTCCTCACTGCCTAGTAGGAAAACAACACAGAGCTTCATTCCAGAAGATTACATTTCAAGCTCATGGAAAACTTGACCTGGTTCATACCCATCTTCATGGTCCAATGCAACTAAGTAATTATGGGTTCCAGTATTTCATGCTTTGTGTTTGCAACTATTCAAGAAAAATGTGAATTTTATGTCTTCGCAAGAAAAGTGAACCTTTTAAAACTTTCAATAAATTCAAAGTAGTTGTTGAGAACAAAACTGGTCATCACATCAAAAATCTCCACTCAGATCGAGGGGGGAAAGTCACCAACGATGAGTTTAAAGACTACTTACAAGCTCACTAGATTCATAGACAAATTCATCCTCCCACACACACCGTAGAAGAATGGTGATGTTGAGAGAAGAAATTGTACTATAATGGAAATGGTGCGATGTATGATCAATGATTCTAGACTTGCAAAGTCATTCGGGAAGAAGAAGTAAAGACATTAGTATATTAGTTGAACAGAGTGCCCATAGTTTCTCTTGATGGAGTAACACCACAAGAAGTATGGTAAAAAAGGAAACCATCTATTGCACACCTCAAAGTATTCAGGTGCAAAGAAAGCATGCACATACCCAAGCGAGAATAGAAATAAATTGCACACAAAGTCACAAAAACTCATTTTCATTGGGTAAAGTGAAGAGACTCTTGGGTATATATTGATGGATACAAAGACAGGAAAAGTCTACACTAGCAGAGATGTTGATATTTTCAAGAAGAAGGAAGTAGAGACTCCTCCTCCAGACTCACCAGATGTAGATTTTTCACCAGTTGTAAATATTAAAGCTGATTTTCCCATAGATGATGAAAGTGATGATGGAGATGATGGTGTTAATCATATAGAACCACGACCCATGGGAGTAGTTCAACATATGCCCAAGTGGTATACTAGTACGTTATGAGATGCAAGAATGGATGATCCACCGGATATATCCACCCCTAGACCATGGACTCGCAGTAAAGTAGAGAAGAAGTTAAATTTTATTTGATGAGTAGAGTTATTAAGTTTGATGAGCCCTCTATAGTCTAGGAAGCCCTATAGTCAAAAGCTTGGAAAGATGCCATGGACTCTGAATATCAATCAATGATGAAAAACAACACTTGGAAACTTGTCGATCTTCCACTAGGGAAGAAACCCATTGGATGCAGATGGATATTCAAAATAAAGTACAAAGTAGATGGGACAGTGGACAAGTACAAAGAAATACTTGTAGCAAAGGGGTATGCTAAAAAGAAGGCATTGACTATGAGGAGACATTTTCTCCCATAGCTAAGATCAAAACGATCAGGATGATCTTTTCTCTAGCTGCATAGTTTGGATGGAAAGTCCATCAGATGGACGTAAAAAGTTCCTTCTGAATGAAGATTTACAAAAAAAGTCTATATGACTCAACCTGAGGGATATGTTGTACTTGGTCAAGAAGCAAAGGTATACAAACTCAAGAAATCTCTATATGGCCTCAAACAAGCACCCCAGGCATGGTACATCAAGATTGATGAGCATCTTGTACAACATGGATTTGTTAGAAATCCATACGATCCCAATATTTACCTCAAAAAGAAAGGGGAGATTGTGATTGTCATTTTTATGTCGACGATCTAGTCATCACTGGCAGTTCAGTGAGGATGATCGATGCAACGAAGAAAGATCTTAATCGATCGTTCGACATGACCAATCTCGGGTTGATGCATTATTGTCTTGGATTGGAAGTATGACAAAAAGAGAATCACATTTTTGTTTATTAGATGAAATATACCAAGACAATGCTCAAGAAATTTAGGATGATAGATTACACACCAATTGCCACACCTATGAAGAAAATATTGTAGTTATCTCATTCAGATCCATCTCCTGAGGTAAGTGTCACTCTCTATCGACATTTGATTGGGAGTCTCATTTACCTGACCTACACTAGACAAGATATCAACTTTGAAATGAGCTATCTATCTAGGTTCATGTAGGAACCCAAATTTTTCATTGGAAAGTAGCAAGGCGCATCTTGAGATATCTCAAAGGATTAGTTGATCTTGGTCTAGAATTCAAGAAGAATGACAACTTCTTCTTGAATGGATATTCGGATTCAGATCATGTAGGAAATATTGATGATATAAAATCCACTTCATGATTTGTATTTTTATGGGATTTGGACCAATATCATGGGGAAGCAAGAAACAACACTTTGTTTCTCGTTCTTCCATAGAAGTGAGTATTGTTCTATAGGAGAAGCTTTCTATGAAGTGATTTGGCTACGTCACATACTAGAAGGACTTGGAATACCATAGGAAAAACCAACCACCATGTATGTTGAAAATGAAGGTGTTCTCAAACTTGTTCGCAATCCAGTGTTTCATAAAAGAACAAAGCAAATTGAGGTATAGGTTCATTTCATACATAAGCATGTGTAGAAGCATAACATCTAACTTTAATTTTTCCCAACAAATTTGAACAACGGGTAGATATCTTCACAAAGTCACTTGCACGTGACAAGTTTGAGTTGTTTAGAGAGTTCCTGTCCTCATCTCTTGAGAAAATGCACAATTATGGGGGAATGTTAGGTTAATTATTATTTAGCTATATATTAATTATGCATTTCATATTAATTAATGTATTTATTGTTTATATGGTTATATTTAATTATAAACCATATTATTGTTTTATTCAAACATTATGGGTGTTGTTATATTGTTTTTGCCAATATTATTGTTGTGCTTCCCGAATGTAATATAGAAAGCTTATGTAATATGGAATATGGTTGCACCTGTGCAACTTAGTTTCTTGTTTATATTCAGTTGTACAATACCTATAAGTATTACAGCTCATTCATATGTATTTTGGTTGATTGAGTTTAATATAATTTATTAGGCTTCCGCCCCTATTTCTCAATCTACAACTAGTCGATAATAGTTATCTATATTTCGGCCAAGAATAGTATGTTATCTTATTATTCAATAGCAGTATTTTCTCGCGTCATCCCCATGACTTGCCTTACCATTTGAATTCTTGGTTTTGTTTCCGTTCATCATTGTTAAGTTGTGTTGTTGTGATGTTGGATAAAGTTATGTTGCCATCAGTATTTGAAACTCGTATATATTTGTCGTATGTACAGACTTCCAAGTTTAAAATCACCATTTCGATCACTATGGCCCCTATTACAAATGAGAAAAGAACTCAAGGAAATAAATAATGTAGTATGGACATTTCAAAATATTTCAGTCAGCCAATAGTAACCCTAGTGGAAAGAGGTAATTTTTACTCTTACTATCATCTATGATAATGTTACTTTATTTTTTATTTACTTAGGGAAGTTGTAAGCAAACCAATTTCTCTCAAATGAAAAAAACCATTGTAGTGAGCTTACCCCAAATTAAATTACCAATCACCAGAGTAATTCAATTCAAATTGATAGTACTGATAATCTCATTTCCCATCCAACTTAAACTTCTGATAAACATGCTAAAAACTCACTTAAAAAATGTAAGAGTGGGAAGTGGACTATAGGAAGGACTTATAAATTTGAGTGGTTAACCAAATATCCATTCATTGAACCTAAAAATAGTACTGATACTCCTACAGAATGTAGATGTACTATATGTAGTTGGAAACTAGGAAAAGACCAAAAAATGCAATTGAAGTTGGACGCAATAGAGAAGCATTGTGGGAAGGTATATGAGTATAAAAAGAAGGATGATGGAACAGTTATAAAAATAACTAGATGGAAAGATGAGGAAGATTGTTTACATATGAGATATGTTACAGAATATGAAAATCATCATAAACATATTTAGGACCTAGTTGAAAAAGGTTGAATAATAAAGGCTAAATTTGAAAAAACTACTGACGTAAGTCTTGAGGTAAGAATCATTCAATTCAAAAAAATATTTCACATTTTAAAGAATGGAAAAACAATATTAGATCTCATTGATTATAAGATCTTATTTCAATATAATGGGTTTCCAAATATTCCATCAACACACTGGTCAGATACCAGTGCATGGGAGATGGAAAAGTGTATGGGAGAAATTAAAATCCCTGATTTGAGAGAGAAGGTAAAAATGAAAATTTTATATAATTTTCAATTGATGAGGTCCCATCTATAGACAATACATTTTGGGTATGCATGCATGTCTAAACTTTCATTTTTAGTAACCATTTCAGGAGAAACATATACTTGCTATGCACAAAATGATGGAGAACTACAAAGTCTTTGAGAACATATGAAAACTTGTTATTAAAAATTTGAAAGAAATAACTGGTATAGATGATCAATCAATCTCTGCAAAGCTGATTTGTGCAAGAGATGATGGCACATCTGTTATGCAAGGTCATAAAAATAGATTTATATTCATCTACAAACAACTATATCCCCTTACATGATACCTATTCATTGTATGGCTCACGAGAATGAATTTGGCTTACAAGATTGTAAGTAATTTTGAAAATGTTACTAAGTTGGAGGAGCTAATATGGGACTTGCATTCATATATGTCTAGCATTCCTAAAATATTTTTGAGTTTCAGAGATTTTTTGTTGGAATAACAAATGGTAAAAAATTGCTAAAAGATTTCAAAACTATATGGATATCATTATATGAACCAGCTTGCAGGATTTTTGAGGAATACAAGTCCTTAGCAGGGTACATGTTCAAGTATCGAAGAGGAGTGGACAAGGCTAAATATCTACTATATCACTTGATAGATTTAGAGACATTGTTAACTTTATGTGGTATTTTGCCTATGCTGAAGGAAATAAACAACTTGATGAAACATGCTCAAGAAGGAGCCATATATATTGTTGATTTTATAAAGTTAAAGGGACAAGTATGTATGATTTTAAATACCTTATATATCACCCAAGAAAATATTCACAAGCCAAATTTTAGTAGCTTCAAGGTTTTGAAAAATAAAAAATATCCCAACAACTATTTAAAGTTCAATATCAGTGATCATCTTTGTATTTATATTGATGGGAAAAATATTTCAATGCACACTTTATACAAAGATCCTTATGTAAAAGGTTCTAAACTTAAGGAAGTACTAGTCACAAGATGTCTTTTTGATGGTACAATTTCTAATACACGTAAAAAATTAATGAAGATATCTGAAACATTATCTTTTGAGATCAGAGAGAATTTTAAAAATAGTGATTTATTTGAGGCCATGGGAATTATAGATTTCATTTTCTAGAGTCGATGATTGATGAAGAAAAAAGAGCTACAAACTTTGGGAAATCCATCAATGCACTTATGGAGAGTTTTGCAAATCTTGAGATGTTGATGGAGGGAAATAAAATGGTTTCTTGGATAGAAAATTACTCATTTCTGAGTCACAACATTTTACATATGCAATATCGATCAATATGAGTCTATCGACCCAAAATAAATGGGAGCTATCACGATATTGTGGAAAAATATATCGAGTAGCATTCTAAGAGAAAATATAAGTGAATAATTCAAACTATAAGAACTCATACAGACGATGATTCTTGAGTTTATTGAAGATGAAAGGGTATTTAGTGCGTTCTTTCATTTGTGAAATAAAAACTAACAATAACATATTGGACAAGAATTTGGAAACTTGTTTAAGAATCTATGTTTCAAGATATGGGGTGGACACATTTCCATATGAAAGAGCACTAGCTACATGTACATCTCTTTGCAGCACATAGAGATGTAAATAAAATAACAAACAATGAAGTCTCTAATAATGGTGAAATTGACTTGGAATCTGCTAGACAAGAAAACTTAACATGATTACAAGAATTGATGAAGGACCATTCATGATAGGGTTGTTTCAGCTACCAGACAATTAATTTTATTCATTTTCAGAAATATATATTGTTACTCGATATTTTTTTCAATTACGTATATTGCGCATATAATGTTTTGAAATTTTTAATCCCTTCTATATTTTTAAATAATTTTTGCAAATAATAAATGGTACGTAGTTCATATTTGTGCAATATGTAAATGTGATGATGTAATAAAATTAAAGTTAGTTACTAATAATGTATGTTCATTCATTGATTTCTCACTTTCAATTCCATAGGCACAATTTTTGGCAAATATATTATAAATTATAATCCATATATGATATATAACATCATGATTATTAGGATTAATAAAAAACATAGCAGTCTACGACTACATCCCATGATCCATTATTATTGGAGATAATATTTACATGATGAATCAAGATTAAAGAATCAACTATCAAGATTGAAAACAACATGCAAATTCAACTTTTAAGACACAAGATTTAATTATTGAGTTCATATATTTTTAAAACTAAATTAAAAATGTATATCCAGATTCTAGAATCAATGTCTATTATTCATCAACTAGAGAAGCTTGATAAAAATGAACAAAGTTTTCATTCGACAACACCCATGAGAGAAATAAAAAGATCAACAAATAACAATTAATGTTTTCAAATTCCAATTGTAAAATACTGAATTCATCAATAGTAACATAGTTTAAAGTTTTAATTGAAGTTAATTGGACCCTTGTCCTTGACCATCACCAGATTCAACAACAACTACAACATTTGAACTATCTTAGATTACACCTGACTCTACTTATTCCTTTGCAGTAGTATTAATGTTTTCTAAATTTTCTCTATCTTCCATAGTTACATGTCTTGCTGAAAGGATAAAAGGATCCTCATAAGTTTTTTTCTTCATAAGAATTTTTTGATCCATATTATGCTCCTTGATAATCCTCCACAAAGTATTTTTCTACTTGTTTAATAGAACAATTTTTTCTTTAAAACCAATAGCCCCATGCAGACGCTCTCTTTCACTTTTCTAAGGTTCTCATCCAACACCTGCACCTCTATCTTCAATTTTTGGTATTTTGGATGAAATTAAAAGTCACATAATTAATATTTAGAATAAGATAAAGAATATATATATATATATATTTATCTAACAATCTACAAAAATTAGAACTTACCATGGCCAAATATTTATCTGCAATAGTAATAAGTGACAAGAGGTTCTTGTCACGATTCCACTTGTTGTAGTATGACTATGCCTTGAAATTCAAATTAGCCAATCTATTCAACATTATTTTCAAAACTTCATCCCTGTTGTAAAAATTATCGGTGACTACATTTCCTTTTTTTTCTTGAGAAAGAATACCATCAATCACCATCGGTTGATTTTTAACCAATGATTTTTTTCTCTGTTTTCAAATTTATGATATCCATCATTAATTTCTTTTATCAGAGCTTTCACTCTGATCTCCCACATCTTTAACTCCTTAATGTCAAGAATAATATTTTCCATGATAAGAGTTGTAGCATTTTCTAACACATGGATGTCAAGTGAAAATATGGTCTTTACATCATCATCCATTTTTTCCTGTGGTTTCCTAGTTGGGGAAGAAGGATCGAAGACCATACTAATCGTGGCATTTTATTATAAATAGATTGTGTCGATACTTGGCATGCCACCTTGAATATCGCATGTAAAAAATATGTCAAACCCAAGATACTCCTCATACATATCTATATTGTTTGAAAAATAATTGCCTACGGAATTCGACACGCCATCAATTAAAAACCTGGGGAACTCAAATGTTGTGAAATTATGAGTTTCCTTACTCATACTCGGATGACAGAGGCAAAAGGGAGGTCATACATGGACTAATGCACTCCTTGTGTGCTAAGATGGATTGGGAGAAGAGATGGTGGTCGTGGGTGTGGTTGTGGGTTGAACTTTAGATTATAAAACATCTATGCAAGCATGAATACTTTAACAATATGATATTCGGTAATCAATGTCTTAAACTTTTTAAATTATAATACAAATAAGTGAACAGTATGAATTTATTACACTGTAAATGTTATCTGTAATCACAGACTGTTGCTGTGGAATTATGGGAAAGGATGGTGGCGGCACTGTTATGGAAAATCTTTAATTTAATGATATTTTAAAAAAAAAAAATGATAAATTCGTAAAATAAATTCAAAATGATAATATAAATAAGTTTTAAGTCACTATTTTTGCATTGCTTTGTACTTTAGAACTTGAAGGGTGCGGGTAGGTTCTTTGCATCCAGATTAATTCTCTTCGTGCTTAGGTATATATGCGGCATCTTTAATAGTATGAGAAGAATCTCTCCGAGGTGATGTAGATATGCCAAAAAAGGATGCACATTAAGATAATGAAATTAGAAATATGACATTGTAGAGAATCATAGATTCAAATTATCATTAGTCTATAAAATAATTAAATAAAATTAAAATGATTGTGTAGTATGTAAAACTTAAAACCTGGATTTTCCTTCTACGTAGAAGCATAGCACATTCTCTTCTTGCTTTGGGACCGAGCCGAGCGTGAAAAATCCAAAGAACCATGCATCCATTTGTCTAGTCTTGACTCGGAGCCCAAGAGTCATCAACACGGTGACATCAATTGTATTGTTGTCACTAGACCCCTCAGGCCTAATAGGGTTATGTGAGAAAACTTCCGCATGATGGCGTTCAGTGCTTTTCTTTATTTGACCTATTCATTGCTTCAAAACATAATTACAAATTACATCTCTATAAGAATTAATTTAGTAATGCTTTTTTAAGGAATCAAGATTAAATGCTTTTATAAAAAATACTAACCAACTGTTGGTCCATAGGAATTCCATGTTTTTCCATCTTCTCGTGAAGAATAGTTGGAATAGTTGTGGATTTGAGTCCATAAAAACCATTATAATATAAAGAAATAACATGACAAGAAGAAGAAATAACTACAATAGGATTCAATTTGGATTTTCAATTTAGAACAAATCTTTGACACAAGATATGTGCACCAATCGTATTTAATGTTGGAAATGGTTTGAATAAGGTAGTACATTTCTCATCGAGGAATTTGCAAGTGTATCTTCCCGTAACATGATATGCAATAGGAAAAATTCCACCATGGCTAGGAGAAATGGGTCTTTGATAGATTGTTATTGGCCGTTACCACTAACATTATTACTAGTCGTTAACACTAACATTGGTACCCGTCATTAACACTAACATTTATTACTAGCCATTGACACTAACATTGTTACCGGATGAAAACATTGACAAGTGTTACTCAGCGGTAACAGCGACAAGTGTTACCGCTAGTAACACTAAAAATGGTGTTGACATGTAACACTAACAAGTGTTCGGCTAGTAATACTATCAAAGATGTTGTCATTTGGTAATAGATCGTACTTACCAGGCGGAAATAGTTTTACTTTTTTACTATTTTCATTCAGTAATAAAAAAATTGTCCCCACCATTTTTTGAAAAATTCCTTCCTTTTGCCATCATCATGAAACCCATTTTCATGCTTTTGCCTACAATGCAAATGGATTTTTCATCGGATTCACCACCCATTCTATAATATTTTTTTATGGGGGTCTTAAAATGAACCTTGAGATGACTAAACTCACTTCAAACTTGAATACTAACATTTTAACCTTTAAGGCCAAAATTGGTAGGGTCATTTTGAGCACTTGTATATTCCATTTTATACATTGTACCTATCTAAAATGTTTCATCTCCACATAGATAATTTCCCAAGGATTCTATAAATCTTTATTTTTGATCCTGGAACCTCCATCTCAACCCTAAAACTACAAAAAATACAAAACTAGGGTTTCTCTCTTTCATCCTAAAATAGCTGGAACATGAAACCTATGAAAAAATTAGCTATTATTAATTATCTACAATTCCAAATAAATGAATTAGTATTTACAAGAAATTTGGATACCATACCAAGAAAATCTTCCATGTCGCTCTGCTGTTACGGTTTTAGGAGGATTTTGAACCAACTTATCTTCTTAACAGTCATTCATAAAATTATGACACTAAAAATTTCTCATTATTTTTTAAAACTAGTATTATATCAATGAAAAATAAAATTACGAAGCCTTAAGGTCCCATGCAGAGTGTGTGTTAGAAGGTGAGCATCTAAATTTTCCAATTCGAGTAAGAATTTTTTTCTACAAAGACCAGTTTTAACAAAAACATCATAACTTGATCTTCCTTCAACATGTTGATCTAAACATGTTCTTGAAGCACCATGAATACTTATTCTATGCATGAAAACTATCATCCATGCTCAAATATTCCTAAAAATATCTATCCAAAATGAATTATATGTGCTTAATTATCTTGTCTTCACAATCTTTCTTCCCAAGGATCATGAAGCATCATTAAACCTTTGAGAACTGACCAAAAACTCATCATAAACATCATGTAGAGAATCATCATGATCTTACCATACTTGAACATGACTTCCTTTCTCAAAAAATCATGCCACCATACCATGCACCGTGCTCTAGGTCTAGGAATAGGCCTATAGTCACCTGACTCAACCATGACAACCCATGAATTTTCCATGATGACCACATGCAAGACAATTAGACACCATTAACACACCTATAAGACCATGATGAAACTATATAAACCTTTGGGAACCATATAATAACCATCCATGCTTGCACCATACCCAAGACCATCATTAGACACCTTAGTAACTTGACCAAACCATGACACTAGTAGTCAACCTTTGTGTTTGACCTTGATTTACACCTCATGGGGACTCATATGACATCTACACAAACTTTTCCATCAGTGATTTTGACATTAATGACAACACTAAAACATAATGGTAAAGGGTTTGCATTATGTTTCTGTGATTTTTCATAAATCAACTTACTAATTAAGGAAAATGCATTTGTTTCCCTGTGACTCATTCAAACCTTGCTCCCCAATTTGTGGCCTCTCCTTCAACTATAAATATGATGCTCAATCCTTTTCAATTCATACTTGGAATATTTATTCATATGTAGAAAAAATTTTCTCATGTTCCATTTTAATTTGCATACCAAAAGTTTGTACATGTGATCACTCATTTTCTCATAGCATTCCTCTTCCATTTGGAGACAAGATTGGAGCATCCACAATAAAACTATCCCAAGAGATCAAAATTGTAGTAACACTTTAGCTATCTCATTAAATGTTACAATAAGACTCAAAGGAGGGTTTACATTTATTTACTTTCTTATTTTTTCATTAATATCAACCACTGCTTTTCCTTGATTACCGGCTCCACTAAAGCTGCTTCACCCAGAAAAGCTTGATTAATAGGACATGAGATTGCTCATGACGGCCCAATCCTCAAGTTTGAACTTATTATTTTCTCATATAGGATAACATATTCATCCATATAAGTAGCTCAGGAAACTACGCTGATTTTGTTGTTTTTATCCGTTGTTTCTTTGCGGTTGGTTTCTTTGTTTTTCTTTTACCATATAATAAAAAAAAAAAAAAGCTTTGGCCATCCTCAAGTTTGAACTTATTATTTTCTCATATAGGATAGCATATTCATCCTTATTACCATAGAGAGTGTTTGTAATGTCTTTAAATATTTTTTCCTTCTTATTCCATTCAAAAAACACCTTTGTTTCAACGTTTGACCCTACATTTTCGAACCAGTTATAACTCATACATAAAATTGATGAGATCAAACTCATCATCCTCTACCTCATGGATATCCATTTGAGTTAATGTGGTTCATAAATATGTTATAGATAATTTTGAACTACATTATTTAAGGATGATTAAATTTTCAAAACATGCAAGACAATGAGGGTTACTAAATTAAGTTAAAAGATATTTCTCACCTCCCCTTCTTCCTCCGGATTTTTTGAACACCATTAGTGTTGAAGAAAAATTTATTCTCCTTCTTATGATAAGTCGGATTACCTTTCAATTCTATCTACTTTTTATTCATAATGAACAATACCTCATGATGATGTAAAGGTGTTCTCTCATCATCTGAATTAGATTCAGGAAACTATGAAATTTTTATCTCATTCTTTCCTTTGATGAAGTTTTCTCAGAGATCATGAAACACTTTATATAGGTTGTCCTTTAAAACATAAGAGTGCACATAAGTCATAATTTTTTTCCATAAAACAATCATTAGACTAAATTGATTTATTTTCCTCTTCACACACAACAAAGTCATCAACCTCAGCGAGAATGTTATTAGTATTCATAAATACACATGGATACATTCATGAATTATTTTCAATAAATTATGTTTTTCTTATATCATAACTAACTGTAATAAATCCTACATCATAGGAATCATGTTCAACATATATTTGGAGTTCAAAAGGGTCACAATCATGGTAAACATGGGGCTCCAAAGAAAATGAGGACATGATAGAAATGTTAGGAAAAATCATGGTCATGGGGTTATATATAACCCCATTTCATTAAAATTAAACCCCATATCTGTATATTCCTTCCTCAAAGCCTTAAAGTCCTCACAAACCTTTAAAAATACTAAATCTAGACCCTCTTCACAAGGATTCTATACAAATTCAATTTCATAAACATATAAGCCCTCGGCATGAGAGATAGTTTCAAATTTTAAATCCAATGATAAATTATTAGTGGGAATTGTTTCTTTAATAATAGTTCAGTTCATCACTTAATGCCTCACTATAAATAATAAGATCATAATATTCACTAAGTGTAATGTGTTTAGGAATTCTATTCCATGCCTACCAAAATCTTAGATTAAAATCCTAAATGATTTCACCCTTCTTCCTCATCATATTATAAAAATAATTTTAAGAGAAGCATAATAAAATTTATCAACATATTGCTCAGTAAAAATATGTTTGAATTTATCCCAAGAATCAATAATTTTATAGGAATCTCATAATACCATTCTCGGACATCATCATTAAGACTTAGAATGAATAATCTAATACCTTTATTCTCAACCTCATAATAATAAATCAAATTGATAAATGTTTCTAAATATATTTCCTCTTTTTTCTATAGTTACCATCACACTAAAGGTATCACATCTCTAAGCACTTTATGGAAAGGAACATGAAAATCAAAGAAATAATCCATATCAATAGGTTTGAATATATGATCTATGAATGAATTCCTATTTTCAACATGAGGAGATATTCTACCACTAGTACAAGTATGATCCAAAAATTCCATAAAATTATTTAGATTTTTTTAATCACAAGGGTGACTTGAACCTCTGGTGAATTCCTATTTTCAACATGAGGAGATATTCTAGCACTAGTACAAGTATGATCCACAAATTCCATAAAATTATTTAGATATTTTTAAACAAGAGTGACCTATAACTATAAAAAGATAAATGATGGTATCCATTTATTTATTACCACAAATATTACAGTTAAAACAATCACCCACTATTTTCATAACTCTAAGAACCATTGATATGGTCTAAGAAATATCTCAAGATACATTCCCAACAGAGGATTCACTAGGAAAATGAGAGCACTAGTTTTGAATCCTTTTAAAAAATTCATAACACAAACCACTAGCATCAAAGTGTTTGGAAATAGATAGAAATACTAAAGCACACTCATCAATAAAATAGGAAGGAGTTTCCACTTCACAAGGAAGAATAAGATGAAAAATATTTGTAAAAATATGGAATGCTAAAAATGAAGCCAAGGCACACCAATTAAAATAAAAATGGCACATTCACGGGAATGATGCCATATTTTTGGCTCTTAAATCTATTCCAACCATGGATTTGATGAAGAGAATTTTAATGATGAGTTAGTTATATTAAAGGAAGTTATCTTTAACAATATGGGAATGGATTCATGGCCAAAAAATGTGAGAAGGAAATTTAGTTATCTATTTCTTCTGGTTTTGTAAGGCCAAGGGGAGACACCCTAGCAATTCTTATAAGAAGATGAGTATAAACTTACACTATATCTACTTATGAATGCAACCTCCTTAAATAAACACCAAATTAAGTGTCACTTGTGACATATCCACACATTTATAGTGAAACAAATAGACTTTAATTTATCTATTACAGAGGTATGAGGATATCCATAACTTACATGTTTTATTAAAAATATTTAAAGCACCTCAAAAAAGAGTGAAGACAAATTTATAAAAAAGAGACTTCTAAATAATATAGTCAATATGAAAAAGAAGTCTCAAAGGGGTAGGACAAAAAATAAGAAAGGGGGTTTGATCATTTTGACTTCAAATGTGCCTTGTCCATTGGGACAATGATGTAATAAGATGGAGTCAAAAATAAAACAAGAATCATTTCAGTTTACACAACTACTTTAATTCCCAACAATTTAAATAATTAAGAATCCACATTCACTGATAGTTTCCCAATTATTAGACCTTTGTAACTTTGAGTCCAAAATATAGCATTAGATAAGATTGTTGAGAGAAAATTAAACTAGAATTTCACAATGATATTATAATTAAGTTCTTTAGTAATTACACATTTGACCTCTACACCTAATTACCACATGAAAATTCTAATAATCTAAGTGAGTATACTCCTCACCCAAAGGATATCTTCCATCTAAATCAGTTATCTCATTTATGCCTCAAAAAAACATACATGGTTACTCTCTCATACCTTCATTACAATATCTTTGAGAAAAATACTACTAATCTTATCTCTACCACCTATAATAAAGCCAAAAATTACCACCTCATACTAGACCACCAAAAGGGATTAGAGACCCAAAAAATAATGGAAAGCTAACAAATGATAAAATTAAGTGTAGGATTCATATATTTATACAATTAAGAGAACATTCTGTAATGGAATCGGGGGGAAGTTTAGATCTTGAGAACCAATGAAAAGAGAGGAGAAAACATGCACATATTGATTAGCACAATCCAATATTGGTCAAATGACATATGGAACCAATTGGCATTCAATTGAATATCTTAAGTCCACATTCACATTTTTTGAGTAGCACAACACTCTCAAGAAGCACAAGGGAGGCCCCATACATGATGAATTTGGAGAAGTGCATTGAAAAATGGTGGTAAAGGAAGGAAAATGCCATGAAAACTTCTTCCACAAAATATTTTACAAATATATCACCAATTCACCCCAAATTCATTCCCAATGTGTATCCATCATCATAAAATTTCCAATGATACTAGTTTATGTGATTTTTTGTAGTCAAAAGTTATGGCCATTTGAGACTTCTCAGGTTATTGAATACATATGATAGTTATGATGTCATTAAATTTAAACTTAAATCTAATACACCATGTTTCCTATTCTCATCGGTGACCCTATTAAATGATTTCTACCCAATTTGAAATAATGTGTCCACATCCTATTGGGTTTGGGATTTATATTGAGTTGTGGAGCTTAATTGCTTCACATTAGCATGCTTTACAAACTTGCTGAAAAAAATAGTACCCAGTGTTAGTCGGTGATCGGTGCCGATCACACTGGGATCACCCTGGTATCGGTCGAGGAAAGGAGGAACTAACATCGGTTCGGGTAACTAACATCGGTTACCTGTGTGTGATTGTTTTATTTAACTCATAGGAATTAGATCTAACCATTGATATAAAGTTAATCTAATGGTTGTAATAGTATAGATAAGTTACCCTAAGTTTGTATAAGGTTATATAAGCTTGGAAATTAGGTTTAGAAGTAGAATAAGGAAGAATTGTAAGAAGGAATTCTTGGAGAGAGCTTAGAGAAGCTTGTGAGAGGAAAAGTAATGTACATCGTGTAAGGTGTGGAAGATTGCAGATCTTCAATTGTATATCCTCTTGAATAATATATTGGTCATTTCTTGGTGGATGTAGCCCACACTAGGTGAACCACATTATATATGGTGTTATCTTTCTCTTGTCTATTTTATCTTCTGGTTAAATTTCATGTTTATTGCTTGTATGTTTTAATTGATTATAGATCTTTACAACACTGGTATTTGGTTTAACCCCAAAAATGGTATCAGAGATTTTCTTGAGGGTTTTGTATGTTGATATGATTTACTCATAGAGGTTTTCTGATTGAGTGGGAGATACAACAATGGAATAAGATGGAAAACAAAAAGTTGAGAAATTTGACAATTGTAATTATCATCTATGAAAGATCCAAGTGAAATATTATCTCGTATCATAAAGATCTATACTTACCATTGGATGAGAAGACAAGACCTTCAAATATGACTAATGAAGAATGAAAATTCTTGATAAAAAGGCTCTGGGATCTATAAGATTGAGCCAGAAGCATCTGTAGCTTCGATATAATAGAAGAAGCAACCATGGTAGACTTGATGAAAGCTTTAAGTTAATTTACATGAAAAACCAAGTGCATCGAATAAGGTTTATTTGATGAAGAAATTATTTAATTTTAAAATGCAATAAGGTGGATCTGTGTCTAATCATTTAAATGATTTACGTTCTATAATTAATTAATTAAAATTGGTTAATATTTCATTTGATGATGAAGTAAAATCACACTTATTCTTATCCTCTTTGTTAGATAGTTGGGATACTTTGGTAATGGTAATTAGTAATACAATGTCTAATTAAAATATTTTAAAGTTTGATGATGCGGTTAGTATAATCCTCAATGAAGAGATACACAGGAAAATTACAGGAGAATCATCATCTGGAAATGATTTGAATGTGGAAATTAGGGGAAGATCAAAGGAGAGATCGAAGAGCAAGAAGAATGGGAAATCAAAGTCAAAGAGTGGTGGATTGAAATGCCCATTTAAAACACCCCACTTGAGATCTAAGAAATAACCTAGGATTAGCTAAAAATTATGGGATACATTTTTTTGATTAGAAGTTCTCTGACCAAAGGTCATGCGCAACAATTACCACAAAAGGTTCTAGAAAAAATATAAAATTACAAGAACAAGCCTTACATTTATTAACAATTATCAAGTTCACATGGTTCAAGGTTTAGGGTTAGGGGTTTCAGTTAGGTTTAGGAGAAATTTATCCCCATACCAATTCTCTAATAGGCTTAGAGTTTCAACTTGATTTTTATTACAATTAACACTTCCAAAAATTCCTTAAATCATTCCCATTGGATAGGAAATTTTCTCACCTTTCCGATGATATAAAGAAGTCCTCCTAACTCCTTCAGGAACTCGAGATATGGAAAAACGGAGTTTAGGGGTCACATTTTCCCCAAGGGGACACATGTCAAGAGGAGAGGAAAACTCCTTTGGCAGGTTGGCAGGTCGAAGGGTGGCTTTAGAAAATTTTCCCCCCGTGCGGCGCAAATTCAAAACTTCTCCCGCGCCTCTGTGGGTCCCCGGTGGACACATGTCAGCTAACGGGCCAAAGTAGGGAAGAAGAGGAGGAAGGGCGGAGCGGCGGGGTTTATTTGTGAATTTCGCCAAAGGGAGGGGAAAGGATGAAGTTGGAAGGGCAGGTCTGCTTCTCGTGAGGAGAATTTCCCAAGGCGAGGACGAGGGGGATGTGGGGCCGTTGAGCATCAAAGGGAAATTTTTCCAAAAAATTCCATGAGTCTTTCTACCTGCTTTCACCCCAAGTAGCCACGTGGTGCTCTATGGGCCGCGGGCCAGCGGGATGAAACGATTTTTAAAAAAATAAAAATTAAAAGGTCCAAGGGGAAAAGAAAATTACCTCCGTCGCTGCCCGTGAATAAACATGGCGCCCTTTGATTGGCTGAGGGCCGGCGGAGGAAAAGATGAAAATTTTCCCAAGCCAAAATTTTCAAAAAATTTCTAAGGATTTTCCGATGGGAAATTTTTGGGAAGAAGGAAAATTTTCCCAAATTTTCCCGCCAAGGCACAAAAACTTCAAAGTGCCATAACTTGAGCTAGAAAGATCGGTTTTAGGAAAATGAGGACTTTCTGGAAAGATCTCGATGCCCTCTTTGCATGGGAAACATAAATTTTACTTTATGATAAATTTTAAAGGGTAAATTTTGCAAAAAAGATCTATAGGATTTAATTAGAAAACTGGGAATTTCTAACTTTCACATTTGATTAAATTGGATCTCCTCCTTCACTCAACATGCAAAAAAACAAGGAGAATTGATCTAGGAAGGATTTAAAGTGGTTTAGGAAAGTAATTTGTTCAATTTATTTCAAATTGTATTTTTCCAACAATTGACAGAAAAATGACTGAGGAAGGGATTTGATTCGATTTTGTAATGGTTAAATTGTTTTCTTAAGTTTTCTTTGTCAATTTGAGTTCATTTATGAAACAACATAATAAATTTTAACATCTCCAAGTTAATTAATGTGTGCAGGTCTGAACTGTACATTTTTATTAAAATTAATTGCCAATTTTAAGTTTGTAACAGAAATCTCATTTCTAGAAATTTGTTTATCAAATTCATCCTTCAAATATGGCACTTCATTCCTAAACTAGTCCAATACATTCAATTGTTTAGAAACAAACCATTTCAGAGCCAAATTGCAATTCTAATTTCCACTTTAATATATTTCAAAAAAGAAACAATGCAATATAATTCCCTCATATGTATTTCTTCTTCTTTCAATTTTCAAAACAGAGATTCCAATCACAATTTTAGCATTCCAACTAAACCCAACAATGCAATGAGAAGTAAACTTGCAATTCTTTATTGACTTCAATTATACAACTTACATCTTTCAATGTTTGAAAGAAATAAAAAAATTCTATTTCTTTCTTTTCAAATACGTAATATAAATGTCTTTCACAATTCAAATGTCCACTTTCAATAATCAATCACCTACATATTTTCTTTACAAAATACCTATTACAATTTCATCCACTTCAAGTGTTAAAGGTTACAATGACTTTGTTTTCACAAGGACTATCAAACTATATTTTTCCTTTGCTCTAGGACAGAAACATGCACATTTTCTCTTTCTCCAAGATGATCACAACAAGAGAGGGGGAAAGGAAACACTCTCCACCCAACCAAGACATCCAATGAAAGGAGAATCCTTCCTTCATCATTGGCCCCCGAGCCCCAACCAAAATACAATAAAATGTTTAATTCAACCATGGCAACAAATGGATTCCAAAACACACAACATTCTTTCAACATGCATATTTTAATATAAAACATCGAACAATACAAAACAACGAGTTTTCAAATCGCAATTTAAAACATTTCAATGTAACTCAGGCTTGATCATACAAGCCAAAGGAGCAAGGTTTATGGGGGAAGCTACTTATGCCTCCCAATTGGAATTTGGGCATCCACCAATAATAGTCCACCAAATTAATCCATCACACACAAATCCTTATGCCCCCCACAAATCCCTCCTTATCCCCCCACATATTTCCTTATGCCCCCACAAAGTAAGAAATGCAAGCTATTTCTTTTCCATGGTGGATCCCAAACTCAAACTCCCTCCACAAAATTTTGATGCCAATGGTATTCCCTTATACCCCCATCTAGATTCCCATATCCTTCTCCTACACCATTCCTATGGCAATCTACCCAACCAGCCAACAAATACAATAAAACATTTTCCATACACACAATACAACAAGAAAATAACAACAATAAAAGAAGGAATAAACTCCTACCTCTCCATGGTAACTTTGGTTTCCAAACAGAAAGCTTCAAGTGCCAAAACATAGTCCAAAATAGTAATGCCTAGTATGAAGTTATCTCCAAATTCCTCCACAATCCACAAGAGCTCCAAACAGAAAAATGCACCCCCAAAGAAGAATGCAAAAAGGTTCAACAACCAAAACAAGCAAAGAGTTTGAATTAGATAGAAGAGGGAAGAGAAGAGGATGTTGTAGATCCATGTGGGATGCCACATCACACATCCTCGATTGAAACACAAAAGACAAAATTACATTCTCTAAAGCTCAATAAAGAGGTGAGTGAAAAATGGCACTTTACTTACACACTCCAAAAAGCCCACACCTCAAGGGAAAACAATTAATTAAAATGTAAGAAAGTGAAATTAAAAACATGCAACATGACTTATAAAATTCATTAAAAAAGTCACAAATCACATCTCCATCTCAGTAAGTATGGTTGGTAGATTGAATTTAGAGGCATGGGACAAGTTTTACTTGTGCCACAAGCCTCCAAAATAGCCCCCAATGACAAATTCGAATTTCCATGGAGGTGGAGTATTTCTTACTCGAAAATCTGACTTACACAAGTTCTTACACAACTTACGCATCCCTTACATAATTAAATACAAATAGCGAACAAATCTTATGATTACTTTCCCATATCCCAAATTGATTTATTTAAATTTTAACTATATGTTTCCTCACATTAATCTATCACACTTTTAATTAAATAAAGAAAGGAACACATTGCTAATAAAATACATACAAAAATAATAAAAGGAATAAATTAATAAAACACACAAGCCCATGGTCAAATGTAAAGATGATTCCCCCAAACAAAACAACACACAACACAATAAAACAAGTTGCCATGGTGACCTTGTTGACTTCACCTAGAATTCCATTTTGGTTGGTCTTTGATCTCCTAATGTTTTGTTGTGATATTTTTAACCTGAAAAATACACATACCTCCTTCGGCCTCGTGGCCATATCAGAACATCCAATATGATACAAATAAAATCACTAAACCAACTATATAAATGAATCACAACAACATCAAAGTAACAACTACATTATTTGCATTTTTAATCAACCACTATATCATCATCATTTAATATCCATGTCAAATAGTGTTTCATTATCCACATATAAGGTGTCTCTAATAATCATCATGCATCATAATCAAATCTAGATCAGTAATAATCCATGATCAAATTTCTAACATCACACTAAGTCATAACATAATAATGTCTATAAAGTAATCACATTATCAAAATAAGTATCCAAAAGGTGTCAAAGGGAAGTGGGCACTACATCCCCTCCCCTTAGACTCGACTTCCTCCTGGAAGTCACTAGAAAAAATGTGGAAACTAAACTCGTAATGAAGTAGCATCCTCGCAATGTAGCTGTAGTCTCATCATATCTGTCCCATTGCACCCAAACTTGATCAACCTCTCTACCTCAAAGGCCCAGGGTCCTACAATCTATGATGTGAACGGGCTCCACCATCACCTGCCCCTAATCCTACACCTACAATGATGTCCAATCCAACACATGAGACATATCTTCAATATATCTCCTAAGAACTGAAACGTGAAAAACATCATGTATGTGAGACAACTTGGGTGGCAATGCTAGACGGTAGGCCAAACGGCCGATATGCTCCAAGATCTCAAAAATACCAACGAATCTAGGAGCTAACTTAGAACCTTTTCCATAATGGATAGGGCTCTTGTGTGGCCTGACAAAAGGGAAAACCTTCATGCCCACATCAAAACTACAGTCAATCCTATACTGGTCTACATACTTCTTTCTCGCATTTCTTGTGCCTCCCTGTAATCTATGCCCGATCAACACCACCTGCTGCTCCATGTCTTGCAAAAGATTGGTCCAAGAGATACCTTGTCCTCTAACCTATCCTGCTAAGCAAAGTGTCTGCACTCTCTACCATACAAAGCATGAAAAGGATCCATGTCTATAGAACTCTAAAACTATTATTGTAGGCAAACTCCACTAAGTACAGTAATCCTCCCACTTAGACTACTGACCCATCACATACATCCCGAGCATATCCTCTAAAATATGATTCACCTTCTCGTTTGTCCATCTATCCGTCTAGGGTGATATGTTGTGTTGAATTTGATCCTCATCCTGAGGACATAGTACATGGTAGTCTAGAAATGTGAAGTGTATAAAGGATCACAGTCATAAATGATCTTCTACAAATCCCATGTAACATAAATATCTCATCCAAATACACTCATGCCACTACTGGTGGTATAAATGGTCTTCACCGGAGAAAAGTGAGCCAATTTTTTCAACTTATCAACCATGACCATGATGGCATCATGGTGATATCTCGATATCGGTAGCCCAACAATGAAATCCATGGAAATGGTGTCCCACTTCCATAACGGTATAGCATGAGGATAGAGAAGGCCAGCTGGATGTTGATGCTCAGCCTTAACCCTCTAGCACTCCAAACATCATGACATGAACTGATCCACATATCTCTGAGTCCTCTCAATTATACAACTGTTGTAAGGTGGTGTGCATCATCTTCACCCTTGGATGGGCTGAATAGGGTGCACGATGTGCCTCTACCAAGATGTCCTGCCTCAAGCCTCCATCTCTGGGAACATATATCTGACCTCTCCGTATGCGAGAAGACCATTTGTATATAAGGAAAAATCATCAAACTTCCCCTCAAGGGGCCTCTGAGATTCGATCTCTGCTCGAACTGCAATGTAGAAGCTGCTAAAGAATCCTGCTCCATAAATTTGTGCTCATTGATGTGGCCATAGCCACATGTCTCCATCTACTAAGGCCATCTGCTACCAAATTCTCCTTCCCCTTCACATGCTCTATCTCCATGTCATACTCACAAAGAAACTCCATCCAACGCAGTTGATGAGCATTGAGATTGGGCTACGTGAAGAGGTGGTGAAGACTCAAATGGTCTATCATGAGTGTGAATATCCAACCAAGAAGAAAGTGTCTCCATTTGACAAGCAAAGCATGCACAAGATCATGAGTAAGATAATTAAGCTCATGATGCTTGAGTTTTGAGACTCAAAAGCCACTACTCGCCATCCGCATCAACACACCTCCAAGCCCTACTAAAGAAGCATATGTGAAAACAAAGAACTCACTCTGTGGATCCAACATTGCAAGAATAGGTGATGTAGTGAGACACTCCTTCAGTGTCTTGAAGACCTGCTCACATCTGTTTGACAAAACAAACTTCTTCCATTTCTCTACGAAGGGAAGTGATAGGGTGTAATCCGAGAGAAGTCTTGAACAAAGAGTATCTTGCTAATCCCTAAATATCCGGTCACTATAGTGGGTGCTAGTCTTAGCTAATCCATAATGGCTCTAAGGATCGATGCGATACCTTCCCTATAAATAATATGACCCAAATATTGCACCTCTGTCTTAAAGAAAGCACACTCATCCAAGTTCTCGTAAAACTGCTAGTCACGAAGACATTGAAAAACCTGGCGAAGGTGCCCCTCATGCTCCTCATGTGTAGGTGAGTATATCAAAATGCCATCTAGGAATATGAGAATGAAGTGATCTAAAAGGTCCTAAATACCCCATTCATCAAACTCATGAACACTACAGGGGCATTAGTCAAACCAAAAGGCACCACTGTGAACTCTTAGTTCCCATATCTCGCACGGAAGGTAGTATTATGAATGTCCGCTTCTAAAATCCTCAACTGATGGTATCCTGACTTAAGATCAATCTTAGAGAAAACTATGGCTCCCTTCATCTGATCAAACAAGTCATCAATACGAGGAAGAGGATAACGATTCTTGATCATTACCTTATTTAGTTGGTGGTAATCAATACACAACCGCAAGGATCCATCCTTCTTCCTCACAAAGATCACTAGTGCACCCCAAGTGGATACACTAGGATGGATAAGGCCCTTCTCCAAAAGGCCCTCAAGCTGTAACTTGAGCTCATAAAGCTTTGGGGTGGTCATCCGATAAGGTTCTTGTGAGATAGGCTCTACTCCAGGAACTAGATCTATATGAAAATCAATCTCACGTGGGGGTGGTAACCTCGGTATCTCCCCTAGAAAGACATCATAAATCTCTCTCAAAATGGTATGATCATCTAGTGATGGTCCATTAGACCCATCCTCTGATCTGTCACTAACTGTAACAACATACATCTGACAACCCCGTCACATACACCACTTAAGCTGAATAAGAGATGGTGCGAATGGAAATGGGTCTCCTGACCCCTAAAATCATCGACTCTACTCCCAAATCATCTAGACAAGATAAGTCTTGTGATAACAATCCATACCATGTGTGCAAATAATAATTACCCAAAATGACTCCAAACGATCCCAAAGGAAGGATACGAGAGATCCGAGGTAGTGGTGAAAGGTCCCAAATCCACTACACACCTCTTAACTGAGTCTACAAAGATCTTGACTCCAAAAGTCATCTCGACATCCCAACTAAGACCATGCCTAACTACCATTAGCTGCATCGCTCTACTAAAGATGGTGTAATGAAAGAATCAAAATAACTAGAATCAAACAATACGGAGGTAGGAATACCACCAATGCTACCTATGGTCTCAATGACTATGTTACGATGCTCTACCTCTCAATTCTCAACTACTACATAAATCCTATGCTACGTGTCCACATGTCATCAATGATCGGCTCATAAATTTCTGTCTTACCCTTGTTGTTAGGGTTATGTGGGAAATCTCTCAAAAATGTCCAGTAACACCACAACCAAAACATCCTCTTGATCCTCCCCAATGAGTAGAACCTTTAGCAGTGCTCTTAAAGTCTATGGTGTGGATCACGATGATCTAACTATGGTTTGATGAGGCCTTGCTAGCGAGCTCTTATTGACTGAGCTCTAGGTCCACCTCGTGTCCGATGGGACCCCAGGAGGAGGCCCCATACTCCGACGTCTCTCGTGCATCAACTCTCGTGGAGGTCTATAAGGTGGGTGAGATCTTGTTGTTTTTTGCTGCTACTATGGCCTAAAAGGATGACCGTGTGTTGTACCCTGGACACCACAAGGAAGGGGTATTGACCACCTTGATCTACCATCCCGCATCATTGTATGCGGCTCCGAACTTGGTCTCTCTAGTCTTTCCCAAGTCTCTCATAATATGGCCTCGCTAATGGCTAATGTCTGTGGACAATGAATCTACACTACACCTCCAATATCCAAATTCAGGCCCTGGATGAACCTGTGAATCTGCACCTGCTCATCCTGCATATACTCTACATACTAGAGTAGATCTAGAAATCTACTCTCGTACTCTACTACTGAAAGAGAATCATGTCAGAGGTCATGGAACTCATCGATCCTCTGCTCTATGAACCTCCATGATAGATACCTGCTCTGATATCTCTCCTCAAATAGCTCCCAAGTCACTATATCAAAATCAACATGGAGCTTCTGCTCCTCTTTCCTCCACCATACTCATGCTCCATCCCTCAGTAGATGGATCGCAACATGAGCTTTCGTGTTGCTAGAAGAAGGACAAAACTTGAAGTAACCACTCAAGCTGACTAGCTAGGCCTCTACATGAAATCCACCCATGTCACCTGAGTAATGTGATGGCCGAAGCTTTAGGATCTCCTTGATGTGATCTACAGCTATGGTTTGACAGCCTCTAGGTCTCTCTGCACGCTCATCCCTAAGCCTAGGGCTCGAGACCTCTCTCTATGCTCTAGAACTCTATCACCTTATCCCCTAGGTGGTGACTCTTGCTCTTACTGACTTCACATGGGAGTTCTCTCCTTTACACTCCTCACTGATTTGAGGAGATACCTGACCCTCAATGGAAGGGGCTCTATCATGACTAGTTGCATGTCCTCCACCTAATCCTCTGCATAGAGTGGCATTAACATCCTAAAGGGTCTATAGAATCTGAGGTAGGATGGCTACTACACCCTAATCTAGTGGTGTGGTGGTAAGTGGTTGAATCTCTGTGAAGGTTTCTCTGCACTTCGTATGATCCTCCTGCCTGAGACCAAAGCAGATAGTTAGTTCATTTGGATAAGTTTTACATAACTTCCATGTTCACTAAAATATACAATTTCTAGCTAAGTTTTTTCTAGATTCAAAAGTGTGTTAGGTTTAAGTTTTATGTCTCAAGTTTTTAGTGTGCCCAATGGTCAAGCTTCTAAACCACTACTCACGATACCAAGCTCAAATTCCCATTTAAAACACACTTGAGACCTATGATTAGCTAGAAAATTATGGGAATTTTTTTTTGATTAGAAGTGTCTACAACCAAGTTGCGATGCAACAGTTTCCATAATAGGTTCTAGAACAAATCTAAAATTACAAGAATGAGCCTTATATTTATTAATAATTATCAAGTTCACATGGTTCAAAGTTTAGGGTTAGGGGTTTCAGTTAGGTTCAAGGAGAAATTTATCCCCATACCCATTCTTTAACAGGATCAGAGTTTCAAATTTATTTTTCTTACACTTAATGCTTCCAAAAATTCCCTAAATCATTCCCATTGGATAGGAAATTTTCTCACCTTTTCGGTGATATAAAGAAGTCCTCCTAACTCCTTCAGGAACTCGAGATATGGACAAACGGAGTTTAGGGGTCAAATTTTCCCCAAGGGGACACGTGTCAAGAGGAGAGGAAAACCCCTTTGGCGGGTTGGCGGGTCGCGGGGCAGCTTGAGAAAATTTTCCCCCATATAGAAAAATTCAAAACTTCTCCCATGCCTCCGCGGGTCCCCGATGGACACGTGTCATCCAACGGGACAAAGTGGGGAAGAAGAGGAGGAAGGGCAGAGCGACGGGGTTTATTTACAAATTTTTCCAAAGGGAGGGGAAAGGATGAAGTTGGACGTGCGGTTCCGCACGCCTGCGAGGAAAATTTCCCAATGTGAGGATACGTAGGATGGGGCCATGGAAGATTAAAGGGAAATTTTCCCAAAAAAAAAAAAAAAAAAACAAAAGGTTGCACGGGTCTTCTCTACCCCACTTTCACCCACGTCGCCATGATTGGCCGCGGGCCGGCGAGGGCAAATTTTTCTAAAATTTTAAAAAGGCCTAAGGGGAAAAGAAAATGCCACACATCCGCCACTACCCCATGAGGACATGTGGCACCCTTTGATTGGATGTGGTCCGGTGGAGGAAAAGATGAAAATTTTCCCAAGCCAAAATTTTCAAAAAAATTTCTAAGGATTTTTCGACGGAGAAATTTTTCCCAAATTTTCCCGCCATGGCACAAAAACTTCAAAGTGCCATAACTTGAGCTAGAAATCTCAGTTTTGGGAAAACGAGGACTTTCTAGAAATCTCTCGATGCCCTCTTCGCAAAAAAAATAAATTTTACTTTTTGATAAATTTTAAAGGGTAAATTTTGCAAAAAAACGATCTGTAAGATTTTAATTAGCAAACTAGTAATTTCTAACTTTCAAATTTGATTAAATTGGATCTCCTCCTTGACTCAACATGCCAAACAAGCATGGAGAATTGATCTAGGAAGGATTTAAAGTGGTTTAGGGAAGTAAATTTGTTCAATTTATTTCAAATTGTATTTTTCCAACAATTGACAAAAAAGTGACTAAGGAAGGGATTTAGTTTGATTTACAATGGTTAAATTGTTTTCTTAAGTTTTCTTTGTCAATTTGAGTTCATTTATGAAACAAGATACTAAATTTTAACATCTCCAAGTTAATTAATGTGTGTAGGTCCAAACTATACATTTTTAAAAAATAGTTTCCAATTTTAAGTTTGAAACAAAAATCCCATTTCTAGAAATTTTTTTATCAAATTCATCCTTCACATATGACACTTCATTCCTAAATTAGTCCAATACATTCAGTTGTTTATAAAAAACCATTTCAAAGCTAAATTGCAATTCTAATTTCCACTTTAATATATTTCAAAAAAGAAACAATGCAATATAATTCCCTCATACATATTTCTTCTTATTTCAATTTTGAAAACAGAGATTCCAATCACAATTTTAACATTCCAACTCAACCCAACAATGTAATGAGAAGTAAAATTTCAATTCTTTATTGACTTCAATTATATAACTTACATCTTTCAATGTTTGAAAGAAATAACAAAATTCTATTTCTTTCTTTTCCAAGTACAAAATATAAATGTCTTTCCCAATTCAAATATCCACTTTCATAATCAATCACCTACATCTTTTCTTTACAAAACACCTATTAAAATTTCATCCACTTCAAGTGGAAAAGGTTACAATGACTGTGTTTTAACAAGGAACTATCAAACTATATTTTCCTTTGCTCCAGGACAGCAACATGCACATTTTCTTTCTCCAAGATGATCACAACAAGAGAGGGGGAAAGACAATGCTCTCCACCCAACGAAGAAATCCAATGAAAGGAGAATGCCTTCCTTCATCATTGGCCCCGAGCCCCAACAAAATACAATAAAAGGTGTAATTCAACCATGGAAACAAATGGGTTCCACAAACACACAACATTTTTCAACATGCATATTTTAACATAAAACATAGAACAATACAAAACAACAGTTTACAACTATAATTTAAAACATTTCAATCAAAACTCGGGCTTCATCATGCAAGCCAAAGGAGTAACGTCTATGGGGAAGATACTTATGCCTCCCAATTGGAATTTGGGCATCCACCAATAACAAACCCAAATTAATCCATCACAAACAAATCCTTATATCCCCCACATATCTCTCCTTATACCCCTCAGATTTCCTTATGCCCCCACAAAGTAAGAAATGCAAGCTATTTCTTTTCCATGATGGATCCCAAACCCAAACTCTCTCCACAAAATTCTGATGCCAATGACATTCCCTTATGCCCCGCCACATGGATTCCTCATAGCCTTATCCTACACCATTCTATGTGGTAGTCTACCCAACTAGCCAAAAATACAATAAAACATTTTCCATACACACAACACAACAAGAAAATAACAACAATAAAAAAGGAATAAACTCCTACCTCTCCATGGTAACTTTGGTTTCCAAACATCAATCTTCAAGTGCCAAAACACCAAAACAAAATGCCAAGTATGAAGTTATCTCCAAATTCCTCCACAATCACAAGAGCTCCAAATAGCAAAATGCACCCCTAAGGAAGAATGTAAAAAGGTTAAACAACCAAAACAAGCAAAGAGTTTGAATTATATAGAAGAGGGAAGAGAAGAGGATGATGTGGATCCATATGGATGCCACATTACATATCCTCGAATTAAAACACAAAAGACAAAATTCCATTCTCCAAAGCTCAATAAAGAGGTGGGTGAAAAATTACAAGTTACTTACACACTCCAAAAAGTCCACACCTCAAGGGACAAAAATTAATTAAAATGTAAGAAAGTGAAATTAAAAACATGCAACATGACTTATAAAATTCATTAAAAAAATTCACAAATCACATCTCCATCCATAAGTATGGTTGGTAGATTAAATTAGAGGCATGGGACAAGTTTTACTTGTCCCACAAGCCTCCAAAAACAGCCCCTAATGACAAATTCGAATTTCCATGGAGGTGGAGTTTTTCTTACTCCAAAATATGACTTACACAAGCTCATACACAACTTACACATCCCTTACATAATTAAATACAAATAGCCAACAACTCTTATGATTAATTTTCCATATCCCAATTTGATTTATTTAAATTTTAACCATATGTTTCCTCACATTAATCTATCACACTTTTAATTAAATAAAGAAAGGAACACATTACTAATAAAATACATACAACAATAATAAAAGAAACACATTAATAAAATACACAAACCCATGGTCACATGTAAAGATGATTCCCCCATGGGAATCTCTAACAAAACAACACACAACACAATAAAACAAGTTGCCATGGTGACCTTGTTGAATTCACCTAGAATTCCATTTTGGTTGGTCTCCGATCCCCGATGTTTTGTTGTGATATTTTTAACCTAAAAATACAAATACCTATTTCCGCCTCATGGCCATATAAAAACATCCAATATGATACAAATAAAATCACTAAACCAACTATATAAATGAATCACAATAACATCAAAGTAACAACTACATTATTTGCATTTTTAATCAACCACTATATCATTATCATATAATATCCATGTCAAATAGTGTATCATTATCCACATAAAAATGTGTCTCTAATAATCATCATGCATCATAATCAAATCTAGATCAATAATAATCCATGATCAAATGCCTAACATCACACTAAGTCAAAACATAATAATGTCTATAAAGTAATCACAGTATCAAAATAAGTATCCAAAAGGTGTCAAAGGGAAGTAGGCAAGTTACACAGATCTAGATCCTGAGCCAAAGATATAATTTGTTGGAATTGTGGAAAGAAAGGACATGCAAAGAAGAGTGTTGGTTCAAGGAAAACAAAGAGAATATACCAGATAAAGGTAAAGAGGAAAACATTGCAATTGAGGTAATGTAAGATGCCTTTATTCTCTCCTTAGATAATAAAGTAGAATCATGAGTTCTAGATTCTAGAACTTCTTTCCATGCTACCCCTAATAAGGGTTATTTCATAAATTATGTTTAGGGTAATTTTGAAGATGTTTATTTAGGATATGATGAACCATGAAATATTACTGGTAAAGGTTAATTTCATCTTAAATTGCAAAATGGAAATACATGGGTATTGAAAGATGTGAAGCATGTTCTAAGCCTCAAGAGAAATATAATTTCTACAAGGAAAATAGGTGAATCTAGATGCGGGGTTACATTCACACTTCATTCTTGGAAATTTACCAAGGGATCTCTTGTTGTGGCAAGAGGAAAGAAGGTAGGAACATTGTATTTGTCTACCTGTGTTTCTGATTCCTTTTCTATGCTATCTAATTCATATTTAGATGCAAGCATGTGGAATAATTGGCTAGGACATATGAGTGAAAAAGGAATGGAGATATTACATGAAAAAGGGTAAGTTATCAGATTTTAAAGATTTAGATCTTAATTTCTATGAGCATTGTATATTTGGAAAGCGAGAAGAGAGTGATATTTCTCAAATTTGGGGCAAAAAGGAGTAGAAATTGGAGCTTGTATTCTCATATGTGTGGGAACCAACCTAGGTAGCTTCTCATCTTTGGATTCTAATACTATGTGACTTTCATTTTTGATGCCACAAGAAAGGTATGAGTTTATTGTATTAAACATAAATATGATGTTTTTGAGACTTTTAAAAGATAGAAATCCCTTGTGGAAAATGAATCAAATTCAAATTTAAAATGCCTTATATTTGACAATGGTGGTGAGTACTACAACAAGGATTTTAATGATTATTGTTTAGTGAATGGAATATGCAGAGAAATAACGGTTCCTAGAACACCACATGAGAATGGTATTGTTAAATGAATGAAGAGGAAAATCATGGAACGTGTAAGAAGTATGATGATACATGTTGGATTACCTTTGTATTTTTGGGAAAATAAGTAGACATAGTGATTTATTTAATTAACCATGGGCCTTTAAGTGCCTTTGGATGGGGAGTACTAGAAGAATCCTAGACTAGAAAAAGGTAGATATTTATTTTTTAGAGTATTTGGTTCAGAAGCTTATGTGCATGTTGATAAAGAAAATAGAAAGAAGTTGGATGCTAAATCCAAGAGATGTACTTTTATTGGTTATGGATCTAGTGATTTTGGATTCTGTTTTTGGGATTTATAAGATTCTAAGATTGTTAGGAGTCGTGACATAGAATGGAATGAAAAGAGAATGTATAGGGATCAAGTTTAAGTACCAAAAGATGAAATGATTGAGAATTTTTAGATAAAATGAATTCTCAGATTTAAAATTGACACCTATAGGTTTACACACGGTAATCAGTGTCAGTTTACCCCGACCTACATCGATCACCTGTACCAAAATTGGTTATAGAAGATTAGACTAGCTTTGATCACTTGGACCAGTGTCACCTACATTACAACAAGACCAGATTTGGTTAGTAGAGAACCGATTTCGGTAGGTGGTGAATAGTGTTCGATCACATGTCTCAGATTAATACAAATTTGTAGAATGAGCATATTAAGCCTCCGACACCCTAGATCTCGGTGAGAAGGTCACAAAGGGAAAGTATACCTATAGAAAGATTTACACCTTTCTTATCTTATTTATTATTAACTAAAGTTGTGAACTAGAAAGCTTTGAAGAAGCAATGTAGGTGGATACCCAAAAAGTGGGAGCATGACATGGATGAGGAAATGGATTCCTTGAAACAAAACCAAACTTGGGATTTGGTCAAGTTCCAAAGAGTAAGAGAAAAATCTAGAATAAATGGGTTTACACAATAAATGAATAAGAGGGTGGATGAGAAAATATACAAGGCAAGGCTTGTGGTAAAAATATTTACATAGAAAGCAGGTATTGACTTTGGTGAGATATTTTCTCTTGTAGTTAAAATGACTTCCATACATATTGTTCTAAGTTTAGTTGCAGTAGAAGATTTGCATTTAGAACAACTTGATGTTAAGATGACTTTCTTCATGGTGATTTGGAGGAATATATATATATATATATATATATATATATATATATATATATATATATATATATATATATATATATATATATATATAACCGCAACAACAGGTATGAAGTCAAAGTAAGGAGAAACTTGTGTGAAAATTGAAAAAGAGCTTATATGGGCTCAAGAAAGATCCAAGGAAATGGTATATGAGATTTGATAGTCTCATGGATGAGTATGGTAATATGAGATGTGAATCGACCATTTTTTTATTTTAAGAAGCTTAAAAATTGGAGCTTTATTATTTTTTTACTAGATGTGGACGATATGCTTATTGTAGGATCTAGTATATAGGACATTGATGAGCTTAAAGAAAAATTATCTCACACATTTTCAATGAAGGATTTGGGAGCTGCAAAGAAAATTATTGACATGAAAATTCACAGAGATAGAAGAACAAGAAATTGTATTTGTCTCAAGAACATTATATCAATAAGGTGTTGGAAAGGTTTAATTTGTAAAATTCAAAACCTATTAGTACACCTATGGCTGGACACTTCAAATTGAGAAAATATCAGTGTCCTACATCACATGAGGAGGTTAAGTACATGGCACAAGTTCCATATGCTTCAACAATTGGGATTTTTATGTATGTTATGGTTTATACTAGACCAGACATTGCTCAGATAGTGGGAGTTGTGAGAAAATTTATGGCCAATCCAAGTAAAGATCATTGGAAAGTAGTCCAATGGATTCTCATGTATTTGAGAGGGACATCAACATGTAATTATGCTATGGAGGGTCAGATAATTATTTATGTGGCTATATTGATTTAGATATGGCTATATTTAGATGGGAAAGAGCACCACTAGACACACATTCATAGTAGGTAGAAGGACAATTAGCTGGATTTTGAGATTATAGAAGGTTTTGGCCTTATCTACTATAGAGGTTGAGTAAGTTGTAGAAACAGAGGATAACAACGAGATAATAGGGCTGAGAATGTTCATGGAGGAGTTGGGAAAGGAGCAAGAGGATTACATATTATACAGTGATAGTCAAAGTGTGATTCATTTGGTAAAGAAATCAACGTTTCATTCAAGAATGAAACACATTCAGTTGAGATATCACTTTATATGGCAGATGTTAGAGGATGGGAAGCTAAATATGGAGAAAATTCATACAAATGAGAACCTTGTGGATATGCTAAGGAAGCTGTTGGCAAAGGAGAAGTTGGAGCTACACTCCAATTTTATTGGTCTTGAGCTTGAGACTTGAAGAGGGAGAAACATGCCAAGGAAAGGATCCAAGGATGGATTTGGATGGTATAATGCAAAAATTTATCTCCAAGTGGGAGTTTTTTGAGTTATGGATCTTAATTACTTCACATTAGCATGCTTTATAAACTTGCTGAAATATACGATAGAATCGACAGCGCGCGTCATTCACATGGAGACCGGTATCATTCAAGGTAAGGAAGAAACAACATCGATTACCTGTGTGTGATTTTTTATTTAACTTACGGGAATTAGATCTAACCATTGATATAAAGTTTATCTAATGGTTATAATAGTATAGCTAAGTTTCCCTAAGTTTGTATAAGGTTATATAAGCTTGGAAATTAGGTTAAGAGTATAATAAGGAAGAGTAAGAAGGAATTCTTGGAGAGAGCTTAGAGAAGCTTGTGAGAGGAAAAGTATTGTACATCGTGTAAGGTGTGTAAGAATACATATCTTAATTATATATCCTCTTGAAAATATATTGGTCATTTTTGGTGGACGTTGCCCATACTAGGTGAGCCACGTTATATCTGGTGTTATATTTCTCTTATATATTTTATCTTTTGGTTAAATTTCATGTTTATTGCTTGTATGTTTTAATTGATTATAGATCTGTAAAACACTAGTATTTCATTTAACCCCAAGAATTTCAAGTTCATTGGTTTATTAAATTTACCTTTACCTTCGTGTCTCAACTTCCTAGGAGTTTTAATGACCTGTGACTAGTCCACATGGACCAATGACATATTTTTAGGATTCACTATGGGATCTCATACCTCTCCTCATGCCTATGGTTCTCAAGATTTTGGATCTCCATGTCTTCATTGATTTTAGGTTTGGACCCAACCTCCAAATTTTAAAAATCCAAATTTTAAAAACCAAATTTTAAACAAACTTTAGTCACAAGGTAAAAAAATCAAAGTGGAACTAGTTTTTGTTCCAATAAAAGGAATGATTGGTATTCAAAATTCAATTACCATATGAAAATAATGAACTTGTTGTGGATGTTGAACCTATTATTATTACTAGGATGATGTATTTTATTTTCACGTCATCTTCTTTGATCAACAATGATTTCAGGATTATCTCCCAAGGTGAATTATATTGGAAACAAATGATAGAGACTATCATTTTCAAGAAAGCATGTTCTAAGAATTTAGTTAGGTGTTGGACTCAATTGAAGATTTCTTGATTGTCCCATAGGGCATTGGAAGAAAATATTTGAGAGATTTATGAAAGGAAAGGATCCTCCATAGTGGGAAGATGGGTTGATGTACTATTTCATTTATGTGAAAGGGTCCATGTGGTTTCCATGTAGTAAGGTACTTGTAAAATTATGTTTTTTTCTCAAGTGGCTGAATTTTTTCTTTATTCTAATGCATCAACATGAGGTGTGAAATTTGGCCACATGAAGTCACAAACATGGGCATATCCTTTGTGTTATCATTTGTACCTAACACAGGGGAAAAAAATGAAGAAAAGTGAGTAAATGATGGTTTCATTAGGGAAATAGGAAAATAGTTTTGTTGTGTTACATGTACTAGTAGTTATATGCCCCAATGTTATTTTCCAAAACTTCTTCATGAATTATTGTGACCCTTTGTGCAAATATGTGGATACAATGTGAGGATGGTCTATGAAATTTTGTAAAATCCAACATCAATCCTCATGTGCACAGGGGATTTTCATAGTATGGTTTTTTGAAGGTTAGGTCACTTAGTGTTGAGTGCACTAAGAGTGCATAAAAGAGTGGGAAAGATTATTTGTTTGATCATTTTAGTCAATTATTCACAACTCTTTTCTAGTATGATATAGTGTCGTGTAATTTGGATCCAAATCTCATCAATTTATCTATAAGTACATCTACTAAAGAGGTGAGAAAATATTGATTAATGTTGTATATATTTGGTGGAAGGGCATTCTCAAATTTTATTTCATGAAAACTATTGATGTTGTTTTGATTCTATGGAACATCATTATGTTTAGTAGGAAATACCTAAAGTAGGGACGGTTGTTAAACCAACCATTATGGTAATGCATCAAATGAAGTACATATTCATGCATCTATATTTTTGATACATGGTTTCTTAAATGTTACTCGCACCATGGAAACAAGGAGGGGAATGTCATGGAAAAATTCCTTAAAGTTTGTATTCAATTATTAAAGAGAGGTCAAGTTAAGACCATGTTATAGACGTTGCATGTGAGGTGCTTGTAGAGAGAAAGAAGTTTTAGATCTCTTCATATTTTTCCCATTATTATAAAGTGTCACAAAATAGGAAGAGAAAATATCTTCATCATCCCCAACCCAATGTGGTTTACAAAAGAAGCGAAAATTCTATTACAAAAATTTGTAAAATGTCAATGCGTATGTTGCATACTAACGTGGAAACATGTGTGGGTATAATAGGTAACAAGTAGACTATTTCCTATCCAGAATCTTGAATTTGATCTTCCATTTTGCATGGAAGAAGATAAGGAGGAGTAGATGGTGGTGGATAGGAGAAAGAAAGGACATGCCAAACTAAATCCCACCCTCGGTTTGGACGAGGAATGAGTCTTTCAAGATCTCTATTTCTCCTCTTTTTATGTTTTTGTTGGTTTCATCTAGTTTTGGAACTGTAGTGGTGTTGAAGTGTTGTTTTCATGCTTCGTTTTGGAAGGTTACTCCATGATTTTGTTCTTAACTATTATATTTTATTTTAGGCCATTTTTCATTAGGGTGTGGTCCCCACTTATCAAAAAACCACTGATGTTTCTTTGTAAATATGGTTTTTTAACATTATTGTTGTTAGGGTATGGTCCCTCCTAATTTTTTTACCAATGATATAAATTACAAGTAGACTATGTATTCATCTAGTAGGATATATTTTTAACATGGACCATTTGATAATTTACATTCAAGGACATCAAGAACATGTTTCTTATGATGAAAACATCATATATTTTCTATTGAGGCCCCCATCATCATACAAGTAAAATGCCCAATTCACAAATATAGTAGGGGAAGTATTTGTGATGAATTATATATTTTTGGGGAAGCTAAAGGTATACCCAATGTATTTTTATTTTCCTCTACATATAAAGGAGGCCTACAAAATAAGGTTTACTCTTGCAATAAGCATTTCCTCAACTTGTGTAAAGAAAAAAACCTCTAGCTTGTTACTAGGTACATGTTATTCCACTTTGAAAAATGATGGCCATTTCATTCAACTTAACATCTAGTTCCCTTGTTAAATTGATTCAACAATCTAATTATCATCCCAAGTTAGTTCTCAAGGAATTATAAGCATTTTGTGTCTTGACCAACAGATCTATACTTTCCCACCTTTTACACGTAAGTGCCACACCATAAAAACTTAGGCCATCACCACATCCATAATATTTTTTCTCTTTACACATATGCCTCATAACAACATTGATTCATTTCCTAGATCCACCACTTGATACAAATATTCCACCACCACCCTTGCACCATATGGTGTTGCCTCCCAATCCCAATCGTTATTAAGGAACACATCTACTCAAAACTACTTAAATAAATCCCAAATTTTTACATCATGTTTAATTGGGAGCATGTCAACTATGGTGGTGTTTCCAAAGGAAAAACAACACTTCAATTTTGTATGACCAAAGAAGCATAACACTAGAAATCACACCAACAAGTTCAATTAACATGCAAATAGGGAACATAACTAATTACAACATGTAAAGAAGTGATAATTTCATTTTATTTGAGTACAATGTATTTTTGTTTGTTGGCTCTATAATAAAAAAATTGGCTTTGCAATTAATATCAAGAATTTTCACAAGAGCATCGGTTTGGCAAAACCTATTGACTTGGGTAAACCCATATAATTATGAAAATGAAAGACAAATGACCATGATAGTTGTGAGTGGATTACTCATTTTGAAGGAATTAAAAAATGGTCAATAATAGAAAAAACATCTAAGTAGAAAAACAAGTTTTTTTGATATTTGTCACATTTATCACATATAATTGGGAGAAAGAAAGTATCTGAAGAAGAAAATTATAAGACTAGATTTATAAATCCTTAATTATAGCATTCAAACCATACATTAATTTTTAAAAATAATGTATACAAATAAATCTTGAATTTATTTCTTTGTCTACATTTCTACATTCTACATGCATGTATTTTGGAACAATCTAATTGAAAAAGTTTGATACCTATTTTCTATGGATGCGTAAAACAAAATTCAAGAGAATTTGTTTGTAACATGGGTAAGTAGAGTGCATAGGAAATGCATATAGTTCCATGCAAACTATGGATGGGTAGATGACACTCACAAGAAGAATAACCAACATGCAAGGTTAAGGGTACATTTAATAATTTTTTTGAATAATTGTTCAATTCTTTCTAAACATAAATTGATGATTTCCAAACATTTTTATAGTTATAAATTTTCTCCATTAAAACGTGGAGATTAACTTATTTCTATTTAATGAAATATAATGTGTATAAACTCCATTAAAATAAAAATATTATAACCCAACAAAATAGTCACGAAACAAGTGTTTGTAGATTTTGACTATTGGAACCACCTTTATATTAAATTATAGACAAAATAATACAAAGTGTTACATAGTAAGGGGGTAGCTGGCAGAGTTCACAACCTCAAAAAGGAACAAATGCCACGTGGGCAAATAAAAACAAGCCATGAGGGAAAACAAAATCATGCCACTTAGGGCTACAAATAACAGCCAATAGGTGAGGAGAGAGAACTAAAAACTACATCAAAAGAACATAGATTTAGGCACAAGAAGCCATGGACACCCGAAGAGAAGGTGGATCATCCCATGGTGGAAGAAAGCTAAGGGAGCACGACTCGTGCGGAGGTAGATTGAGAAGCCATATATCACGGTCGGGCATCCGAACACTCAATGGAACCATAATTTCCTACCCAAGGGTGGTGAGCCACCAAAATGGGAAACCCCACCAAACATAGAGCCCTAGTTAGAAGATCAAACCCCTGAATTTCCACACACCGGGGCTCTATCCAGGACTAGAAGAGGAGGGCCTGGGTGAGTTGGTAGTAGAGAAGGTCAGGTGCTTCTAGAGTGGCTATGGGATCGTCCATATCATCTATGAGGTGCTTGGGGTGGCAGGGGCACCAATCATCATCATCCATAGGAACCCAACTCATAGTACAAGGTGCGTTACCCTAGTGATCAAAGAACTGCTGGAGATGAGAAAAATCTAGTGTAACCTTTTGTGCTTGTGCCTAAATCTGCATATGAACAAAAGAAAAAATAGCCACTTTTGTTAATGGTTACCTCAACAGAAAGAGTACAATGATGAAATAAGGAAATATTCCTATCTTTTCAGAGCTGAAACAAAATAACAAAACAAAATAAATGCCAAAGGGAAGCAATGTAGGAAGGCCAAGTAGCATGATCACCAAACAAAGGAACTTTCCAATTACAAAAATCAAGGTGAAATGTCTTGAAAAGGGAATGAATCCAATGTCAAGCATGTTGTGCATGATGGAAAAACCAAAAGACATGTTTGAAGGACTCAGGGTAACCATAACAACTATAAACCGGATTAGGAATACCAATATGACTTAATATTTCCCCTAATGGTAAGCCCTAATAGATCAGACACCAAAGAAATAAATTGAGCTTCGGGTCAAATAGGGGGTTCCAAGCTCATTGGAGATGCTTTAACAGGTGATATGAGAAGAATGCAATGACCATCTAGTATTGAGCTTATCTAAAGCCAACGAGGAAGGAGATAATAAGGAGTAGATAACTCTAGAATTGTATTGTAACAGTGGAATGTCCACATTCCATCGCCAATATTTCCACCAAGCCTTGGGTGGCTAAAGGCCCAACTTGTGTAGCATAACATCAGGTAGAAAAGAATGAATAGCCAAAATTGAAGGAAAATCAAAATTAGCTAGGTTGTATTTTTGTTTCAAGCATTAGAAAAGGAAGCCAATCCTAGGAGGAAACTAGGTCCCAGATGGTGGAGATGCCTTTATGAGCTAACTGTACGACTTTAATATTGGGATTTTCTGCAAGAAGGATATCATCAAGAGAGAAAATAGGAAACCACCATAGATTGTGCTCATTGAAGGAGAGACCTGTTTGGAATCCATCACCAACCCACCACATGAAGGGTTTGACCATCTCAAAATATTTCCAGATGCTTTTGACCACAAAGGTGCTAAGTATTTTAATTGGAACTTTAGTAATTAATGAGTATGAAATCCTATATTTTTCCATAATTTTTACCATATGGTGCTCTTGAAGAGATATAATTCCATAAAAAAATATTCTAGGCTTGGTTTCCCTGAAAACCCACTACTTGAGATACAATGAACAACCCACTTATTACATAGAGAGATTCATTTCTACACTTTCTTCTTAACTCGATCAACTACAAATCACCACAAGGTGGAGGATCATCTGTAAAAGGGAAAAGGAATTTATAGAAATCATAATTCATTGTCCTCTCTTAATCCAATGCTAGGGATAGGTTGCCAACCAATTAGCCATGGGCAGGGAACTTTGTGAAACCCAAAGATTTGGAAAACGAACTTTAGAGCGAGATGTTTTGAGAAAATATCCAAGCAAGAAAGCACCTCCTATACATTCTATTTCGATTGGCTAGAGTGAGAAAAGAGTCATCCAAAAAGTGGCCATTGATGACTTAGAACTGATGATTAGGAAGATATATGCCTCTTAATCTCCCTTGAGTAGCTCTGTTGGAAAGAAGGTAACTGAAAGCATCTACTACTACCAAGACAGAAGAGTCGAGCTAAAGGAAACCTTTCCTAATCAATCGAAATAGCCAAATGGCAGAATATTGGTGTCCATTGATGGTGAGACAAGAAGAGGCATTAGTGAAGAGAGTGCTAACCGCATTGAGGAAGAAATCACCAAATCCCAAAGCTTTAAGCATGGAAAGAATGAAAGGCCATTCTATATGATCATAAGATTTTTCAAAATCAATTTTGAGAAAAACCACCTTCTGAAGAGAAGTGAGCCCATTCCAACCCTTCCCAAATAGCAATAAGATTATCCAATATGAAATGGCCTTTGAAAAAACCATATTTTTCAGGTCAAACAATTTTAGGCAGCAAAGAAGCCACCCGAAGAGCAAGATCCTTCACCAGAATCTTATAAGAAACATTAAGAAGCATTATGGGCCTCCAGTTGGTTATGAACTCTGGATTACCAACCTTGGGGATGAATTTGATATTACATTTATTAATGCAGTTCCCAAGGGATTGTGATTGCAGGGCTTCCTGATAAACCTATAAGAGATCTGGCCCAATAATGTGTCATGCTACCTTGTAAAATTCACAAGGAAACCCATCCATCCACAAGACAAAGAAGGGCATAATGAGATCCTCTAGTGAAAGAGAAGCATCACAATGCTTTCCATCATATAGGCTAATCTTAGAAGAAACCACTTCAATACATTAAAGCAGAGTGGTATTGTTTTCAACGGAAGGCTCCTGTGCTTGAAAGACAAAGGCATTCAACAAAAGAAGAAAAAAATTCCAATGAGGATATGATGTGTGTGTGGGAAAAGAAAAAGCATTCACGAGAATTTTGAAGAACCCTTTCGAGGCCTATCCTTCAACCACTACGAGTTCTATATAGTTCAATAACCTTGAGCTAATGTCAAATTTTAGCATCTCCAATAACTTCATATTGGAGGTCAACGAATCCGTGAAATCATATTAGATGGCAACACCTGTTTTCCAAAGAAGGGGCGTGCGTTGAATAACTTCATTCCACCATGAAATCCAGATGGCAACATAAGGAGGACGTGGCGCCATATTCTAGACTCGAGACAATGTATGCTAGAACCCCTAGATGATGCAACAAGGATACATTCATATAAAATTATGTGCTAGGAGTTTTAATAGAGGCCCCATCCCAAGTAAGCATGAAATATATCAGACTGTGATCTAACGAGAATAAAATTGGGCCATGATGTGACGGGAGAGTGATTGTTGGTCGCCAATGCAAAACCCGAGTTGCTGAGATAGCATGACATGATCAATTCATTTGAGCACACGTGCCGAGCCTTCTCAAAAATTGGACCAAGTAAACCAATTTTGAGAAGTAAAGTCCCGCCGCCTTTTAAAAAGAGGGTCTTTAATGCCCCACCTACTTTTGAAATAGAACCATGCTTCACGCTCTCCAACGCACCATCTCATTGGTAAAAGACCCAATTTTTCATCGGGATGTTCCACCATATTAAAGTCACCACAGAATAGCCAATAAGAAAAAGGTAGATTATCCCTAACCATCGCCATAATGCCATCCTTTTAGACCATTATTAGAGGCATAAAGATTAACAATACCAAAAGAAAATCCATTATCATTAAAAAGCACCTCGGGATAATAACCCTGCGGTGATTATGGTAGAAAATCGAGAGAAAAACCTTTGCCTTCTAAATGAGATGAATTAAAAAGAAAATTAGATACACAAGGAATTGAATTTTACAAACAAACAATATCAATATTCCGATAATACAAGCCTTCAAAGAATATTTTCGATAGGATGAGAATCCTCCTAATTTGAAAAATAGTAAAGTCATTTAATCCTTCGAATTTAAAAAGTAGACTAAAACTAGACAAGTGGATCCATCAAGTTAGGATGGTGCTTAGGCTAGAGAAGTAGAGTCCCGAAAGGGGCTTTGGGAGTGACATTGTGAAGATGACGAAATAGCTGTCTTCTTAGTTATCTGTTGAAACAGAGTGATTTGGCTCTACGTGACAAGGGTAACTTGAATAGACTTGGCAAGAATAGAAGTGGATGGTTAAGAAACCAAGGGTTGCTTAGGAGGAGGCGGAATACCTACCAAGGCAGGCTTGCTTGCCACCTTCTTGTTATCAACTTGGGTCCAACCTTCAACATTTTTTCTTGTGAAAGAGATAAATTATGCACATTTGAGGGCTTGTCATGTCGGGTAAGTGTACAATCATAAATATGATGATCAGACACTTGACAAAAAAAGGTGTTAGGAAGGTTGAAATAGACAACCTTTTGCAAGATACACATGGACCCAACTTGTATATCAATGTGGTCCCACAAATCATATGCTAAATCAACCTTGACGCAAACCCATTTATGTGGACGAGCATAAAATAAATGGTCAAGCTCATGAAAATCACACGGCCAAGTGGTCGAACAATATCATTCAAAAAAGGCCAGAGATGTAATGGAAGACCCGAGATTTTAACCCAAATTGGAAATCACAAAGAGACCTAGTTAGCTAGGTTGAAATCAGGGCTCCATTGTGACAAAACAAGTAAAGTGTTTCCAAGGTACCAACAAGTGGAATGCTTGAGAAGCAATTGAACTTGTGAAGGCTCACGAAAAGTAAAAAAAAAAACCCCTTAGTGAGGTTCCAAACACTAGTAACCTGGATGCTAGCGGACTCCTAGTGGGACTTAATCCAATTTTGGAGGTAAGACTCAGATGAAATACGACCATAGAAATACGTAACTAAACAATTGTTAAGGTAAAACTACACAACAAGATCAACAAAAGAAAGCTCAATAGTAACATCTAGGGGAGAATTAGAGACATTACCTTGTCGTATGCTTTTAGGACAAATTTTTTCGTGAATTTGGGAGCCATTTTAACAACCGTGTGCAAATGATGTTGTAATGGATTGGTTTGTAGCTATTTTAAAGGACTAGTGCCACCCAAAATGGGTAGAATAAATGCCTAAAGTGTTGTTCAAACTAGTAATATTAATTAGGAAAAATCTTGAAAAGACCAGGGAAAAAAGGCTAACACGAGCGTAATCATGCTAGAGTGTTTGTAGATTTTTAAATAATTCATTCGGTTATAAAATTTATAGGCTCATTCTCTTATTCTTTCAACCCCTACTACCTTATTTTAAAGAAGATTAAAATTATGAATAAAAACATGCCTACACAATTGATGTGTTATTAATTTTCATGTGCAAGATAGAAGGAAATTGAAATTTAAAATTATATAAGTTATTAAGTATTTTTCCATTTTAAAAAATGTACTTTAATTTTTCATTTTACCATTTTCTATCTTAACTACAATTGAAAATCATAGCGGAAATTAGGTTATTTTGTCTTATCTAGAATCCATAATATATATGTATTAGTATTTTTGATAAGTATGCCAATGCATAGGCATCTCATATGAGAGGCAATCCATTACCTTATTTTGGTCAAGTATTTTTAGAAGAAACTCATAGAATCCACACATGAGAACAAAAGGAAGAATTTTTATAATCATAGAAACCTTGGCACCTCCATACCATGCACACCAATAGACTCCCATGTTGCCTAAGCCTCCCCTATACTCCCTATATGAATTTGACATTTATTAATTATTCATTAAATATATACAATCTCCCAATTATATTTCATTTGAACCGCACTTCAAGTTCCTTAATTTGTTGGTGTGTTCATGTTATCCCAATTTCCCCCCCCCCAGAAAAATTGATCAAACACGACCCCACACAGAAGAAAATGGAAGGGTCGGTTAAGTCATGTGAGCCACATTCTAAATCCAACAATGAAGGGGCAAGTTCGGTGAAGGAGGCCAACAACGTCAGAGTCCAGAGCTCGAAAGAAAGAAAATGGGGGAAGGATCAAAGTTTTCAGACTTATCCACATACGAGTCAATCGGGGCCAAACAAAATACTCTGGAAGGTGCCTATGTGTTAGCTCGACGTAATTCCAAAAGGTGCATAAAAAACGGAGGTCCCAAATGAGCGTGAGGCTTCCACATGTCCCAGGTTCGAAAAGGAGATAGAGTCGGCAGTTGAAAAGTCTCAGGGCAGCGAAAGCCTCCACGTGTCTCATCAGTGCATCTTCAAAGGTCAAGGCCCAGGTGGTCCCAAATGAAGTGCCCGACTTTGCCATGTAGTTAGGGTCTAAAAGGAGATCTCATCAGCCTAAATCGGCTAAGTAAAGAATAGACCCATGGAGGGTGCCACATGCCTCATCTTCAAAACTTCAAAAGTGAGACCCAAGGGACAGTCCCTAAATGATCGCAAGGCTTCCACATGTCCAAGGTTTAAAAAAGGGACCGATCCAGCTATTAAATCAGCTAAGTATAAGAGAGTTAGCGGAAGCCCCCAAGCTTCGGCTCGGGCGTAACTTTGAAGGGAAAATCTGGAGGCAAGTCCCAAATGCGAGCTGAAACTCCACATGTCTCGGGTAAGGCATATGGCCCTACCAAACAAAAGGGGAGTTAGGAAAAACAAAAAAGTACAGAGTAGGCCTACAAAGGGACACGTGGCCATGTTTTAAGTCAAAGCGGGAAGGCGAGTCTCGGAGGCAATTTGAATTTTTGGATTTTGTTTCGAAAAGGCATAAAGTATAAAAGTAAGCCGCACCTCTGTTGATGCCTAGAGAAGCCATGTGTTAAGCCTAAATTACATGCGGGGAGGTGGGCCTTGGAAGAATTTTTACCAAAAGTGGGTTGGCGGGCACGAGGAAGATTTTTCAGCAAAGTGGAAAATGCGGGCCGGCAGCTCGGGGATGACAAATGGAAAATGAAAAGGTTACGGGATTACAGGGGATTTTGGGAAAAAGGGAATTGTGGGCTTGCGAGGTTTCGGGGCATTTTTTACTTTTGTAATTTACATGCAAAAGGTAGAAAGTGAATTTTGGGCCCGTGGATCTATTTTACAAAACTATTTTTCCCCATTTTTGTACAGAATTCGATTCAAGTATTCAAATGGGCATATCTTTTGATCCATTTCTCAGATTCAACAAATTTGGTACCATTGGAAAGGTCCCGACCTCATCTATGCCATGGAAGCATGAAAATTTAATTTGACAAGGTTAGGTGGGTGAAAATAGGAAAATGTCTTTCATGCCTTTAATGTATGATTTGATTGCTTCAACAACCAGATCAGATTTGATTTGATCCGCTACTCTTCCTTCTTCAACATGACAAAAATACATGGAGATGTAGGAAAATGTCTTTCATGCCATTAATGTATGATCCAATTGCTTCAACAACTAGATCAGATTTGATTTGATCCACCTTTCTTCCTTTTAACACGCCAAGCAGACATCGAGAGGTAGACTTGACAGATTGTAGGTGGATTTGTAGGAGCATTGATGACAAGTAGCTGAGATTCTAAATCAGATTTCCCACCTCCTTTACTTCTTCTCTTTTCAATTCATCTATATAGGTAAGATCTTGGTTCATTGTAAAGGGTTGAAATTTTGGTTTGCACCCTCCCTTCTTCTCTGGTCTGCAGATGAATTCATGGAGTTCAAACCTTCTATTAAGACTATAATGCAAGTTTTTTTGCCTCTTGGCCATTGTAATGTTTTGTATCAATTTGTGAAGCAATAATACATGTTTGTGGATGATTTCAACCCTCTCTTGTGTTCATTTCCTTTATCTGATCTTTCATTGTAATATTGGTTATTTTTTCATGGTGCTTTTATTACATTTTAATGGTTTGTTTTTTTATAGCAAAGCCGATGTTCAACATTCCTTTGGTGCATCACCTTTATTAGTTTAGGTTTAATTTCTTACATCTTCTTAACCTTGTCTCCTTGGCAAGTTAGAATAGATTTTAGAATAGATCCTCTACAAATTTTATGTGTGCACCTAAACAGAGGAATAGGAACCGGCCTTCATCCGGAGATCTCTCTCAATTTAAAAGTCCCACACTTTGAGAGATGATCCATGTTATGCAATCACACTGAGAGTCTCAACCCATCGAGTTGTAGACATTCAAGGGTGTTGTGATTTTGCACTAACAGTTTTGGCATGCCCGGTGGGACACTGAGGTTATATTTTTCTCATCTTTCCAAGGTGTCTCATTACCAAACAACAAATCTTAAACCACTGTGTGACCACTCAATAGTTTTGGCATGCTCGGTGGGATAGGTATGAAGCACCTTACCACTTAATTTCATCAAGTTGATGTGTTCTTGGTGAGATTCAAATGTTTGAGGCACACTTTCAAGCACATATGGTGACTCCATCTAGTTAACAACCCACTCTCTAAAGTTGTAGACCTTTTCCCATCCATTTTCATCCATTATTCCTTCCATATCTTTCATTTTCTTCCATTCCATGAAGTTGTGCAATCATGACTTCATTTCCATCTTGGAATTCACACTTGTAGTAGCAGTGCTATTTAGATCCATCTCCAAGTTACTTCAACACACCTCCAGAAAGGTTTCACAATGAAAATCAGCACTATGGATATCTAGGTGAGCTAGATTCAAATTAGTTTGGTCATTTTCCAAACTATACAGTTGTTACAGAGCATGGATATACAGATTTTGGAGGTAGTTCCACACCTGAAGAAGCTAATTTGTACATGGAAACTCTAAGAATGGAGGCTCACATGGTACAATCAAGGGCCATACATCTCAGATGAAAGCATTTAGAATTGGCTATAGGTGCCTTGTCCATGGGTCGACATTATGCCAAGACATTACAACCCTCAAGAGAATATTGACTTCATGATTGAAATGTTGCCTCACCTTGCACAATAGATTAAGGATATTGAGGCATATGAGAAAAGTGCAAGAAAACTTTGTCAATGGGTGAGTTAGTCACCAACTCCTTGTCCTTCATTTTCTCTTTCTCAAATTCTATCATTTCAGCATGGTCAAGAGTCAAGCCCCTCACTTGATGTTGATTTCCTTCTCCATCTCCTAATCTTCCATCTCATCTTAATTCTTACGCCTTTTCCCTTCCAAGAATTCATCCCCTCCAAACAAACAAGAAGTTCCACTTCCCTCACCACCACAAAAAATTGCAAAGCTGGTTGAAACCCCATCCACTCCTCCTCTTGCCTTCCCAATTCCATGTGGGGAAGAGATTCCAAAGACTAGTCAAGGAGAAAAACAAGAAGAGGAACCCAACAGAGAAGAAATGATAGAAAATATGAAGAGTTGGGCTGCCAGATTTGGGTTTACAAAGATCCCCTTGATGGTTAAGCCAATAGAGGAGGTCAAGGTTGAAGAGCTAGTGGTGGTTAAGGCTAAGTTTGCAGCAAAAGAAGAACAAGAACAAGAAGAGAAGATCAAAAATCTGTTTGCTTTGAATGCAGTGTCCATAATGGCACTTTTCTGAAGAGGATGATGATCTAATCCAAGTTGCACAATCAGTCAAGAAGGAAGAAGAACAATCAGCTCCAAGTCCCTCAAAAGAAGAAACTAAAAGATATCAAATCAGAGTTGAAGCCACTTGATGAAGGAAGCATTATTGAAGATGTTTTTCTTTCATTTGAAGGCCCGATATGATTGATGAATCCATGAAGGAAGAAAAACAATCAGCTCCAAGTCCATTTGGAGAGGAGCATATGGACGTGACCAAGACAGATTCAGAGGCACTAAATCATGAGTCGGTTGTAGGAGAGATTACAGACCCCTCTCATATTCAACCTCTCCAAAAGTTTGATTTTTGGAAGAGTTTGAACTCAATAGCTTCATGTTTGAAGATGAAGCTTCATATGGTGAAAATAATGAAGATTTTAAGATCACCATGCAAGAAGGAGAGACCTTGCTACAACATGACAGTGAAGATTTTGATTTCCTATCAGACTTAAAAGAATGTTTTGATAAGGAGGAGCCAATTAAAATTACAAAATTTTCTTCCCCATCATTCATCCTTCAACCACAAGAACCTAATTTCATGGAAGAGAACATTCAAACACAACCTTTAGTTTGCAACATGCCCCTTAAATCAAAGTTGGAAGATTTTAATCTTCCAAAAACCACATCTACTGTAGAGGAAGGAAAAGAACAAGAGGATGTCATCATCCTGTTGACGATTTTGCACTTGTGCAAAAATGGGAAACTCGAAACTTCATCGTTATGATGAAAGGCATTGGTGAAGTATACCTAAGCTAAGGGAGTTTTGATATTATTGGTTACTGCTGAATTAATTAATGATTAAGTGAAATTTGTAGCTATGTGTGCTGTTACAAAACGTAACAGATCACATAGTCTATAATTTCATGATATCTTCAGCAAAAGAACACAAGGGCCCCAAAGGACAGTTGTGTTGTCTTGATGAAGACACCGAATTATAGAATAGGTGAAGTGTTGAGTTTTGGGACAAGCAAACATAAGTGCATATTGCAGAAATCAGAGTTCATTATTGAATGTTACTGAGTTCTCATTAATGTTCTTTCCTTCATGATTAAGACATTCAATTATATGACTAAGTTTTTTAGTTCATCATACAATCCATATAGAAAGATGAAATGCAGAAAGAAATATACAACTCATTTACAAAATTCAATGTTTTATTCATAAGGAAATTTCAAATGTTCCCACACAAGTCGTGGGATGTAACTAGGAAAGTAAAGTATAACTACTGAAATAAGAGGTACACATGCATGAAAAAGAAAGTAAGGAGTATGAGTGAACCCATCATTACCTTGGGGTTTCTTCGTTGTTCGAGTAGCTCCATTCCAACTTTTGCTCTTTTCTCATCTTCTTTGTGGAAGTCATTGTACCTAAAAAGAATAAAATGCACTATCAGTTATGAGCTCAGGGATCAATTCATATTCCTTACTGTCCTAGTTCATGCATATGAATCTCTTCAAAACAGGAGATATAATTTACTTAAAGAACAAATTGCATACATGCTCTACTCATTAGAAAGAAGAAAGAGAAAATAAAAGAAGAAACATGGACACAAGAGAGGCCAAAAAGCCTAAGTATTTTCTAACTGTTTTCTTAAGTGTGCAGGTACATGAGTTGTGCAAGAAGAAATAGACAAGTCATAAGTACAAGGTTGAAAGAAGAATAAATGTAACTCAAACTCAATATTTTTTTCAAATGGAACAGGTTACAATACAGAAAAAAGACTAACAATAGAAGCACATGTTTCAGATTGCAACTGAAGAAGAAGAATCAGAATTTAAAAGTTGATGTTTGGCTGGAAAGAAAGGTTTACAACTGAAATAAAATAAAGAAGATTTTGGGAAAATTTGACAGGGCTTCGCCATGTAAAATGGACATTTACAAATTTTCATCATGTTGCTTTCAACTACTAACATGCTTTAAAAGAATTATTTAAATCAAGTAAGTGATACAGAAAAGCAGTAAAGCATGCCATGATCAAGATAAATAGTTACGATGTCTCAGTTTTATTTACCAAATCAGCTTCAACATGAAGTGTTATGTTCTATATTTTGAATCAGAAAATACAACTACTATAGCTGGAAATGGATGGAAGAGAGAATTATGGAAAAAAATTGCCAGGGCTTCGCCATGAAAAATCAACATTTCAGATTTTCCAACATGCCAGAAATGTTACTATAAAGGAAATAAAGTATCTATGTAAAAGAAACAAGTTACAGAGATCTTAACAAGCATCTGAATCAAGGCTTATGCCTCAAATAGTATCAAAAATAGGTGAACTACTTGTAATTTCTAGAAAGAATCATACAAGGTACAAAGATCTCATGGAATTGAGAAACAGTCAAGGTACCAATACTGTACTTTCAGAATCAAATACACAAAGAAACAACTCTCAGTCAAGAACAAAGTAGTACAACCAAGTACTGAGGCATCATTACGAAAAATTCTAAGTTTCATAAGCAGGATAGTAGGAATTGATACCAAATAAAGCAGTCCATGAGAAGCACAAGTCCACAGATATACAATTAGGTGTATCTTATCAAGGTGTATTTTTAGAGCAAAATAATAAAATACCTAGAATTGAGTCACCAAAAAATCAAAATAAATATCTCTTGTGCAAATGATGAGCTCATTTAAGAAAGTATAAAAGTAAAATCTGAGTTATGCATCAAAATTAACTCCTCTCATGGGAGAATGTAGAGTATCATTTCCAAAAGCACAATTTGAATACAGTTAAAGTATAAGTCCAACTCACCAGGGTCACAAACAAGTGCCAACCAAATGATAAGGACCGAGCTTATTACAGCCAATGAAAGGAGATAATCATTACACGAATGAACAAAACAAGAAGTTCCAAGCTAAATGATAAATCTAGATTCAGAGATTTTCAAGGAGTTTCAACATGAAATAAAACACAGGCTCAGAGCATCAAACACCACTACATTGGTAGTGAATCAGATGGAAATCATAAGGATTTAGATCTATTGTCATTTCAAGAAAAGTAGAGCAAAAGGAATACCCTCTAGCATTCAAATTACAAACTCAGACAAAAACCTTGAATCAAAATTACATTCACATCCAGGATAAAGAGAGCTTTGAGTTTTCTTTTAGAAGTCAATATTCCCTTTAAAAAAATCATTTCAAGTAGTAGAATAGAAGAAGAAAATACAGATCTCAGTTTTCATCGCAGACCCATTAACAGGTATATCAAAATCAGAGTAACAGACAAGAACTCACCGTTTATAATCAAACAGTCAAAACTTTCAAGAAATGAATGATGAAGCAAGAAATCCATATGCCCATGAGAAGTTTCAAACTTGGGAGTCAAGCAGAGAGAAATCACATAACCCACAAATATTTTCAAGAGTTTCAGTGATATATCTACATGTAAATGAACATGTACATGTACATGTACAAGAGAAAATTAGCTCACTTATAACCACTCATGGCGGAAAACACCCACAACCATCTTGCTCAGAAAGCTCTGACAGAGTGAATACAACGAAGAATGCAACTTAGCCTTGAATTCCAACAAAGGTTTCAAAATCCAAATCTACAGAGTTTGAGAGAAAAGAGATGGTGTCTATAGAGAAACCTCGTATAGCTCCATAGGAAGCAAAAAACTATAAATCCAAGCTCAAATCTTACTCAGAAAAATGAACCGAACTCGGCAAGAAACAATAATGGTGGAAAAAGAAAACACCAGAAGAGATATCAAAAATAAAGAAAAACCTTACAAATCTTGGGATGATCAATATACAGTCAGGAGATCATAGAAACACAAAGCCACGAACACCTTTTTTAAAAAAATGATGATACAGATACCATAGAGAAACAGGTGATCATTTGTGTAGAAGAACCAAGCTCACAGACTCCAACAATGGTGGCTAAGAAAGAAGACAGAGACCTCCTCTGCATTAAAAGTGAACTCAAAGCAATGCAACTAGTAAAATTGACCAAAATATTGCAAGAAAAGCCAACCTAGAACTCAAAATAATCAATAAGGAGCTAGCCATTAAAACCTTGCAAAGGGTCCAAGAGCCGATCTCAACAAGAAACAATCAAAAAAATACAGATGCAACCAAGCTGAGAGAATCGATCTGCTAAAAGCCAAACTTCATAGAATGAAAATGGCAGAGAGATCAAATACTTCCACTCACAAAGCTTCACAAACTCAGAGAACCAGTATGTAGAGGGTCCAAGCTCAAGAAGATGAAAATGGCGTCAATTAAAATTTTCCAGGGCTTCTCCCGTGAACTAGATGCGAAGTGGAAAGTGAATAAGGTTCGAGTTGTTTTAACTCACCCACTTGAACTTTGTCTTAACCTAACCCTAACCAAGGGCCAGTGATCAAATGATCCATATTCGACAAGTATGAAGATCAATGCTCTAGGGATCGATCTCAAAATCAATGTGAACCACCATGGTTATGATGACAGTGCCACATTAAATTTCTAAGTCAGAAACCCTAACCAAGGGTAAAAAATCCAATCGCTATGCTAATCAGAGTTAAAAGATCCATAATGGAGAAGAAACAAGTACCAGATTAAAAGGCTAAGAGAAGTTCAACAATACCAAAGCAAACTCGACCTGAGTTAACCATGCCACCGAAACAAAATTGCCAAGGGGTGAGTCATCATGCAAAGGGGGCCAACCTCACGCTTTAAACAAAATCATTTCATTTTGACTTGCAAAAGTCTGAACTATAGTCCAACTTCAAATAATGTAAAGTGCCGACCAAATCATATTTACCTATGATCACCCAAAAGGTAAGGTTTATAAACTATAAACAAGTGTTATCCAAATGCAAAAGCCGACAAGTATTACATGGTCATGTTTAGACAAAGGTGGTCGAGTGTATTGTGGTGAATTTTTAAAAAAGTTCCCCTTATCTTATTTCAAAACCAATAATGTGCTAAGTCCACAAAGGTGGCCAAACCAAAATGGAGGCTAGTGGTCAAGTGCAAAGGTGGTCCCCACTAGTGGGAAGGTTAGAGATAATTTATAGTGTGCTATCCATGTGATCACTAGAAGACAGAACAAGTGTCAACATCAGAAACAAAGGTGGTCCCAATCAGGATAGATATTTGGATGAATTATTTTGCAAAGTATTGCAATTAATGTAATTTATTTTGTTCAATACACAGGAGTATTTTTGCATGCCTTCACAAGAGGACAGAATAGAGAAGAAGACAGAGTTGCATGTTTAAAGGAGAAAGACTTGCATATCAAGCAAGCTTATTATTAGCAAATTATTTACCCTTTCTTTCTTAAAAATAGAATAAACAACTTTAGTTTGACTGCATGGTAATCAAGGCTAATAATGCCTATTTGTAATTGCATGCTCTATTTTTCCTTTATCTATTATTAAATAAAGGATAAAAATAGGATGCATGGGTGAGTACAAGCCTTAGGCTATTTTTAGGAAGAGGGTAAATTTTTATTTTGCTATATATTGTGTGCCTTGGCAAAGAAAAAAAAAGGACTTTTGGATATAGGAGTACTAAAGCAATTTTTTCCAGTTTTGCCTTCTGAGTGTGAAGTATTTTCTGCCTTCCCAATTATTTGCAGTCTTGTGTATGTTTCTATTAGTCTTGTGAATGCAAATTCCCTAATTAATCATCTTACCCTATTGCAAAATTTAGTAATTTCTGCATGATATTAATGTGCATGTTTAACTTAGTAGTATTGTTGTGATAATCTCCCTCAATACCTCAAAGTGTTTTGCCCTTAACATTCTGCAAAAGAACTGTTGGTTCATGCATCAAGAATCCTTTCACATATCAATTGTGCATATACTCAGTCAAAGCCCTCAGGAAAATTTGGTGTATCACCTTAGTTTAAATTATCTTACAGTCATCTTTTCCCCTTAAACCTTAGGGATCAAATTAGGATACATCAACAAGGAACCGGCCTTGATACCGGAGACTCACCTAAAAATAGGTATACCCACAGACTTGAGGTGTTTCCATTGTATCTACGAGAGAGAGAGAGAGAGAGAGAGAGAGAGATCAAATTTTTCAAGCTTAGAAAACCTGCAGCCATCTCTCTACAGGGTGCACTTTCGAGAGATAGCACGTCCCTCTCACACCATCCACCTAGGAAGGTCCATAAGAAGACTCCATTTTTGGAGTTAAATATCATAGCAGTGGGAAAATTCAAAGGATTAGCCTTGCCCAATCAGATACTTAGATTAATTGGAGCCAAGGAGAAGCCACAACTAGTCATGCTTACTCCGAGCATGAGGATGAGTATCAAAATACCAAGGATCAGCTACAATGCCTCTTCACTCCAAATATAGAGCAATTAAAAGAGATATTTTCCTTGTTTCTAGTTGACATCTTGATGATTTGGGTGGAGGATTGACCTTTAGTAAGTTTTTCACTCATAATAACTATCATGTTTAATGCCAAATCATATACATGGCTGCATTTTTTGAGAAAGGAAGCTATTTCTCTTTACTGTAGTGAGCCTTGTTTATATTTTCTTTGTTAGGGTTAGTGTAGGAGTAGGAGTAGCTTTTAATTTTAGCAGAAAAAGTGCTTTCACACACTCTGCATATACCACTTGGGGTGTGTATGATTTCTAGTTTTGTATATAGTGTGTTGTGGTGTTTTGTTCCCATGCTAGTGCATTAAACATGACATTTGGTGAGTTTAGCTCCAATTCAAGAAGTTTCCAAGTGGCTTAAAGATCAGATATTCAAATTTTAGATCAGATTTTTGTTTACCAAGCAAATCCATGTCCAATGGATGCTTCAAGGCCACTGATCATCTCATCTAGTAGGCATATGTCCTAATGAGTCGCCAACATGCTATCCCAATTTTGCCTCCCGAAAAAATTGATCAAAAACAATCCCCCAGAAGAAAATCAGAAGGGTTGGTTTAGTCATGTGAGCCACATTCCAAATCCAACAATGAAGGGGCAAGGTCGGCGAAGGAGGCCAACAATGTCAAACGAGTCCAGATATCGACAAGAAATAAAATAGGGGAAGGCTCAAAGTTTTCAGACTTAGCCGCATAGGAGTTGACTCGGGGCCGATTGGTAGACTCGTGAAGGTGCCATGTGTCAACTCGGTGCAATTCCAAAAGGCACATAAAAATGGATGTCCCAAAAGAGCATGAAGCTTCCACGTGTCCCAGGTCCGAAAAGGAGACAAAGTCAATAGTTAAAAAGTCTCGGGGTAGTGGAAGCATCACGTGTCTCATAGGGTATATTAAAGGTCATGGCCTGAAAGGCAATCCCAAACGAGTGTCATCCTACCATTTAGTCAGGGTCTAAAAAGGAGGTCTCATTGGCCCAAATAGGCTAAGTAAAGAACAGACCCGTAGAGGGTGCCACATGCCTCGTCCGCATAAATTTAGAAGTGAGACCCAAGGGAAAGTTCCTAAATGAGTGTGAGGCTTCCATGTGTCCAAGGTCTGAAAAAGGGACAAATCTATTAAATTGGCTAAGTATAAGAGAGTCAGCGGAAGCCCCCACACGTCTGCTCGGCACAACTTCAAAGGGAAAATCCGGAGGTAGGTCCTAAATACGCGTTAAACCTCAATGTGTTCTAGGTCAAACATATGGCCCTACCAAAAAAAAGGGGAGTTAGAAAAAACACAAAATTATAGAACACACCTGTGGACACGTGGCCATGTTTCAAGTCAAAGTGGGAAGGTGGGTCACCGGAGGTAGTTTGAATTTTTGTCTTTGGTTTGAAAAGGCGTAAAGTATAAAAGTAAGCCGCACCTCTGTGATGCCCAGAGAAGCCATGTGTCAAGCCTAAATTACATGTGGGAGGCGGGCCTTGGAAGGATGTTTTTACCAAAAGTGGGTTGGTGGGCCTAGGGAAGACTTTTTGCCAAAGTGGAAAATGCGGGCGGCGGGCCCAAGGATGACAAATGGAAAATGAGAAGGTTGCGGGCTTACTAGGGCTTTTGGGCAAAAGTGAATTGTGGGCTTGCGGGACTACAGGGCATTTTGCACTTTTGTAATTTTTGTGTAAAAGGTGCAAAGTGAATTTCGGGCCCGTGGATCTGTTTTGCAAAACTATTTTTCACCATTTTTGTATGGATTCGATTTAAGTATTCAAATGGGCATATCTTTTGATCCAATGCTCGAATTCAACAAATTTGGTACCATTGGAAATATCAACCTCATCTACACCATGGAAGCATAAAAATTTAATTTTGATAAGCTTAGGTGGGTGAAAAATAGGAAAACATCTTTCATGCCATTAATGTATGATCCGATTGCTTCAACAACCAGATCAGATTTGATTTGATCCACCATTCTTCCTTCTTCAACATACCAAATAGACATGGAGAGCAGGAAAAATTATTTCATGCCATTAATATATGATCAGTTGCTTCAACAACTAGATCATATTTAATTTGATCTTCCTTTCTTCCTTCTCAACACGCCCAGAGACATGGAGAGGCAGACTTGACAGTTGTCAGAGGTGGATTTTGGAGAGCATGATGATGGTTGAGCTTCAAAAGCTAAACTTCCAAATTACATTTCCCGCTCTCCTTCATCTATAAAGGTAAGATCTTGGCTCATTGTAAAGGGTTGGACATTTTGGTTTACACCCTCCCTTCTTCTCTAGTCTCATGGAGAATTCGTGGAGTTCGAACCTTCTATTAAGATTGTAATGCAAGTTTTTTTTCCTCTTGGCCATTGTAATGTTCTGTATCAATTTGTGAAGCAATAATACATGTCTGTGGATGATTTCAACCCTCTCTTGTGTTCATTGCCTTTATCGATCTTTCATTGCAATATTGGTTATCTGTGCATGGTGGTTATATTACATTTTAATGGTCTATGTTTGATAGAAAATCGATGTTCAACATTCCTTTAGTGCATCACCTTTGTTAGTTTAGGTTTAATTTCTTGCATCTTCTTAACCTTGTCTCCTTGGAAAGTTAGAATAGATTTTAGAATAGATCCTCTGCAAATTTTATGTGTGCACCTAAACAGAGGAATAGGAACCAACCTTCATCCGGAGAGATTTATCGATTTGAAAGTCCCACACTTTGAGAGATGCTCTATGTTATGCAATCACATTGAGAGTCTCAACCCATCAAGTTGCAGACATTTAGGGGTGCTGTGATTTTGCACTAATAGTTCCCAATTTAGATGATGTGGCAATGTGGGTCCCTCTCTTCTAGTCAAATTATAAATTAACATTCGTTATTTCTCTTTGAAATTTTCCTTCTATTTCCCATTGCCACGATCTCAATATTTTCTGGTATCCATCAAATATGGATTATGAAGATTTGAAAACTTTTCAAAGTGCACAACATATTAGATTTTGTTGTGTTATAAAATTTCAATTAAGGGAAAGGATCTAGTGGTTATGCACCCTAAGTTGAGGGGTGTACAATAGCCATATAAATACAAAAAAAATTGAAAAAAAAACCTTAATAGATTTTGTTATTTTTTAACTAAATATTTTCTTTGGAGCATTTATATTGTATGGAAAGTGGTTTTTAAGGTATTTAAATCAAGTAGTTTTCCATAAAAAGAAATTTAAGGGTGGACCATTTGTTGGGCATTAAGTCATGCATTTTTCCACTTATGTGGCATAATTTGATTGGGTGATTGTTTTATGTGACACATTTTATTGACTATTTTTTTCAAATTTTAAATGAAAAAGTGACATGTATTAGTCTCTAACTTTACATCTACCTTCACAATTGTTGGTCCATGTTTGACTATTGGCTCCTCTCCCTTATAAAAAAAAAGATAATTCATTGGAAAAGATAAAGATTATGTTGTGCTCTATGCCTTAGATCAAGATTGTGGGCCATCGATTCATTTCAATTCCATGGTTGGATGTTGGTCAGGAGGAAATGGTCTGCATGATGTTCTTTTGTTTTTAATGGGATGCCTTGGAATTTGGAATCGTGTACTTAAAATATATTTTTATGAGTTAAAATCAAAGTCACTCATAGATTTGGGGTGCCAGATTGTCTAGATTTGGTTCGAGATGTTTAGGAATAAACCATTATGTTCATAGAGTTATTTAGTGTTTTGGCATTTTCTTAATTCTTTGCACAATTTTTTTAATAATAAATTTATTTATTTAAATTGATTGTTTCTATTTTTTCTGTTTCTATAAAATATCTTTTGTTTATACACAATCAAGATAGTTAACTATATAGATAATAACACATTACATAAGTCAATTGTTTGTTTAATGATATTTAATAATTTATTCTTCCTTCAAGATATATTCTTCTTATACAACATGAATCAAAATTCTCACTTAGATTGTTCCAAAGATTTGGGGTGTGCTATTATAATATGGGTCCATTTTTTCATATTTTTTTCGTAATTTATAATTTAAAAAATATCAAACCATATAGTTAGACAAGTTAATTTTTATCTAAAACCGTAAATTTGACATGTCAAAATATTAATAAATATTTGGCCGATAGGCCCTTCCTAGAATCATTTTTTTGTTTAGTGCTAGTTTCCTCCATCGTCATCCTCTTGCCATTAAAGTCATTGCCAAGTTTTATTGGGTTGCCTTGTCAGCAAGCGCTAGTAATTGGAACATATTAATTTAGAAAAACATGTCGTGTAATCTCAATTTTAAGCCCATTGTTTTCGAAAAAACATGCAACATATATTTAATTTTTGATGTTGGCTCTTGTATTTGGTGTGAAGGTTTTAGAAGCAACAGAATACTGAAAAATCATGCAAGAGAACCCATCCACCACATCACAAATGGAAAAATCAAGCACCAGTTTGTACAAGATGTTACTGAACATAGTTGTCATCACTTTTCATCATGGAATATTATGGACCCTGGTGTACAACCTCATGTTTTGGGCATTTTCACACAAGTTGAAGATGCAGGCGACCACCAATTGGATAACGAAGTTATTTTATGTATAGGTCAATGTGTTATGTTACTATGTAATTTGTGCATTGAATTTGGATTAGTGAATGGTTCTCTTGGTACTATACAAAACATTATCTACATTGTTGGCTCCAAACCGCCTAGCTTGCCCGTGTCTATAATAAATTACAATTTGATAATTAAATTGGTCATGCATGGGACCCAATAAATCCTAAATTCATTCCTATATTTCCCATAATAATAGGAAATCATAAATAGGTGCCGCTAAAAATGGCTTGGGAGCTTACAATACATAAGTCCTAAGGATTAATTTTTCCTAAAGCAACAATTGATATCGGAGATGATGAGAAACTAGGATTGACTTTCACGGAATTTTCAAGAGTTAAGTCCATCAAACATTTGTGAATATCTTTGCCTTTTAATTCTGAGAGCTACTCATAAATCAAATCAGCAAGGTATGTGAAACAAAGATTTCTAGAAGAGAAACGCCTATGCATGTTGTCCGCAATTGGTAGTAGCAAGTATATATTTTCTCATTATAACTAAATTACTTTTTCACATTATTTTCAAGTAATTTGTTTATCATTCTACTAATTTACATGAATGTTTTTCAAACTAATTACAAATTACATTTTCCCCTACACGACACCAACAATAAATAGAGCCAGTTTTGAAGCCTCTCTTTCACATTCAAATACAAGTTATCAACATGTACTTACCTCAATGTAATTGTAATTCCATTATTTGCATCAAAACTATGACACTATATATGTGGTTACTACCTCATGTCCATTTCTTGCAGGAATGAATGGAAGTATCAATCATCAATTCATAGACATATGGTCATTTGGCTCAAAGATGCTCGAATGTCAAAAATATGGATTGCAATGATCCATCATAGCTTGCAAAGAAAAAATCATATTATGATAATTTTATTTATGCATTGAATCCAAGAGATGAGCATAAAAGGAATAATCATTTTACAAATGACCTCCAAAAAATTCAATTGCTCCTAAACCTTCGATAGACAACATATTTTGCATGATTTCTCATGAATTGTTGTCTCTTAAAAGTTTACCAATATATGACAAATTGGAACCTCTTCACAAAAGGATAATCATATTGCACATGAAAAATGTGAAATTCTTACAATTGTATCTACGTGGAAAAACCCTTTATTTTCAATTGTAACAAGGTACCCCATCCCTATCAAAAATCCTTTATCCTTAATAAAGACTTTATTTCTCATTTATTGTTGTCCCATTTACTATTTCCTACTTTTTTTTAACAATTTTTAAAAATAATAAAATGCATGTTTTTTCATGCTATTTTTACTGAGTTTTGTTTTCCCATTTTTGCATGTTGAGGGTTTATTGTTTTTAGTTTTGTTGTTTGTTAGGAGTATTATTTTTGTAGTTGTTTTGATTACATGGCATACAATAACTTTGATATGTATATGCAAATCACCTCGTGGATGTTAAAATTTCTTCATAATTGTAGGATTGAACTCTTACGTGACTTAAAACTGGTGTAGCTATATATGTATATTAGCTTGAATCAAGATTGTCTTGTTTGGGTAATAGTCGGTGATTGGTTTCTTAATTGCATTTATTTGATGAAAAATTAACACTATGTTAAACTATAATAGGTAGGACTCTTTGTTCTAGGTTTCTAAAAATAAGTAATTGCCATTTTAATAAGCCCATTGAAAGAAGTCCATAACATACTCATTATGAACAATGAACACCGAATTTTGTGAAGCCTAGTCATGATACAATATATTTAAGTAAAGGGATATGTATTGCATAGATAGTTACGTGACATGTGCCTCAGGTAAGTTAAACCTCACTATTTACTGTGGTAGATCCATGTCCCTTCTCTGTTTGAGATTTTTTCTACTTTTAGTTACTTTCCCCCTTATCTTATGAGCCTTGTTTCAATATTTTTAATGTGGTGGTGCTTTTTTCCCAAAATGTATTTTTTAATATTTTTTCTGTGTTGTAGTCAACCTCACAAAGTGAACACCATCCTGGTTCTTTTATCAGCTTGATTTCTTCGTAGTTGCTTTGAATGTTGGTTGATTTTAGTCAACAATTGCCTTCTGAATTATGTTGGCCATTTGTTTTTTATGTCATTCCTTGTAGACAACTCAGAGTTAGTGGAGTTGTGGGACTGTAGATCTTGTGCAGGGGAGTGCGAGTGCATACATTAATGTACAACTTTTTATACAACGTTTCATGAAGATCTTTTATGGAAAGTGCATAGACAATATGTTCTCACAATTGACCCTTAGTCAAATGGGGGTTCTTTATTACATGGATTCCGCTTTCACTCTACTGATGAGGAGCTTATGGCCTATTATATGAAGAGAAGAGTATGTTGTTGGCCAATTAAGCTTCATGTGTTTCATACTACATGTACATTGATTCATATTGCATATACATTCATCCAGTCATTTTAAAATTTCTTATATTGCTTGGTTTCAAGAGAGTGGGAAGAAACCTAGAAGAATAGGATAGTTAGCCAAAAAAATTATTTCATAAAATAAGAAGATGCATAGAAATTAGTAATTACCATGAATGGTTTTAAAATTTGGTATATACACTAGATAATGTTCTTGGATATAATTATTATTTGATAAAATTTATTTTTTTAAAAATGGTTGAATTTAGTGCATAAATGAGGAAAAGGCCATTGATGCTTACATGTTTGTCAACTAATAAGTTTGAAATTGAATATGATTTGAAATTGAATATTGATACTATAATCTCTAGATTTCTTCTAGTATATAAATAACAATGACATCTTAAATATTATATTGTCATGAGTGGTGATATTACAAGAGTGTTGATTTCTCAATTGATACTATAATCTCTAGAGTTCTTCCAATTTATAAACTTTACAACTAATTAAAACTTGTTTGAATTAGGGTTCTTAGATTATCTCTTGAGACTAGGAATGGGGGTACAAACACTAATTACTCTGTCCCATTGATCATATTTATGAGGAGTAAGTATAATGGAGTCTTTGTTTCTCTCAAAATATGTAGGTGTATACTTATCAAGTCCTTTCCCTCTTCAACATTTTGTTGTTTAATAGATACTACACTAACCTATTTCTATAAAAAGCTAAGATGTATATCAAACTATATTTCTTTCTTGTAACAAAGCCAAATGTAGCATTCCTGTGAAACATACTATGTACTTCTTAATGTTGATGCTTCATTTGCTATAATTTATGTCATGTTCAACATTTTGAATGTTTAATATACTATGTACTTTTGAATGTCTTGTCATTTATGTGATGTTCAATATTCTGCAACTTGCTTCTTTCTTGCAACAAAGCCAAACTTAGCTTAGACTATAAAAATCAATCACACCCATTATCAATATCAACTAAAAAAGTAATAACTATCTCGCTAAATCAAATAACATACACCATTGGGATTCACATTGCATTGTACACATGAAATTGCTAGTTATTACCATATTTCCAATCGTGATTTCGATTCTAAACCTCCAACGACTACCCAAAATTTACACTTCATTACTAATATACTACTTTCAAATACTCCAATATCCATATCAGCCTCTGACAAGAACCTTAATTCGTGCTTATAGACATTCCTTATTGGGGAGGGTGACCTCCATTGTTGAGATCACTATTGAGATAAACATCTGTTTTTTCAGGCTTTCCGTAGTGAAGCAAAACACCATGGAAATGGAAGATTTAGGGATCAAAGAAGAGAAAAATAATGAAAACCGATAAAACATGTATGTTTGTGGAGCTTATCATTTTATGTACTATGCATGCTTTGTCATTTTGTGAGGAGGAGGGGGTTTGGGGGTGATGGGTGGTTTATTATTCTATTTAATGGGTGGTAGCATTCATCCAAAAGCCTCACTACATTTGGCGCCTCGATGATACATATAGATGGACAGCGAAGAAATCCTAGGAAGATTCAAGTGCAAATTTAGGAGGATCAATCAAGATCTAATTAGAAAAAGTAATGAAAACCGAGAAAGTGTTCTTGGTGGATTTAGCCCACATTAGGTGATAAATATTGTCTTCATGTTGTGCATATTTCATTTCTAAACCCACTTCCTAAATTACCTATATTTACATTTTAAATATGTATCCAAAATATATTCCAAGGTATCACCTATCCTTCATTAGTGAAAAGAAAGTAGTATTAGAAAATATGTACAAAATATATTGAAATGTTTGAGAAAGTAGGAAACTATGAAATATTTGAGAGTGGACCTTGACCTGTAGTTGTATTAGTGGGACTATCATATGTAAGGAATGTTGAATATTGACATTGCTCTAAGAGAGATGAAGGAGAAAGGTTTGATTACAAGTATAGGCACAAACATTGCCAACATAGAAACACAAATGAGCTATGGTTTTAGGGATCAACACAAAAATGATCATGTTATTTGTAATCATGTATAGTTTTGGAAGTCTAGGAGCTATGGTTTTAGGGAAGAGGTGTGTTAGGATCAAAACACAAATGAGCAATAAAACAAAAATAAAAGAAGCATGCAATCACACGATAAACCCAAGATTTAATGTGGTTCACCTAGTGTGGGTTACATCCACAAGAAACAAGCTAGCCTTCTCATTTATTTAGTCCTGAGGAATATAATACAATTCTCTCTATTTTTCATGTTTGAAAGAGTAAAACCATGCACATATATATAACTTGTGAACCTCTTTGTAAAAATTTTGTCAACCACAAGAAACCTAAATATAACATGCTTAAAAATAAGACATGCATATAAATAAGATAAACATAAAAATAACAACTCCTGTCTATTAATAAGACAATGCTATTTTTATCCATGGCCATACATTCCTCCCAAAATCAAGGAAAAAGTAAACTACCACTTCATCTTGTAGTTAGACTCCACATCTTCAAAAATCTCCCACTTGGAGACTAACTACTGCAACCCACTGTTACAACTCATCCTCAGACTCTTCTCTAACTTGTTTCTCTTCTTCAAGATCAATCTTGAAGACCTATCGAAGCCGAACAACCTTCCAGCTTCTCTTTTGTCACCACCTTTGTCAACATATCAAGTAGGATTATCACTTGTATGGATCTTCTCCAACTTCAATTGTCCATCCTCCAAAATTGTTCTAATGAATTGATACTTAAGTTGTATATTTTGTTTCTTAGATGGAATGCTGAGTTATTGGCAAGATGAATTGCACTCTAGATATCACTGAATAGACTATAATCCTCCTGCTTCTTTCCCGAATCTTCCATGAACTACATCCATATCATCTCCTTATTTTCTTCTCGTAGTAAAAACATAATTTTCCTCGTAGTAGACAATGCAACAATCTTCTACAATTTAGAAATCCAACTAACTGTCATGCCACCAATAGTGAATATGTAACCTGTCATTCTCCTACTACAATCCAAATATCCGGCCAATTTTGCATCAACATATTCATGTAAATAAACCTATGACCATCCATAGCACAACTTCTTTCTACTAGTCCTCTCAAGTATATGAGAATAAACTGGATTGCATTCTAGTGCTCCTTTCCTAGATTACTCATGTATCTACTAACAACTCCCACTGCATGGGAAATTTATGGTCTTTTGCATACCATAGCATACATCAAACTTCCAACTACTAAAGCATATGGAACTCTAGACATATATTCAATCTCTTCATGTGTTTTAGGACACTGTTCTTTACTCAACTTGAAGTGCCCTGCAAATGGTGTACTTACTAGTTTTACATCCTATATCCTAAACTTTTCCAACACCTTGTTCACATAATCTTCTTGAGATAAAGTAAATATTCTACTCTTCCTGTCTCTATTGATTCTCATGCGAAGAATTTTCTTTGTTGCACCTAAATCCTTCATGGAAAATGTATTTGGTAATTTTCTCTTCAGCTCATTTATATCTTGCATGTTTAACCATGTCACAACATGTCACCCACATACAAAAACAAGATAATATAGATTTTGTTATCTAGTATTTTAAAATAAACACAATGATCAAAATGAAATCTAGAGTAAACTTGTTCTATCATGAACCTGTCAAATCTCAAATACCACTACCTTAGAGCTTGTTTAAGGCCATACAAGCTCTTCTTCAATCTACACACCAAATTCTCCTTCCCCCTGACTTCATATCCTTGTGGCTTCTCCCGTATATTTCTTCCTCCAAATCACCATGAAGAAAATAATTCTTTACATATAATTGTTCAATATGAAAATCTTCCATAGCTATCAAACTTAAAACAATTCTAATGAAAGTTATTTTAACAACGAGAGAGAAATTTTCATCAAAGTCTATACCTTTTTCTTGTATAAATCCCTTCACAACAATTCTTCCCTTATACCTCTTTTTGTCACCTTCTTCTTCCTTCAACCTGTAAACACACTTGTTCTACAATGCTCTCTTTCTTGTAGGGAACTGAACCAAATCCCATGTTTTTTTGTGATCCAAGGAGTCCATGTCCTCATCCATACCCTGATCCCACTTTTTATGTGTTTCTACCTACATTGCTTCTTCAAAAATTTATGGTTCTCCACCATCTGTCAATAAATAATAGTAAAGCTCATACAAAGATAATCATGTAGGAGGTTTACTTACCCTAGTAGAACGTCTCACAATATTTTCCTGATTTTGAAGCTTTTGCTGTTATTTTTTATTTTGATCTATAGATTTGTGCTAGGATTGATTCCAACTTGTTGATTTTCCAGCCCTTTGAGCACTTCTCTATCTTTTATCTCATCAAGTGCTACATACTTAGACTTTTCCAGCTTCTTATCCTGTAGTTGTTCCATGTACATAACCCTTTCATTGAAAATAACATCCCTACTCCTAATGATTTTCTTCTCATCCAAACTCCACAACCGGAATCCAAAATCATCAGTGCCATACCCAATGAAAGTACATTTCTTTGAATTAGCTTCTAGCTTGGTCCTATTCTCTTTATCAATGTGCACAAATTCTTCACAACCAAAAACTTTCAGAAAATAATAATTTACCTTCTTACCAGTCCAAGCCTCCTCTGGTACTCCACCTTCTAAAGCACTTGAAGGTCCTCTGTTTATCAAGTAAACAACAATATCTATAGTATCTGCCTAAATCCATAAGCGAAATCCAAAATGCAATATCATTCTCTTTGCACGCTCCATGATAGTCATGTTCATTCTTTCGACACACTATTACATTTGTCGTGTTATAGGAACTTTCTTCACCCTATGGATTCCATTATGTGAAAAATAGTTATTAAATTCATTTTGCAGTACTCTCCATCATTATCTGATTTGAGACACTTCAACTTCAAACCTATTTCATTCTCAACCAAATCTTTCCACTTCTTGAAAGTATTAAATACATCATATTTATTCTTTATACAATAAACCCAAACCTTCCTAGTAGCATCATCAATAAAAGTAACATAATACCGTGAACCACCAAGAGAAGATACAGAGTGACCCCCACACATCCATGTATGAACAAGCTCTAACTTGTTCTCCTTCTTGGTTGATCCAACCTTGAGAAATCTCACACGCTTTTGTTTCTCATACACACAATGCTCACAAAAGTTAGTCTATGTTTTTCAAATCCGATAACTTTCCCTATGAATGTAAAATCTTCATCCCATTCTCACTCATATGGCCAAGTCTATGATGCCATAGAGTTGCGTATATCTAGTAGTAGCTAATATAGAAGATGGATCAGTACTAACAGTGGATAGATACAAAGTACCTACTTTATTACCTCTTGCTACCACAAGAGAACCCTTAGTAACTTTCCAAGAATCTACTGTAAATATAACCATACAACCCTCATCTCCTAATTTCCTGTAGAAATTAGATTCCTCCTCAAGCTAGGAACATGCCTGACATTCTTCAACACCCAAGTGTAGCCATTCGCAATTTAACATGAACACTACCTTTTCCAACAATGTTACATGGCTCATCATCACCAAGATATACCTGCCCAAAATTCCCTTGAACATAATCTTGAAAATATTGTCTATGAGGAGTTACATGAAATGAAGCACCAGAATCTAAAACCCAAGATTTTGATTTACTATCTAAAGAAAGAATAAGAGCATCTTGTAACACATCACTTGCTATGTTTTCCTCTTTGCTCCCTTCTTGTTGATCTTTCCCTGATTTTAAAGACCAACAATCTTTCTTTGCATGTCCTACTTTTCCACAATTCCAGCATACCATCCTACTTCTAGATTTAGATCTACCCTTCTTAGACTTTCCACGGTGTCCAGGACCTTTTTATTTTTCCTTTTCTTCCCCTATTCTCTACACTCAAAGCTTTACTAGATGACTCACCTTTTCTTTTTCTTCTCACATCATCAGAATTTAAAGTGTTTGAACCAGAAACAAAATTACTCATAACCATAACCAAAGTATTCCAACTTTCAGGAAATGAGCACAAAATCAAAAGATCCCTAACTTCATCATCAAAACTTACTCCTACAGAGATTAATTGATTAGTAACCATGTTTAATTCATTCAAATGATCATTTACTTAATCACCATCTGAAAACTTGATATTAAACAAATTTTTCATAAGATATACCTTATTGGAGGATGAGGGTTTTTCATACAATTTACCCAAATTTTCCATTAGATCTAACATTGTCTTTTCCATAGAAATATTGAAAGCTACCGTAGCTTCTAGGCATAACCGTATCGTTCCTAGTGCCTTTCGACCAAGAACATCCCATTCTTCATCTTTCATAGATGACGGATTCAAATATTTCCCTTTGAATGGTAGATAAAGATCCTTCTAATATAGGTAGTCCTCCACTTGCATCTTCCATAGCTGAAAGTTTTGGCCATTAAACTTCTCAACCATGAACTTGCTATCTTCTTTCATTACTCCCACTCAAACAAAAACCCTCTGTGAGATTTTTCTACAATAACAATATCTTGCTCGATACTAGTTGTTAGGTTCGAAACACAAATGAACAATAAAACAAAAATAAAAGAAGCATGCAATCACAAGATAAACCCAAGATTTAATGTGGTTCACCTAGTGTGGGTTACATCCACAAGAAACAATCCATCCTTCTCGTTTATTCAGTCTGAGGAATACAATACAATTCTCTCTCTTTTTCATGTTTGAAAGAGTAAAACCATGCACATATATATAACTTTTGCACCTCTTTGTAAAATTTTGCGTCAACCACAAGAAACCTAAATATAACATGCTTAAAAATAAGACATGCATATAAATAAGATAAACATAAAAATAACAACTCCCATCTATTAATAAGACAATGCTATTTTTATCCATGGCCATGCATTCCTCCCAAAATCAAGGAAAAAAGCAAACTACCACTTCATCTTACAATTAGACTCCACATCTTCAACAAGGTAAATTTTTACAGTGTTCACATATTTGAGTTTTTTCATTCTTTTCCCATTTGGTGTATTCGCTATGTTCATGTATAAGATGCAAATAGGCAATAGTGGGATGGGATATAACCTTGTTAAATAGTTATTAACCCAAAATACTTATGTGCATGGTTATTTCGGTCAGGCAATAGTCATGAGGTCAAAGGATTTATGAATGCAAGAAAATTGTTTGACCAAATGCGCCGTTGGAAAAAAATAACTATGTTTACGAATTTGTTAAAAAAATTCATATGTAATGATTAATAATTGACCCTCATGTTGCCCCATCCCATATTATTTTATCCTCATTCTTCTTAGAGTTCAAAGGGAAGTGACACTAGGAGGAGAGAGATAATTTCTTTACTCTATGAGTTTGAAGCACGTTAATTCTTTCGATTTGCGGAATTTTTTTATGAAATTACTAAATTTTATCAGTTACCTGTTTTGACATTTCTATTATTGACATTTAGGAAGTAAAAGTTGGATTTCATGATGTTTACTTCTTGTCATTGCTATCGTGGTTATAGGCATGAAAGTATTAAACATTATCATTTTCTAGAATTATTGTGAAGAATGTTGAGTTTATTTCTTGAGGACACCTTTTCATTTTTGTACTCTTAGATGACAACTCATATATCATTGCAAACAATATCCCAAAATTGTTGGAAGAATTTGATCTAGCATCCATTTAGCCCTGGAGCTTTATTCCCTTTGATACCCTTTATACTTTGATGAACATCATCTTTTAAAAACTATTTCATTAGCTCCTCATTATATGCAATTAAGATGAGCTTTAACATATTCTCAAGAAGATTAGCTTGAGCTTCCTCGATGTAGCAATGTATATTGCTGAGAGAAGACTTTTGTAGAGTTCGATTCCTATCTTTCTTATTTCATTTTTCTTATGGAAAATTATTCTAGATGGCAAAGTCAATTTCCCTAGATGGTTCATCTTCCTTCTTATAATAATAGATAGGTATAGAAGAATTTGGTATATTTTCTGCCTCCTTAATCCAATTTACTTTGAATTTTTTCTTCTAAAATGTCTCTTCCATGAGCATGATTTTCCTAAATTGTAACATGAGTTTCGATTCGTGAGCCAAATTATCAGGGGTACTTATTGTGACTGTTATGGAATTTTCACTGCATTTAGATTATTTGCTACTTCTTCATGTTTCTTAAACATATTTCTAATTTTTTCTATATTCCACTTCTAAACTTTGAGTTTAACATTCTTGAGATTTTCTTCAACAAGAATCATTTACTCCTCCTTTCCTTGCTAGTTCGTGCCATTTTTGGAGATTATGCTTGAAATTAAGAACCAAGAACAACATGAATTCCATTTGAAAGGGGATACCCTCAAGTTTGATGTCCAATTTGAGTTTCAAAGTGATGGGGGAATAATTAGATCTAGAAAATTGGGGGATGTCTACATTGAACGTATTTTTTTCTAATCTCCATTCTAGGATGAGAAGGAATATATCCAAAATTTGTAGAATGGCTCGATCTCCATGGACTTTATTTGGCTGGAACATTAACTGTTTTACATATTTGTTGTATTGTGTAATATATTAGTTAGATGCTTAATTTTTAATGAGCTATCTAAAGTTGGATTCTTCATATTCAAGTCATGTAAATCCTGACAAAAGTCTTCAATTAAAAAGGTGAATGATTAAGAGCTCTAGTTATTTTTAAGAATTGAGCTATATGATGGTTAGAGTAGTTATGTAAGGAATTATGAAGGAATGCTTTGGGCATGAGATCCATCACATGATGCCAAAGAAAAACTTCAAAATTTGATATGCCAATATTCTTTTGAGAAAGTTGAATCTTTTTCATGCTTTGTTATTGATTTCCTTTTCACTTGATGTATTTTAATTTAATAATTAATTTACGCTAGTGGTGGAAATCTGCAAAGTGTTTCCAAGTTTCCAAGTTTTGAAAATCCACAAAGTGTGATCCAAATTTTAAAGATAAGGTTATCCATAATGTTCCCTTTTTGCCTAGGAATTTGTTGCAAGGGTTTTTGTCAAAGCACATATGGATTTTAATACCATTTGTATATTTTTCAAAGAATTTATATATGGTAGACATTCATTGTAATCATGATCGAGCTCAATATACATATAAATAAGCATGTACATATAAATTTCAAAAAAGAAAATAGGTAAATCTGATCTTGAGTGGCTTGAAAATTTTCTCATCATCATTCTATGAGAGAGTAGTTGGAGAACATCAGAAGAAAGTAATAAATAATGATAAATACATATAAGCATGAAATTCAGACCCAATGTTGAAATGAGTGATCCGATCTATGTTTTGGAGTTCATGGAAAAAAAATTGGACAACGCTATGAGGAACTGAATAAGTTTATGCAAGGACCACCATTTTTATAGTTTCAAAATGGCACCTTTGATCCAATGGATGTTTGGAAGACAATATCCTATTATTTTAATGGTGTGGAGCTAGAGTATGTTAATTCCATGTATTTTTTAGCATCTAAGACTAAAATGTTAGTACCTAACCTTCCAATAGATGGTAGCTTTCAATTATTGCCTTTTCCATCCATGACCATTCAGGAAGAACTTCCTAAAATGAAGAAGCATTGGTCGTCCTCAAATTAGAGGAAAAAATAAAATGCATGGTTGTGATATGGAGTGGTGTTACCCTCTGCAAAGAGCTCAGGTCTATGATTATAAATTCACAAGGGAAACCATAAGTGAGTGAACAGACACATATACTTGAAAAGTGCTAATAGTGGAATTTGATTTGGGTTGGGCTAGATAATATAGAACACCTAGAACCTCATGAATTATAATTTATATTTGGGTATGAAAAAAAAGCACACTCGAGGAACATCTTGTCGGAGGAAACACTTCCAATGTTTAGGAAATTCATTCCACACAGAAACAGTTACATATCATTTGTCTATTTTGAAATCATTCTATCATAATGGCCTTATATTATTTTCTCTATTTTATGGTATTGGTGATAGGAGGAGCATAGGTTTCTTTGCATCATCTTAGAATATTATTATGTTGAAAAAAATGCCCTCTGATTTGCTAGCATGTGTGAATGGGGTAATCGGTGTTTCTAGGTAACATGGGACCATCTCTAGGTAGTGGGACCCTGCCCATGGAGACAAACCACCGAAGAAGGTCAGTTCCTCTACCTATCTCTAATGTTAACACTACTCCTAATGTAGAAATAAAATCCTAAAATAAACAAGGCAAGGGACTAGGGATAGAAGGATATGCAGAAAGGGAAAATCTAAGCTAGGGAAGGTGATAGCACTAAAAATTAGGAGTCGATCTCTCTCTACAAGGGTATAGGAAAGTGGATAAAATGTGTGGAAGAGGGAGGATAGGCACACCATAGATCAAAATGTAGACTTGGCTCTCAGCGCATATCAACACATGACATGGGACCTGCAAGTAAAGGAGACACAACATACCAAGAGATGCAGATAGAAGGTGAGGTGCAAATAAAATGAGAAAGGGAAGATAAGAGTTCCAAAAAACATGATTTTATTGCTCAAGGGACGCATAGTCATATACATTCATGGAAGGAGGTGAGAATACATTGTAAAGACCATGTCAATGTTTGAAGCTCATGGGAATTCGATTACCATTTTGACATGGTTCCGTTACAAAAAAGAGGGATCCATTTTAATGAGTAGAGCTCTAAAATTTATAGAAGAATGAAGGAGAGAAGAGGAGGGGAAAGAGGAGGGAAACTTAGATTCAAATATTCAACCACCAATAACAAGTAATAAATGCCTATAAATCCACCTACAATGCTGTTAGATGCGCTTCCCTAATTTTGGTTTGCATGTAGAAGGAAGAAGGTAAGATCTAATTGAAAACTAGTGGATTGAGGTCGATTACGATGAATGCATTAATGACAAGAATAATGTTTCCTTGTTTTCCACCTAGAAAATCCTACCTAAATCTGATTTTAAAAAGTCCAACTTGTAGCCCTTGTTAGTAACATTCAAATGAGACCGGGAATGCGAGAATCGAGCACCTGCAATATCGAAGTTATGGTTGTCATAAGTCTATAGGTCACTCTGACATGTAATGACATGTGACACGTGCTGATTTAACTAAAGAAATCTACCAAATGTTGATTTTTTTGTCATTTCTACCATGTGTCACCCATAAGTTAGCTATCTAGATTCGGTGCCCTATTGGTACGCTTTGATAGGTTGTGTGTAGCACATTCAAGTATTACAGAGATGATGATGTGGAAAAATAACTTATGCAAAAGCAAGCGCATGACACAAAATGAAGAGGTGCGAAGCTGCATAAGACAAGTGCATGAAGGTGACGTGCACAGAAGAAATGGATGCATACCTACAAGAGACAAGTATGCATGTTGGGTGTGAGCATTTATAAGGCAATGCATGACGGTGAGGAAGGGGTGCTTGAGGCAAACCAGAAAGGAAGAAGTTTAACATAGAGAACCATGAAGGCATGTAAGGGACTTAGCCAATTGGGAGGCAAGTCTGTAGAGTTGCGCACAAGGAGTGTGCGAGAGAAAGTAAAGAAAAGGGGATGCAAGGGAGAAGAAGGAAGGGTGTGCAAGGGTGCATAGAAAAACTACAACCAAGAAAAATTTTCCATGGCAATAAACTTGAGTGTGCGTAACCTGAAATGTGAAACATCAGAGTCAGAATAAAATATAAGTTGTTCGAGAACCCATCCATGAGAGATAGCATCTCATAGCCTATTGTTAGATCAACAAGTTAGTCAATGTTGGGTAAAGGAAAATCACCTTTGGGGAAATCTAGGTTAAGGTGGAAATCCATGCATATGGAGTCCCCCTATCGCTTTGGTGATAGGAACAATGTTAGAAATCCATTAGGGATAATCAATGGGTAGAATAAAAGAAATAGAAAGGAGGCGTTGGAGTTCTTCTTTTACAAGAAGGGCAATGTGTGGATGCATTTTTCGCAGCTTTTGTTTCACGGGTTTAGCATCAGGAAGGGTGATGATATTGTGGAGCACGATATTTGGGTCAATATTGGGCATATCAACCTTGACCAAGAAAAATGTTGCTACGTTTGCATAGGAAAGATGTTTAAGCTTCTGCTCGGAAGGATCTAAAGATTGGCCAATCTTTAGAATGCGGGGTCATCTTGAGTGTGAATGTTGATCTTTATGGTCGATTCATTCAACATGGTTTGTGTCTCAGATGGTAATGACTGATGAATGTAAGAATTCTTTACACCTAGATAGGTAAGTAGAGAATCATCATCTTGACATTGAACAATGTTGATAGAAAATGTGTCATCATCAAACATGTGAGGATAAAGGAGCACAAACAAAGAATGAGCCTCGTCATCACAATGATAGATCAAAGCTCCTAAGGAAATGGTTTTACGAAAAAAAAATGTTAGGAGGAATGGATTTTGGATCCATAGACTCCGTAGGGGAAGGTGGGGTGATAGGCGAAGATGGTGTAGAAGATGGTATACTAGGTGATGAAGGTAGGGAAGGTTGAGTTTCTTCTATGAGGTGAATGCAAGCCTTATTTGGACTCGATGGTGTAGAAAATCCAATACCCATACGATCTTTATGTTTGCAGGTTGTGTAATATATAACTATGTGATGACCTTGTTCATAAAGACCAAAGCCAAAACCCTTCCAAGCACAATGATGGAGAAAGGTATGGGTGAAGTGGTGGTTAGTGAGGTGTCTTGAAATCAGATGAAAAGGGGTGTGTTGTGGTTGGTGGTTCAGGTGAATAAGAAGTGACATCTAGTCCCCCATATGTCATATTGGTGTGGAGATGAGGAGGACCATATGAAATTACTTCTCCTATACATCGGTCATAATATGGATGTTGGTGTAGGCTACCATACTCTTGAGGAGTAAGGAAAGTATTGATGTTATAGAGGTGATACTCCCCAAGGAAAATACGTTGAAAAACATCTACTAAGGGATCAAAAGTTGGGACTTGGGATGTTGAGATAGATGAATTACTCGAAGCTTGGGAAGACGAAGATGGGTTAGCTTTGGAAGAAACAACAATGGTAGGAATGGATGGGCCACTTATGGTAGATGGTGTAACAGAACTGGTAGGTGTGGAAATAGAAGAAGGCGAGACAGGAAATGGAAGAAGGAACATGGATAAAAGAAGTGGTAGTAGCAGTAGCGGTGGTAGTAGTAGTGGTGGTGGATGCCTTGATCGAAATCAGGACATTGTTATTGTGGTATAACATGTTACATGTCTTAAAAGGGGAAGGATTTGCAAGAATGGTATATGAGTGCCCTTCATACTCAAATTTAATGTAGCGACAAAGTGTTGAAGGTACACATCACATGGCATGAATCCAAGGTTGGCCAAGTAACATGTTATATTGGAATTCCCCCTCAAGAATGTAGAAGAGCTCAGGAAGAATGCGAGGACCCACACGGACATGGAGGATGATAGTGCCAAGGGTGAACATGATGGCATCATTAAATGAGCACAACATAACCAGGTTATTATGCATGTAATTGGTAGGTATGCGCATTTTCTCATACGCATGTGAGGAAATGATATTGATACTCATGCCCCCATCAATCATAACTTGTCGGACATGAGTATCATCGATATGAACAGAGATGAAGAGAGTTGGATTGGGATGTCGAATGGTAAGTGCAGCTACGTGGTGAGGAGTGAATATGGAATTGATAGGTGAAGGGTCATTAGGTATTACCTCGATTGTTTGTAGGATCTCAAGGAGAGCTTTGGTGGTGAGATTTGGTGGATGAGATTATATAATGACATTTTTAGATACAAGCTGTGCTAATTGCTTAGTCATTGTACGATGGGAAAATCTATCTGAAGTGGGGTATGTGGTTCCAAGGATGGTGATTCTAGGTGCAGTGCAAATGAAATGTTAGGTAATGGTGCTACTGACTAGACTACCCTTCTTTTCTTTCTCTTTATCTTTACGAGTTCGTGTAGCGACTTGAACCATGTTGATCTGAGGTAAAGATAAGAGTGTGTCATGAAAGGTGTAGCGACATGTGGGCAAGAAAATGTAGGACATGGGTCTTATAAAAGGAGTACGGCACAATTACATTTTGGAGGAGTTTGGGCTAGTTCTCTAACATGGACCATGTTGATATAAAATTGTGGAGGAGGGTACAAGGGCTGTGTAAGTGGAGATGTAGGTTTTTGACTAAGTATGGGGTTAGGCAGTATGGTGATAGGTGAAGGTGGAATGGGGTCCTCATCTAAAATATCATCATCATCAAATTTTTCTTTGAGAGGACATAGGTGAAGAAGAATAGTCTTAAGAGCCTAAATTTTTCTACATCATGCCTTGGCACACGATGATAAGCACAAATTTTAGTGTCATCAAACCCCCTAGTTTGTGTTTGGGGGTCATAAGGTCTAAGTGGTTGCAATGTGATAACAAAGGTTTCTAAGAGGTTAGCTAGGATGTTGGTGTAAGACCCTGCCAATGGATCACAATGTGAAGTGAGTGTGGGTATTGTTGGAAGATTGGGTAACACTCTGGAGAAGACGTCACCAGAGGTGGAATTTGGGTTTGGGATACACCTTCTTGGGTAAAGGTGTAGCTGGTGAGTTGGTTGTTGGAGGATGGTGTAGGTTTAGTTAATTTTTTTGAAGGTAGAGGGGCTTTGGGTTTGGGTTGCACTTTTTGGCGTAAATGTGTAGGAGTAGTGCGTGATGTAGAAGGGAAGGTGGATGGTGGAAGGGGACAAGTTAACCAAGGTGAAAATGGAGGTGTGGTGAAGATGGTAGTGGGAGGAAAGGAATGGTTGAGGAGAAGGAAATGACATGGGTAATGATGAGGGTATAGAAAGTGGTGCTAGTAGGGGCGGTAGAAAGGATGTAGGCAATGGCGAAGGAGTAAGTTGGGTAGAAAATTTAGGTGGAATAGAATATCATGATGAGGAGGTATGCTTTTGTATTTTTGGTTTATCTTGGGTAAAAGGTTGTTTGACCAAGGTTGATGGGTGTGGGCCTAGGATAGATGGAAGTGGTGAAGGTGACCATGGGGTAGTGGGGAAGCTGGTGTGTGTGGCCTAAAAGGTTGGGTTTTCCTCTTAGGTGAGGGAACAATCTTTGTGAAGGTTTACGAGGGTGTGGCTAGATCCAGTTTGATAGGAGGATGGACTAAGCTCGGCGTTCGCCATGACTCCCAAAGTGGTGATAGGTTTAAATATGGATGAAGGTATAGAAGAAGGTAGGGTTTTGGCATAAGCAATGGCTTGGTTGATGATAATGGTTTAGATGTGGGTAAGGGTGATGAAGAAGAGGTGATTACAGTTTGTATAGGAAGGATATTTTTGTTTGTATTAGACATCTTTAGATAGATTATGGAAGTATCATTGGTAGACAATATTCACCTTTGATTGGGGAAAGGAGCCAAAGGTGTGTCCCAAAAGAATGGAATTATCAACATAATCTAAGTGCTAGCCAATTATGAGAAATTATTTGGCTCAAATAGTGATGAATTTGTTGTGACGCCGTCCAAAATTCCAAGTTAGGGGACACAGGAAATGTCTCTTCATCTTCCTCAATAGGTAAAAGTGAAGTGAGGATATCAACAGATCTGGAAGATCCACGAGAGAAGTGTCACTTATAGGTAGGAAGGGTATGAATGGCTCCTCTATGGGTGGAGGAGATGAAAAACATGTTCCATGGGTTCTTCCTTGGGTAATAGGGTCGAATGGGCTAGGCTCCCTTTGATTTGAGAAGAAGGAAAAATGAACTCCTCCTTGGGTGGGGGACGAGGTGGTGAAAGCAGATTCATTGGTAGTGAAAGTGGTGATGCAATCAGCTCCTCCATGGGTAGAGGGAAAACATGGTGGTCTTATGACGAACAGAGGCATGGACATTGTGGGTTCCTCTATAGACAAAGAACTATGTGTAAGGGGATCTTCGTGGGTAGAGGAGTAGATGGAACAAAATCCTCCATGGGTAAAGGAGTTCGTGTCGAATATCTTTCAACATAGGGGATGATGGGAAACTGAGTGGAAATAAGGGGGACCATGTCAAAAATGGTGTGAACCTCATGCACTTGTGTGTTAGAGGATTCACCAGTTGGTTTTGATGTGTGATTGTGGTTGGGGAATGGCTTCTGAAGATGTGTAGGTTTTGGTTGGCGGTGCGTTAGGATTATCTAAAACAAGGTCACCGTTATCTAACATCTCTGGATGATGTTTTTAAACATTATACAATTTCCGTCATTGTGACCTCTTACACATGATGATAATTATAGTAATCAGTTTCCTTGTACCATGTAGGAAAAGGGAGAGATGGATCAAAACCAGTATGTGGTTTGATTGGTGGAAGATCAATGGCCCCAACTTTGAGAAGTTTTCCAAGACGGAGGAGTAAGGATCTCCTATGGGAGTATTTTCATTGTTCCCACTTGAATTGGAAAGTTTGTACCAAAGAAAGATTAGAAGATGGTTTTGGTTAGTTCGAAGGATGAGATGGGTTGGCCTTCAAGACCACCGCGTTGGTGGATCCCTTAACCTTGGAATGGTTGTGAGAATGATTGGTTTGTGGTTTAGAAGAAGAAGAAGAATCGTTTGGTTTGAAGGGAGCACTCTTGTTGCGTAACTAAATTTTCTTTTCTTCGATAGCGTAAATTTCAAGTTTCTGTGCCATTGTGAACACCTCGTCAAATGTGTGAAACTTTTAGACTTGGAGAGTTGATGAGATGTGTCTAACGCAAGCTCGGTAAACAAATCTATCAAATCAATTTTGGGCAGTTGGAATATGAGTTGATTGATCAAGCTACACCAACGAGTGAAAAAGTCTGTGATAGATTCATCTTCATATTGGCGTGTCACATATAAGTCAGTCATTTTGACATTCTTGTTAATGTTGATAGAAAAATGATCTAAAAACCTTGAGCTACCTGGTTAAATGAAAAGATTGAGTTCTTGAGTAGCGCACTATACCAATCTAAAGCAGGTCCTATCAGAGACATTGGGAATGTTCACAAAAGCAAAGTGTCATCATGAGCGATGAGATAACATGTGTGTTTAAAAGATCGTAAATGTTGTTGTTGGTCTTCTTTGCCATTACATTTGTTAAATTTTGGCATTTCCCAATGCATAGGGTATGGATGAATTGGCACATAAAAGTGAATAGGCTCATTACAAATCTCATTGTAAGTCAGAGAGTTACATGAGCTAGAGACAGAGGCTTCTAATGTCTTCATTTTATCCATCATCATTTTAATTAGATAATTTTTAGGTTGTGATAATGGAGCACCCCTACGGTTTGAGGAGGGAGGTAAGATGGACATGACATAGTGCCGAGTATGAAAAATGGGATGAGGGAATGTAGGTCGGGGTGTATGTCGCAGGTAAATACATAGGATAAGAGGTAGACAAAATAGTTGATCATTGGTGATAGGTGTAGGTATGTGGGGTGGATGTAAAAATCTCATGGTGATCGGTGTGAGAGACTGTGGGATGGAAAGAACAAGGTTCTGGAAGGGGTGATATGAGCTACTGGCGGTTGAGATGTAAAAGGTATTTGGGAAGTGGATAATGGTATGGTAGACATCGTAAGAGTGATAGATGCCCGTGGCATGGTAGTTGTTGTAAGTGTGACATCTACCAATAATTTAGGGTCCAACTACAAAACCAAAAGTGATGAGGGAAAAGTGGGTAAGGATGTACAAGTAGAGGCAGATTCAGAAGCGGGTGCCGAGAAAGGGGAATATATACAAGCACACTATGGATAATCTTCCCTGAGGAGTCTTGGGTGGATGAGTGGGCCAGATAATGTTGTAAGGTGGTGGGGTTTTGATCGAGGAGTCTCGCAAACTCCTCATCATTGGTGTGTATGGTAATAGGCTAGTTGGGGTCCATAGGTGATAAAATAGAAGGTGGGGATGGACTAGGTGGAAGTGGTTAGTAACTAGTGTGAAACATAAGGGCATTGGCCTATCTACGAGTCAAAACCATGTGAATGATGGTAAAATTGGTAATTTGAGCTCTATTGGTGATACAAAAATACATAAATTTGTGCTTATCAATGTTGGTTTAATGATCGATGCCAGAAAGCAAGGTAATCGATGTTGGATTTCATACCAATGTCGGTTAGTATGAAAAATGAAATATTCAAAGATTTGAAATGAAAGGTGAAAACGGGTCAACCTGGACTATAAAGATGATATCAGAGACTCAAAAATATGATGAAGTGGCAGAACAAGCCACGAAAAGAATAGAAAGGTGGAAAATACTATTTTAGTATAAATAACCAAAACAAAGAAAAAAAAACGTCGTCGATTAATTAATCGATGCCGGTGAGATGATATAGCCGATGCTAGTCGCTGGACCGATATCGAATACTATGAAATCTAGGAAGATAAGAAAAGATGAATTTTTGGTGATTTAGATCAATAAAAGGGCCAACCCAGAGATTGAGTATGGCTGTGAGGATTCCTAATATGCCCAAAATAAACCGGAATACACCAGTCGTGATGGGGAGGTAAAAGGATGAGAAAAATTTGAAGAAACACAACTCACACCTCAAAACATAATCAGACAAAAAGCTAAAAAAACATAAAATCCTAAGCTGTAGATTTTATGTTTTGGCTTATGCCATTTAGGACTGACTTGTGAATAAAGTAAGGTTTTTGGTTACCAAAGGTGGCCTTGAGCCGACAACTATGATTGGTTTCAGGTAGGTTTTGGTGTGGGGATCCTTCTCTGATATGATGATTGGCCAGAAAACTAGCTAGAGCCCATTGTTAATCCTTTGATCATGTGATTGTTAACTGATTCTTCCAGGAAATATGTTGTTTAAGAAATGTGTAGTTTTTTTAAGTGATTTGGTATAAAGAGTTTGCAAAATGTGACCTACGGTTCAATTTTTTAACCATTAGTTGGGCATGACTTCCAACATATAGGTTGCCCACAATTTAGATGAGCTTGAATGCAACATACATAAATGAGATGTAAAGATTTTAAACCCAAATTCACAATGAAATTTGATGAGAGAAATAATGAATAGGAAAGAGTATGTCTTTCACTAATGCAATACAAAATAAAAATAAATGTTCTTTTTAATCCAAAATACAAGTTTCACTGAGATAAGTAGGAGAAGAAGAATGTTTCCAAGGGAGAATATTTAATGTGAACTTTCCTTCAAAAGAAACAAACACACAATAATTCCCTAAGAATGAACAATGCAAAGAACCCCAAATGGGTCCCACCGGGCGTGCCAAGATGTTTCACCAAAATTTGTAGTAGAGATAAAATAAATAAGAGGTTAGGGCATAGGAGGAATACCTGTTTTAGTCGAAGAAGGTTGTTGGTTGAATGTGCGTGTTATTGAATTTTGATCCAAGCTGATCATAGAGAGCTTCCCTTTGGCTAGGGGAACGACATGTAAGAAACACAACAAGACCAAAAATAGCATTAATAATATAGGTTAGTGGACTACCTAGAAAAATGCTAGATCCAAGAAGCGAGGTGCTTCCTAGGAGGCTGTCAATCCACTTTCAAAGACAATTTAATGCAAAAAGTACCATGAAATAAGAAAATCCTACTATAGTTATATGATTTAGGTATCTCATGCAAATACAATAAGTAAATCTAATCTAACAGACAAAGTTATGATTAGATCCGATGATTTGGTAGGTTGTTCTAGGTTTTGCAAGGTTTGATAGAGGTTTGATAAAGGGTTTGGAATTGATTAGGTGAGGTCTGGGTTGATTTTGATTGAATTGAAGGCTTGTTGGTTAAAGGATATTTAATGACATAGAGAACGACGTCGGCGGGTCGATCGATGTCGCTAGGCTGGGTGACCAATGACAATTAGGTAACTATTAAAATGGGTTTAAAAACCTCTCTGTGATTGCACAGAGAGTGAGGGTGGTGTAGGTAGGGTCGTAAAATTACTTAAAAGGCTTAGGAATGTTGAGAAGGTGGTTAGAGAGGGTGTAAAGGTTTGGTATGGTTGAACAGTGGGTTGGTGGAAAGAAGGAGATAAATGAATACGAGAAAGAATGAAATATACTAAAAGAAGTAAAGGGTCTATATTCTAAGAAAGCAAAGTATAACTGAAATCACAAATACTTACTTGCATGTACAAATCCTATGAATGAAGGTGGATGGTAGTTGGTCTAAGAAGAGATCCTGAATTTAGTGCCATGACAGTGCTCCTAGTGTGTTCCCGTGAGTGTTCCAATGCTATGGAAGGAGAACCGGATGCTTGCTTGGACTTGTGATTATGTTTTTTGTGTCATATGGCTTTAGGAAAGTTTTGGATTCATGCTTGAATGCAATAAGACTCCTCCAAATGAATCAATCACCCACCAACCCGAGTGAAGAGTTGGAAAAATGTATTTAACCTAACCGATGGTGGTTAGGTGAGTGGCGCCGACCAAGGAATAACCAACATCGGTTAAGGAGGGTAATTCTAGGTTTACCAAAAGTAGCCTGATATTTGATTTTTTTGGCATGATTGATACCTTTAATCTGGGTCTTAAGTGATAGACTCTGCCTAGATATGTATGAGTCCTTGGAGAAGTAGTGGGAGTTAATGTTAGGTCTAGACTAAGTCTTAGTTGGTTAGGATTGGTATAGAATTAGTCCTAGTTAATTAATAGGTTGTGAATGGGTCTTGAGTGAGGTGGATAAGTGAATTGGATTTAGGTGAGGTGGAGAGGTGAAGTAATTAATTAATTTAATTATTGTAATTAAATTAATTAATATGTGTGCACAAGGGACATGAGTGGGTATAGTGTGAATTTATTTAATTGAAAGGGGTTATGGGAGTATGTCCCGATTTTTGGTGTCTACATCACATGCTAGAAAAATACATTGTATGTCATTATATTTTCTATATACACATGTGAATTCATTTGGTATTTAGTTGTGAATTCATAATTTCTACATATCCTTACACACAACATGGATGTTTGGCATACCTCTTACAAGTCCCATAAAGCTTCCTAGGGGCATTTTTTTTCGTACACACTACAAGTGGTATTGTTTTGTTTTAAAATACTTCATATTCTTACTAGCACACTAATTTATCGATATATACATGTCTTGATATGCTTGTTATATTTATAACATGGTAATGTTTGTTTCATGTGTAGCATTTGTTTTGTAGGACTATTTTCCACCATGGTTGTCTAATACATTGCTTGATACTATTTACCATTTTTTTCCATGGTTTGTGGGCTATGCTCTATGTCTTGTTTGATCATTTTTATATGATTTTTCCTACTTCAGCCCTAATTTCCTTGTAACATCGTGAGTGATGTCCCATGTTTGGAACTTGCTTTTCATGGTCTACTTTGTCTACATTATTTCTTGTTTACACTACCCCTTATTTCATGCTTATCACTTTTTCTACTAACACATGTCCTAGTCACTTTTTTTTCTGTGTGTTGGTTTCTACCATGCATATTCCCTCCCCCTGTAGGGTTACAATTTTAGATCTACATCAGGTCCTCCTTTGGGCCACATTCTCCTAAAAATGTCACATGCACCTCAAATGAGAGAGGAAATACATTGGGTGAATCGGTCACCCCATAGAAAAATCAAAGCTTCATAGCAATATACACACACATAATTAAAACAAAATTTAATCACATGAATGACCCAAATTCTGACTTGGGTCCTCTGTTCAACATAGATTCTAGTGCCTAGATACAAACATGAGCACCTAAGCATCCTTGACCTTTCTGGGTGCCTATGTGAAGGGGGAATATATAATTATTTTCTTAGATAAACACAATTTTCAGCAGTATGCATAGCAATCTTCTCAATATAAGAATAGTCCTCCAACAATTAGAATGCATTTTATCTTCTTTTTCTATTTAGATCGAACTTGATTAAATATGGAAAAAGAAAAATCACACCATTTGCAGTGGTTTATAAACTTCAGGAAGCGGTCTTGGATGGAGAATAACACTAGATATTTATCCCCAACACTCTTCTTCCATGACATGAGATCACCCAAAAAACTTGCACTTGGTGCGAGATCGCCAAAAAACTTACACTTGGCGTGGCGTGAGATCGCACTAAAGGTTTTCTATTGGCATGAGATCTCCCTAAAAATCATTCTTCTACATCATTTTCAGATTTTTTAATCCTTTTCAATTGTCATGGATCAGGTGCACATGTTCCTTTTACTACTTTTTCACATATTTATATACTTATTACATACTTGGATCAAATTTTTCTTATACATGACTTTGACTACTATTTTTATCTTCATTTTGTAGGTCCTTCCTTATAAGAAGTAACATTCTCAAGAATAACGCAAACTACATGATAACAGGTACAACATGACACCTAATCGTAAAAACATTTTTTTCCCCTAGTGATATTTCTTCTCTCTTAGCTTCCATACTTCATTTTAATTGCTCCACGCTTTCCTTATCTCCTCGGCACACTTTTCCATTAATCTACAAGGAACTAAGGTACGTAAATTCTAAACTACTTTATGTTATCAAGTATTCACTCAACAACATGAAGTGGGGAAAATGTAGATACTAAACCACGCACTTTGGGTACATTTCTAGGTGCTAATCACATACTATTATTCATATGATTCCTAAGTGAGAAAACTAGAAATTGAAAACTATCTTTGGCCTTTTGTCTTTGTTTTATGTCTTCTTTTTGGCCTCTTACACTATAATTGATACTTCATTATTTTATATTTTATGACTCTGGAAACCAATGTTTAGATTTGATACCAGTGCCCAGGTGCACCCATCCTTCTAGGTTCCCTGGACCTCTCTTTACTTTACTCGACACTTTTGAGAATCTATTATCTTTTTGGGATCTTTTTTTCTTATGAATTGGCATTCTTGTTGTTAATTTCAAAATTCAACCAAGGGAATCATATAAATATAAAGCTATGTGACCATAATAAAGGACCAAGCTCTAAGAATCTAGTAATATCACCTAAGGTTGCATCCAAAGGAATTTCAAGACCATTAAGGCATCCATCTAGCTTTCACTCAAGGGAAAGGGACAATGTCTTTAAATACACACATAGGAAGGGAAGTTTATTTTTCCATCCACACATCTATTTACATTGCTACATCTAGTTGTTTCTCACTATCAAGTGCATTTGGCCCAAGAGATACCTAGGGAATGATTCTTTCACACACACATAAGAACTACATGGAGTCTAAAATGTAGTGCAACACTTGATTGTAAGATCACTCAGTCGGGTGACCACCAAGGCTAATTTGACTCCCCATTTACATCTTTTTATTTTTAGGATTTGATGTGTTTTTGGGTTTATAGGTTATCTTTCTCTTTATAGGTTACAAGTGAATACAACGATCATCCAACACCACACAAGTGATAAAAAAATGAAAGTTAGAGACCACCTTACGACATAGGAAAAATCATATTTTGAGCTCTTGCCCAGTCACAGGAACCTATCAATGGTCTCCAGTGCCTTTTGTCCTATTCCAGGCACCTAGTTCAGCATATCCGGTAGTTCTAAGATTTTATGTGTTTGGTTATGATAATCTTACTTCCAGTTCATCGATTAATCTAGTCCATACTAATTCAAGATTAAGTGAAATCAACTAAGTTCTTATTCCTTCTCCTTACACTTACGAATTTAACTTCATTTAGCTTATTTTTGTTTAGATATGCCATTTAACATTTTATTACATGTGACTCTGCATTATCTAGGTTTAACAACATAAAAATTTTTTTGTTAAATTAGAAACCTAAGAATGTTTGGAATTTATCAGCAAAACATAGTCTAAAGGATGACAAATTTGTTGAACCCTTTCCACAGGGTTATTCTATATAAATACCCAACTTACATGGGATACACATCCTTCATTGGAGGAATATGCCTAAGGTCGCTAAAAGAATGACTAAACTTCTCTCAAATGGTGTTTTTCATGGGGTAAATCCTTGCATAGCCTTAGGTCAACAAGGGAAAAACATTGGCCCTTCAAAACTCATTTCATCAATAAGAACATAGTGGTCATTTTTATGTGATTATTCAAAAGTTACATGTAACTACCCCTTTAATGGCTTCATTTATTTTGATTGATATTCAATGACGTGCATGTATTATAGTAGAAAAATTTAAAATTTGTGGCGGTGGAAAATATTCATCGACGTTGACATGCCCCATCATGGCCATCTTCACAATGAAGATGTCACCCCACAAATTTATGATCCAAAACCAAATCCACACCATCCTTTCTCTACACATTGATATGGAATGATGGAAAATCCATCTCACAAGATAAATATATAAGATGTAAGGAAAGGGAAATTGACATAAATGATGTAACCCTAATGAGGCACATGGAAGAGATCAAGCCTTAAGTCATCTCCCACACATCCACATTCTCCCCTCTGTGAAAGGAAAGGAATTTTTTTCTGAAGCTACTCAAGTGTTTTCCTAGACTTTAATGAACTCTAAAAACATTGTATCTTTATTTCCTTCTTAACATATGTAGTCTAGATGATTTCCATTCCAATTGGAAATTCTTGGTCTCATGTGCACACTAATAATTAGATTTAAATTAATTTGTAATAACATCATTAAAAACATAGATTTTAATAATCCATATAGAATAGTGTCCTATTTATTGAAATGTTTGTGAGTAAGTAAAATTGTAAATGATTTTTGTAATATAATATTGTGAGTAAATAGAAAACTAATAAGATTTTGCATGTGCTTTTTGTAGTGCTTTTATTTAAATATAAGTAATTACCTATGCTAAGCTATATTTAAAAATTTGTATTTTTCAAGTATTAGTGATAGAATTAATGAGGACCTTTGGGTTCTATGCTTGTTAGATGGCTTACCAACCTTATTGTGTTGCATTTTACACATTAAAAATATTTCTAATAAAGCAACATATAGAATACACGTGCATCTTCCCAAAGAATCGTTGTTTTTGTGTTAGGAAATAAGGGATAAAATATGCAGAACAATCCCACCTAGAATTGCAATAGTTGATAAGAACCTTGCGTATAATAAATCAATAATTGCATAATATAACACAACACAAGATATGGGGGGTCATATACATTATAATATCATATCCCAAGGTACATAGCAATAGTAGAAACTAATATGTAGAATAATATCAAAGATCTGAAATAAAAGTGTTGAAAATAAAAGAACACAACATAGAGACAATATTTAACGTGGTTCACCCTAATTTGGGCTACGTCCACCAAGAATCATTGGCTTAGATTTTATTATAGGACACCTCTTTCTCTCAATATAATACCTAGATCTGTTTGGAGTTGTGCTTAACAAAATCTCCTAAATTCACACTTAAACTCACACCCTATAATTTTCTATCTCCCTACATCAATAGGAACTGCTCAAGCAATTTTTACAATACCATAGGTACCAAAACCATGGGCCAAAACTGTCCCATAAACCTATGGGTCAAAATAATGCCCATATGAAAATAAAATGTTTCCCAAGATATCGGGCATGTATTTGAGGATATAAATTTTTCTTAGGGGTTGCATCCCCCGCACCGCTGCTGGGGCCCGTCCTGGCCCCAAACTCTGGTGAGAAAATGTGGAGAGTGTATAATACTTTTAGTGTGCAATCTTCAAAACTTCCACACATGAAAATAGGCTCCATAACATAACATGTTGTACCAAATGCAATGAACAATTATCCAACCCAACCAATTCACCTTTACAACCATAATCCTAACTTGTGCCAAAATAAGAGATTTGGAATAAGGTATGCACGTCAATGACAATATAATTTAAAGGAGGTTTTTGTTAGCTTTTATAGTTTAGATGGCACATTTTATAAAATGAATTGTATATCAACACATCACTTCCCTCTCACAATGTATTTTTTTTTACAATAAGAACCCTTCATTTAGTATGGAAATTCCTTATAAATAATTACATATTCATAGTCAATAGTGATGGAGATGGTTGACTAGAGCCCTTGGCCACCATGTACCAAGAGACAAAAGGACAAACATTAATATTAATATGGATTAATTTCTTGTCTAAATGGAAAATTCCAAACACTCCATTGACACATATAATGTGGTTTGGATAGAGGGTAAAACATGCAAGAGGCCATGTGGAGATACTACTCTTGGAAAAATAGAGTTTTTTGATAATTATTAAATATTTTAAGCCTTTACTTTTATTCATTGTTGTATTCCTTTTCCCATACTTGAAAGTTTTTCCTATGTTTTTTTATTTTTCATTTTATTGGCTTTACAAAAGAGATTTTGGGATACCACTAAAAGTAGGTGATTATACCTCACAAGAAAGCTATATGGAGTTATAAAAATCCATAGTTGTTGTGGGTGGGAGGACAACATAAATGACACATCATGTATATACATGTATTTTTGTCCTTTTGGGTTTAGTGTAATTACATCATTATACTTTTTTTTATAAAAAAATACATTGAAGAAATACTTAAACACAATAAAATAGATAATATTTCAAAGTTAAAAACATGGTATATTGAGAATAATTATTGATGCATATTTTAAGATTCATGGTGAGTGTGATAACTTTAAATATTATTAATTAAACATACACTGGGCATGTCAGAGTGGAGGGGACATGAAGTCCCCACATAGACTCTAAAATGAATGAATTTTCTACCAAGATCAATGAAATTAGATCATTACATAGAAAAATAAATAATATGTTGTGTTTTATGTAGAGAAAAAATATAATGTCCTTGTCGACCACCTTACCTCTATGTTAAAATACAATAAAGTGTCTACAAAATCAACAGAATGACAAAAAAATCTATGAACTTATAAACAAGTGTACCTTTTGTTTTAACTTTTTTAGTTAAGAGTGATGAAACCTCTGCCCCTCTTTCCCAAGTCATTCTTATCCTTATAATTCCTCATAATCAACTTCAAAAAAAGCAACAATGCGAAGACAAAATTAAAGTTTAACAATAGACTATAGGAAAAAATTCACATGAGGCATTGAAAAAAGTAGGGAAAACACTCATAACCTTTCTTTATGACACATTTCTTAAGTTATGAATAGAGGTGAATGTGTAGGCCATGACTACAATAGACATCCATGAATTTCAAGAGAAAAGATAAAGAGTATGTTGTGTAGAAGAGTAAGTTTTTCCCCATGCTAGGAAAACTCCACATTTTTATAAAAGGGGTGAATCCCTAATATGTCACCCTTAATGTTCACACAGTCCCCACCCTCTGAGGAAAGGAATCACTAAATAGTCACTAGCCTAAAAACACATGGTATTAAATTTATGTAAATACTTTTTTAGGGATTTCTATGTTTTTGGGTTTACTACAATTACATCATTATATGATTTAATAAAATACATTGAATTAATATAGAAAAATAATGAAAATAGAAATCAATTTAGAATAGAAAAACATGGTCTATTAAGAATAAATTTCGACACATTGTAAGAGTCACAACGAACTTGATAATTCTAAATGTTCCACCTCCTTGGAGACAAGGAACCTTTGCGCTCAATTTTAGATACATGCTACCTTTTTTGAAATGACTTTAGGATAAAATTTAATAACGTAACACTATCAAAGATTATATTTTTCCTTTTTTGTGTGAGTTTAATATTTATTCGTAAATGTCATCTAGATATGCATATTTAAATGCATCAAATTTTAACAAAACATACCTATCATACGATTCAAGGAATTATAACACGAAGTGTATTTTCTACTAGGTGTAATTATTTGCAAGCTGAAATTGTGTGAACTCTTTAAATATAAATAGTTGTATAACTCTCATCTTTCAACTTGATCAACAATGAAGATTCCCATGGCAAGCATTCTTAAATTGTTGGCCATTATGAGTGTGACAATTTTGTGGTTTCAAATGCCCCTGGTCTTTGTCGTTACTTCTTTAACGAACAACATCACTTCTTATAATGGAGATGGTGTCAATGCCCCTTTTGGCCATACTCAATTTAAGGATTTTCCTTTGTGTTTTTTTTATTTTGATTTTTTTTTTTCACTTTTTCATAAGAGAGTTTCGATGCCATTAGAACTTGAAGAAGCAGCAAAAACACTCATATGTCACTTTTAAATGTTTCCATGCATTTCATGGCAAGTTTCATTATAAGCAACTACCCTCTCTTTTATTGGTTTTTATTATAAGCAATTACACATGCCCATGTCTTTTACTCAAATTCAATAGTACCAATTATATTAAGTTTACACCATGTTTTAGGTTATAGGTGGAAAATTTTTCCTTGATATCTCTAAACGACACATATCATCTTTCTTTTTTTCATAAAATGAATCAAATTTATTTATTATATTTACAATTTTAAAATCAAAGATTCTATATTCACTTCTAAATTGGATAATTTAATAATCATTAAAATTATTTTTTTGGATTCAACATTTAATCCAATGTTTTAAATAAAATAGTTTAACAAAGGTTAATGGACTTTAACCATAAAATAAATTATATTTATATCACCTATAATAATCAACAATATATTTGTATCACTGTTCTTCATTATAAAATATTATTTATTGTTCCTCGTTTCGCAAAATTCACTTAAATAAATTAATGGTGGTGGCCAATTTACACCGCTTTCGATCTCTGGGCAGCGATGGTAATCTGAAGGACGAAGGATCGATTCTCCTACTCGCACGCTATAAATTTGTACAGCTATGATTATGTTACTTATAGCCATTTTCATATAAGTGCAAAACAAATGGGAATTTTTTGAGAATAACATTCATGAGGAACTCTCTCCAGAATGTGTCGGCTCACATCATTGGGAAATCCGGGAATAAGAATCCCTTCCATGCGTACCCAAACTTCACTTGAAGTATGAATTTCTAGACCCAAACCCTCGCTTAAATATATACCTCAATTAGAGCAATGTGCAGAAGTTCAAGTAGTGCACAGAAGATATCTCACAGTGACGTTATCATGAGATAATAAATTCCATATGTTCGAAATTAAAGCATGAAGGCGTGGCGCTCATGTCCGACCAGCGAAGGCTAATGGTGTGGAACAAAGATAAGGGAGGTGTATTTTTTGTTGTTGGGAGAAGATTAGACCAGCCCTGCAGACATGGCGCAATCAATTTGTATAAATAGGAATTAGTAAATTCCCAATCATTATAGAAAATTACAACCGTATTCCATCTTTTTTCCGTAAATTAAACCTCCGGTGAAACACATCAAGCTCTTCTCATTTGTTGAAAACCAGACAACACCGTTCACCTATCGAGACCAAGAAGAACCCAAAAAAACCTATCACTTGCTACCGAAGAGAAATGATGAAATATATTTGCGAGGAAGAGAGGGAAAATCTCCCTCACCAACCATTTGATTTGGATCTGCCGCACCAGATTCAGGAGATGAAGGGCACAAAGAAACATCTGATGGTAGTGGGTGAGAGGAAATAGTTTTATAGGAAGCGAAAGGAGAGGAACCAACCCCAAATACGAGGAAGACTACAGAAAAACATATTTTATAGACTTCACTCTTGAGATAATTATGAAACATGGACATAAAAAAACTCTGTAGATCACATAAACCCGAATGGTCATTCATCACTTTTTTTTTTTTGATGAAAAAGATCTTATATTATATTAATGCAATAAGATACAAGATAACTTTCAACAAAAAAGCAAATGGTATGAGAGCATGCCCCAAAACCACGAACAAACTAGGTTGAGCCTAGAACATCAAAAGTTAAACTAGGCCAAGCTTAGGAAAATACAACAAAACATCGTTCCTGACAAAAAAAAGGCAAAATTAGGCAGCTGCAGCAAACATGCTCGAGACGGGCAGATCCTGATTATCTTGCCACCCCGAACTAGGTAGATCCTTGCCCGTGTTTGGAATCTCCCAACCATTAGCAGGTCTTCTTTGGGTCTACTGCTTCCTGTGTGTAGGAATGACGAGGTTGAGCTAGGGAATTTTCCGAGAAGATGGCGGGGTGGCGGCGATTGTGTCGGGTGGTCTCGATGTGAAGTGGCAGAGGGAGAGCCCTAGCCCTGCTGGTGAGCCAACGAACGTGGTGGAAAACCCCACCCAAGTTGCCGAGGTGGTGAGCCCCAACCCTATTGGCAAGCCGAGGAATGCGGCAGCAATCCCTAACCCCGACGGTGCCAAGGTGAATGACTATGCTAGTGGCTCGGTCTTGGAGAACAGTGGGTGCGACTCAACACATGATGCTAGGATTTGCTGCATCGGCTTCCATGAGTGGAAGGCAAGGAGCGCTGGTGGGAGAAGGAGGCACTCGGGTAATATTGCACAGGGCTTCCCCTAGTGTCGCAACAGAGTCTGGGGTGGTCCACCTCCAGCACCACCTTATTTGCTTGAACTTGAATATGCAAAAGTACATTGGAGATCACCATAGATTTATTATAAATCGAGAAAGACTGATCAACTGCAAAATTAGCAAATAAAAAGCATTTCTTTCTTTCTATATCCAAAATAAAATCTCCCCTCTAAAAACATGCCAAATTTGGGTGAACATAGGCAGAAGTTTGGGATTGTCTCCCAAGAGGATATGTTGCCAAGTGAAATAGTGGGGCCGTGAGGGAAAGAAAAAAATATGGATCCAGTTCCAAGAAATTTGAGCTTTGGGACAGAACCAAAAGACATGCATAATCGTTTCCAGATGCCCACAGAAGGGGCATTTGGGAGCTAGAATCCCAATTTGAACAAGACGGGCCCCGATAGGAAGGCCTTGGTGAAGAATGCACCAAAGAAAATGAGAAATTTTGGGCTCCACACATATAGTCCAAACAGTCTCAAACCATCTACCCTAGGTAGACAGGGTGGCATGAATTCCCCAATGAGTATTAAGTTTGTCCACAATGGGAAAATGGGGTGAGAGCCATTGATAGCCTTTGTTGGCTTTATAGTTACAAAAAGGAGTATCAACATACCAATTCTAGTATGTCCACTAAGGGCGAGAGGAGTGCACAACAATCTTAGGTAGCATGTGATCAGGAACCAAATTGATCACAATATTGTAAGTATCATGATCCTAGTTGGAGATCCGAAACAGAGTTTTAAAATCCGGCCAAGAAAACTAGGATTGCTTGTTCTTGCAGAAAAATTTCTCGATGGTATGAATTCCGCGCTTGAAGAATTTGACCGCAGAGATTCCTAGGACTCTCGATAAACATTGATTGTCATGCCCCACCTCGGGACAACGAAACCAAAACCAGATATTACTAAAGATTTGGATTTTTTTTTTAAAAAAAAAAAAGACAATAAGTATTAATGCTCTATTAATACCTTTTCCGATAATAACTAGTTTATAATAATTATTAACTTATCCGAAATTAAAAGGCACTAGCCCAAAGCCAATTAGTTATTTTATTCTCCTATGAATTTTCAAGGGTCACAACTTAAGTTTACCCCATTCTATTATAATTAATTTTCTCCCTCTTTTATTAATTTGACCACACTCCCCTTTTATTTTGTTTCTCACTCCCATAAAATGCTTATGACTTAAAATGTGGAGGAGCAAACATAGGCCCTTGGATCTAATCTAATCCTTGGCCCTTGATTTGGAGTTTGCCCTAATATTGCCCTAAACATCTTTATGTTCCTCTCTTTTCTTTCCATTTCTCTTCTCATTTTGTTTTGTTTTATCATTTCCATGTGCAGATTTGTGTTGGAGGAGCCATGGAGTTATACTAAACTAGCATTGTATTAGTTTTAGAATTTTATACAAAACAATAATGTTTTTTTTTTTAATGCACATATTTACTATTTTTTTTTTTTTTTTTGAATTGGAGAGGGGGCAGATTTGAAAGTGTGGGCTGCACTATGCGGCGGTGGCGATGAAGGAGGGTGGAAGGGCAGTGTGGAGGGGTTGGGGGTGTGTGTGTGCGGGTAGTAGAGGGCGCAAGAGACAGGGGTAGGTGACGGCGTGAGGGGTGGGATAGGTCGGAGGGAACCGTGGAGTATGGGGGGCGGAGACCAGCCGTCGGTGGTGGAAGCAGGACGGCACGTGGGGATGGGTGTTGTGTGGCAGCAGTGGTGGCCGGGCGCGTGTGTGTGAGCAGGCCGCAAGGCCGGGGGTGGCGCATACGGGTGGGGGAGGGGTTCAGCCCTCCCCACCATTACTATAAATATTTTTCTTTATTTTTATTTTTAAATAAAAACTTTAATATTTTTTTTTTTCTTCTGTGGTTTATATTTATTTTTATTAATGAATGTTTATATCTATTTATACACACACACACACACATTTATTTCTGAATAAAAAAGGTTAAATTAATTGATATAATAATATATATATATATATATATATATATATATATATATATATATATAAAGTATAATACATCTAAGGATAATACACTAAAAAAATACGTTTTAATTATAAAATCTGCAATACTTGTTTTCGATAAGTAACCAAGAAAAATATAATTAATACAAGTTTAATTTATTTCCTTATTCTTTTGACAATATCACATTAACCATATTCCCAATAAATCAAATTTTCCTTTGACAAAAATAATCAGATTTCTACAAACCATATAGTGGTAGAAATATTTTTAAAACTAGTTTCACTTAGGATCTAAATCTATGAAGGTTTTTACAAAGGGATGCACATTTCAAATTGATGATAATTCTTCCAACATTAAATAACAAACTTCCTATAACAACTAGATTTCCTTTTCAATAAGTAATCTTTTTGTCAATATAATATTCAAAAAACTAAGCATGTTAAAAGTATAGATATTTTACAAGACTTTTTTTTTTGCAAATAAATTCCTCAATACATCATATTTTCCAAACATGCTAAAATACATAAGAAACAACCAACAACTCCTTTCTAAGATTGAAAGAAAGTTTTCAAATACAAGGAAATACAAAGCTTACAAGTGGTTATCAAATACCAAAAGGAAGAGGAATTACAATAAAGAGAAAGTTTCCACAAGTCATTTCCCAAAGGGTTACAATGAGGTAATATCCACAAATAAAATGAAGATGACCAAGAGCTCCAACCACCATTCAACTTTGAGATCCAAATGCACATGCCTTCAAGGAATCCAAACAAGGAGAAGAAGCTTGTTTTGCCACCCAACCATAGGCATCATTACATGTCTTTCCCAAGGTTGGGATGCATGCTAGCCTCCCCAAGCCCATGGGAAAGAGGAAAACTAACCACAACTTGCACAAGAGTGAGGGTGAACAAACAATGATACATCCACATGAAACACAAGACAAGTATAAACAAGACTCCAAATTTTACAAGATGAAAAAGAGGAGAACCCAAGTTCTACCTCTAAAACAAATGGGGAAGAGAGGAGAGAAGTTCTCCAAAAGTTGTAACCAACAATAGTTGCATAAAAACAAGATCTCCATACCCTCCTTATTTCTCCTAATTCATTCAAGCCCTCCTTATTTCTCCACCCTTTCACCAAATCCTTCTTGGAAGGATTTTCAAACCCCAAAGGGGTTTCCTTACCAAGAATGGGGAAGGAGGTTCAAGCCAAATGAACCAACTTCCCCACCTCCAACCATTTGAGGGGAGTCACTAAAATCCTACAAGGCTTTCCCATCAAGCCTATGAGGATTGAGAGGGAAAAATCCCTCTCTCTTCCCCCAACTCCAAAACTCCATCATGCCATATGATGGAGGGAGCAAAAACAAGTAACAATAAATAAAAATCCACATGCAACAACCACATTTCCAAGTAAAAAAATCTAACAACTAGCATGAATACAACACATACAATAAGGCTTAAGAGACCTACCTCAAAGAAAGCTCTCCAAAAAGCTTTCCAACTTCAATCTTTTCCACTTCTTGACTCAAGCAAACTCTAGCTCCAAATCCACAAGCATCCAAGCAAAAGCTCCAAAAAAAAATTCTCTTCTTTTCCCATGAGGAGAATTTGAAGAGGAGCAAGCAAAAATCCTCACAAATGAGGGGGTGACATGTGTCACCCCTCTCCTCCTTCAAGGTCAAAGATGCCAAAACAAAAGAGAGAAAGGGTAAAATGTCTTTTAGCCCTCTTCTCCCAAATTACTCTAAATGCTAACAAGACAATTCTTGTGTAACTTTTAACAAGCACACTAATCCATACCCCTTACATGGATGTGACCAAAGAAAAAAGACAAAAGGGAGGTAAAACTCCCTATAGCCTTGCAAATAAGCCCCCTACCTATAATGTAGGGTCCAAGGGCTCATTTTTATGTTAAGGGAACTCCTAAACTAAAAAGGGATCGCTAAAAATGCCCAAAATAACCCAATTTCCGGTTTGGAAAAATTTGGCACAATGGTAGAGGGTGTGGGGACCACCCAAGGGTTCACATGTGACCATAAACCCTTTTGATTATGTGCATTAATAAACTAATTCAAAACTTAATGCAAGTAGGGTCATTAATTCCCCAAAAAAATGTTACAACACAAACTAAACACTCTAAGCAAAAATAATAATTACAAGACATATTACATTACAAATGAGGGTCACCAATGGTGCCCAAAACAATAATTCTAACACTAAGGCCTCAAGCAATAAACATGGCTAGGACTTAGCCCATGGGCGCTTGTGTAAAGTTACGTAGTTGGCCTGAGTCCCACGTTCTCCTGTGACCTGTCACCTACACACTCATTGCACACATTAAACGCACCTGTCTGATAAAATATAAATCAATTACTAAATAAGATATCAATGAATTCTAGACTAACATTTCATATTTCTAGAATCGAAAGTGCGACAATGTGCACAACTATACATAATTCACCATAAGTTAGTCACAATGATAAAATGACATGTATCCATAGAATCCCAACATGCAACAAACTAAGTATCCATCAATATAACTACGTTCCAAAACAACATCATATCAATTAGTATCCATGACATCATAAGATAATGCAAACAACATAGTAATCAAGCTAAATCGGCATTATACGCCTAAATGTCCATACATGTCTAATCAGATCAAATATCCTAATGTAATGTCTAAAATATAACAAATCTCTGTCAAAACATGTCTATGAGTAATGAGCAACAAGTAACTGAGCTATAAAAATGTGGGCACTACATTGATCTTGAGATTGAAAAATTGACGACCACGAAGAGATAGTTGGTTAAGAGATAACCCATTGCGAAATCCATCCCCTTTCCATAAAACCATGGTTTGACACATTCCCACACTTTCCAGATACTTTTAAGCACAAAAGTTCCCACGATTTTGATAAGCACAGAGTGATGAGAAAATTGACAAACCCTAAGCCTTTCCATGCAAGGCGGCCATAAGGAGAGCCTTCTATAATGCCATGTTGTATGAGAACTTTCCAAGCTTCTTTTCCAGTGATGCTTCTGATAATCCACTTGAGCACAGAGAGCTTGCCCTTGGCGTTGAATGTGAATAAGCCCGAGGCCTCTAGAATTGTGAGGCAGACAACATATATCCCAAGCTACACGATGAAAACCTTTTCTAGTAGAAGCATTAGCCCATAGGAAAGCTTTGAGCAAATTTTCCAGCTTTTGGATGGAGGCCTTAGAAGGCACCCAACAAGACGAGTAGTAGACATGGGTGGCAGCTAGAACTTTAGAGAAAATTTGGAATTTTCCAGCCAGAGACAAAGGCCTAGTAAGCAATTATTCCATTTTTTTGCCACCCGTTAAATGACATAATTCCTAGATCAATCAGGGAGGCTTGAAAAGCAAAAGGAATGCCAAGAAATTTGAAAATATCACCATGCTGTAGAATTTTTCAATCAAATGTGGTAAGCCAGTCTGATGGAGAAAGGAAAGATTATGCTTGTAACATTGAGTTTTTCGCCATTGAATGGATGAGCCAAAAGCTAAGAAAGTATCCAAGCATTGCATAACATTAAAAATGTTTCTCTCATCCTTGATAAGTGTATGGAATGAATCATCCATAAAATTCCCATTGAGGAGTTGAGAATTGGGCTCATCAGGAAGCAAGATTCCATGAACAAGACCTTGTGCTTTGGCATGGGCTAAGAGATAAGTAAAGCCTTCTACCGCCAGCACATAAAGTGCGGGCAAGAGGATAGCCCTGTCTAATAGACTGAAATAGCCCAAAGGACTCTAAGTGAAGGTCATTGATATAAATTTGAGCAGAAGCATCTGCAAAGAGCATATTGATGGATTAAATAAAAATGGGGCCAAAGCCAAGGTCCTAAAGCATGGATAGGATTAGAGGCCATTCAATCTGATCATAAGCATTCTCAAAGTCAATCTTGATAAACATGACATCCTGGTGAGATCTGCGGGCCCATTCCATGCCTTCCCAAACTACAATGATATTATCTAGGATGAAGCGCCCCTGTATGAAGCCTGTTTTCTCTGGTGAATAATAATAGGAAGAAGATTATGTAATCACAGAGCTAACGCTTTGGAAATGATTTTGTAAGAGGCATTCAACAGTGTAATCATCCAACAACAAGTGATTTTCTCGGGATCTCCTTGCTTAGGGATGAATTTAATGTTCCCCTTATTAATGCATGGCCCTAGGGAGTGGTTTTGAAACCCTTCAAGATAGACCTAAAAATGTCTTACCCGATAAAATCCCAGAGAGTTTAATAGAAATTACAAGGGAATACATCACATCCCCACGCTTTATCATTGGCCATTTACATAGTGGCTTCATAGAGGTCTTCAATAGTGAGCATTCTTTCACGAGCACCTTCTGAGCCTCTGAAAGCTTGCGAGGCACAACCCCCAAACATTGGTCAAGAGTGGCTCGGTGAGCTTCAGAGTGTGGATGAGCTTGGAATACGAGCTTGTAATGTCACACAAAGTCTTACAACATTAGTTATGGGTCAATAATTTGAGCTATGTTTTCCATGATAGCTCGGATCTGTTGAGAAGGATTTTTGGCTCGAAGAGAGAAAAATTATTTCGAGACCCGATCTCCAACCTTGAGCCAATGCATTCGAGCCTAAATTTGAGCGCCTCTAGCATTATAGTTGTCCATAATTTGGATTTGATGTCAGAGCATTACAACTTTCAGTTGCAGAGCATTAGAGAAGGGATCACCTTGAAGTGCTACCATCCCCCGGCTAAGAAATGAGGTGTTAGTGTTGTATGAATGGCACCGAATTTTTGCCAACTGTCAGCCGTAGATTCTAAGAAATCTGGTAGTCCGAGTCACCACATCTTCCCACTAAAGTAACCAACTAGTTTTCATAGGAGGATGAAATTGCTGACATTGACTGGGTCGTGGAATTAAATTCCAAATCCCATTGATATGATTGAGAGTGGGGTCATGTTGCATCAAGGTAGTATCAATAAATAATTGGCCTTTATGAAAAAATGGGCACGCATCATGCCAATAGATATGAAATCATATAGGGAAGTGGTCTGAAAGGAAAAGTTAGGAATAACTTCCACTGGTATGGAATAAATGTTATCAAACTCAAAAAGTTTTGATTTGATATCATGGCCCTATCAAGACGTTTAAGGACGTGATATGTCCCTCCACAAAGATTGGACCACGTGTACCAAGCTACAGAGGTGGGAAAGCAAGATGCATTAGGATCAAAGAATCTGAATTTATTTCACATGAAGTACCATGCTTCCCTTTCACCAAGTGTCCACCTCATAGGTAGGTGGCCACATTTATCATTTGGGGTTTCAACCATATTAAAATCTCCACTTATTACCTAGTATGCATCAGGAATGGAGTTGGCTATCCACTACCACATATCGGCCCTTTCGGCCACATCATTAGAGGCATAAATATTAATGAGCCCAAAAGGGTGGCCCTCAATATTAAAGAGGACCCATATGACATGGTTAGTGGGGTCAATTCCATGGTTAATTAATAAGGGCCACCATTTAGGGGAAAAAATTTGAGATTAATCCCCACACCCTACTTCATGATTGCTACAAAAATCCAAGCTATTAGGCCAAATGGATTTGCATACCATCTACAACTGAAAACCTATAATTTTAACTTCTAAAAATAAAACATCTAGATTTGCACACATGTTGCGAGTTTCATGCACTACATACTTACGATAGGATTTTTGAGACCCCTAACATTCCAAGATAAACAATTCATGGGAAATGTTGGTCAAGAGCCATATCCCCATCCTCCAAGCCCTCAAGGGCATCATATTGATTATGCAAGAAATGAGCGGCATTATGCTACAAAAAATCCTACTGCTACTAAGGAACCAAGCTGCTGTCATTCATCACTTTGATTATCACTCTTCCAAAAAAATATTATATATATAATATATACCACTTTTTTCATTGAAACGCTTGAATTCTACCAAATATCGTATGGATCAACTCCACCTATATACTATCTACATCAAAGGTGAGTTTCCTCCACCATTGATCTAGTTGTCAGCTTTGCGTTTAGTTGGAAGGTGTAAAAACAACTCTTATTAAACACATGCACAACCTAAATAATTTTTACCCTTCTTTCTTTATCATGTATAGAGCCGATGGAGTATTAAACACATGCACAACCTAAATAATCTACACCCTTCTTTCTTAGTCACGTATCAAAGCAAATGAGACTTCATCCCATAGAAGGAAACTTGTATCAACGTAAATATGGGTCCTGATAACTTGATCGAACAATGTACCCATGTACAATGATAGAGAAAAATAACAATGAAGCTACTAAAGTAAATGTCTTTTGAATTTGATGAATCCTCCAAAGGAATGAATGAAAGTAGCTTCCAAAGAAATGGTTGTGTGAATAAGAGTGACTATAGATACATGTTCCATCAAAACAAAATGCATGGTCAAAATTAAAGAAGATTTCCTAAAAAGATATTCTAAATTTTGAAGCCACCAAATAATGTTGACTAAGAAACTATTATAATTTTTGAAAAACACATAAGGGTTGAATCGATTCATAATTGACAATGAAAGTGATTTTAAAAAACCAATAAGGGTACGCACAAAAATGCTTTGGAATGAAATAACAACCAAATTTTTCATGTTCTAGGAACAAAAAAAAGGTAAATAACGTACTTAAATGTTGAGGAAGCATTAGCAGTACAAAACACTCCCCAGGGACTGAAGACATTGCAACTCAATATCTTCAAATGATGTCAGTATGGTAGGTATGCAAAAAAGAAAAACAAAATCCTCTAAGGAGAGTGCATAAAATTCCATGTGATGAACTCGGAAATTGAATTATGAACAAGTATAATCACACACACATGAAGATAGGAAAACCTAGAAAGCCCCATGGAATTTTATAAATTAGCGTGAGTATAAATACATTTGGAAAATCCACACATATATGATTTATAATTTATCAAACATTCAATTAAGTTGAAAAAACTTCAAATTTAAGTTAAAATCAAAATAAGTATACATTTCAACTATGAAGAGTGTTAAAAATACACACTTTCAAAAAACAATATGCAAATCTGAGTTACTAGTCAAAGGATATGGCTTCATACAGGTCCAAAATGCATGATATGGTCAATTTTAAATAAACAAAAACTATTTATTCTAAAAAATATGATTTATCAAAATATAAAAATCAACAACACTATTGTGTAAATCACAAAAAAATAGGCAAGGTGAAAAATAATCATCTTCCCAAACTTCACTGATCAAAATTTGTGAACCTTGAAAGAAACATAATTCAAAAAAGGGCTCAATGGTGAAATTTTATCCTTCAAGAGCTAAAAATGCACATTGGGTAGTCATATGATAGGTCAGGGGTTGAGTGTAGGTAGTAGGGGTTAGATGATGGTTGTATGAGTGACCAATGGTTGATTATGCACAGTATGAAAAATGCACCAACAATGTTGAGCATGCAAATGCACTAGAATTGTGTTGAAACATCAAACTCACCCCATGGGTTCCTCAGTGCTCTATTTTTATGAATCAATATTTTTTGTAAAGCTCCTAAGGAGAAGAATCTAATAAATTTACTTTTAAGCCATTTTTTTAGAAAATAAAAAAAATACACTATCTTCTTAGTTGCTCTTTGATTTTCCAGTGGATATGAACTTTAAAAAATATGATTTTTATAAATTTGTATTTTTGAGTATAATTTAGAAACAATACTAGATCATATCTAGAATTTTTTAGATTTTTCCAAAATTGAAAAAATCCAAAAACATGACCCTATAATAGTAATTTTGATATAAACAATAAATACCCATTGGGTAATTTTGAAACCCATAACATGGATTGGCTCAAAAAATTCTTGGGGGTTTGGGAAGAAGCATGGTAATTTTAGAATTGATAAAAGTTTGAAAATCAACATCTAAAAAGGCCTCCAAAAGGGAATTTGAGATCCACCAAAAACACTTAAAATTGGAAAAAATGTAGAAATCTCTTCAAAAAACTCTTCTTCATTTAGATATGCAACCAATAATGTAAATAACTCTAAATATAAAATCTAAATATGAGAATATTTTTAGTTGGAGATTGTAACTTTGGCTTTGATATCATATAGAAATTGAAAAGGTCCTAGGAAAACTTGTAATGCAAGCATCCACACAAAGTAATCAGATGAGAGGAAGATATTCCCTAGCAAAAACACATTGCATTATACTAAAACTAGAATATACAATGCACGTGTGTGAAACTAATGGCTACACTAGATCAAAATCTCCTTAAAAGACTACATCTCTATGGAGTTGACTCTAAGGTCTAATCTAAACTTCCATAAGGATAAAAAGGTTCATTATATAGGAAAAGTAATATGTAAGTGAGAGATTGTTATTGATTGAGTGAAAGGTTGAATATGATCATTCCCCAAGTCACACCTCATCCCTCTCATACATGTGAGGATAACTACCATTTAATTTTGCATTTAGCAATTTTGTGCACATAATAAATCTCGCTTTGGTAACAACACTACCTAAGGTGAAATTCACAGCAAGTATAAATATGAAACACACCAACACCCCTTTTAAGATCAACTTAGGTGATTTGGTAAAACAGAAGATTTTCCGCTCATTAATATGGGTCTTGACAACTTGACTTGATGAGGTAACCATGTACAATGATATAGATAACAAACAATGAAGCGCATACTAAAGTACATGTCTATTGAATCTAATGAATCCTCTAAAAAAATGAATTAAAATTAGCTTCCAGGAATATGGTTGTGTGAATAAGAGTAACTATAAATACATGCTCTATCTAAATGAAATATACATGGTCAAAATCAAATAAGGTTGGCTAAGAAACTATTCTAAATTTTGAAACCACTAAAAATGTTGGCTAGGAAACTATTCTAATTTTTGAAATCTTCATAAGGGTTGAATTAATTACATATTTGAAAAAAAAATGATTTTGAAAACCCCATAAGGGTTGACACAAAAATGTTATGGCATGAAAAACAAACCAACCTCTACATGTTTTAGGAACAAACACAAGGTACATATCATACTTGAACAACCAAGGAAACATTAGTAGTAAAAACACCCCTAGCAAGAGGGAGTAAAGATCATACAACTCAATATATTCAAATTTTGTTAGCATGGTAGTGTAAAAAACATAACAAAATTGACTTAACAAAAATAAAAATTATTACTAAACCTTAATATTGCAGAGTCATGTATGATAAATAGATGTTAAAGTAAAAATTTGACACAAGTAATATGCTAGATAAATATGAAACCCTAAGTGCAAGAGAGGGAAAGAAAGACTTAGCTTGTTTATGATTTTCTGAAGGTGATCCAAACCAAGAAAAATGATGAACAAGAAATTCCTAAAGATTTTCGTAATTATGCACAATAAATTTTGGAAGTGTCAAATGAAGCCAAACTAAGGCACTTAACTAGGGTGAGGGCCTAGGTGCCAAAGACCTCAACTAGGTGCATGTGAATGCACATGAGTTCGAACCTAATTTTCTAGTGTCACACAAGTTTCATTGATATTCTCTTTTGGTCTCTGTATGTCACATCTTGATCATTAAATGTACCTATAACATGTAAAGAGATGTTTACTTGTAAAACCCTAAAACTACATCAAATCCCAAAAAAGAAAGATACAATATGGGGAGTGAATGATCCTCGAGGTCACCCGACTAAGTGAAATTACAACCAAGTGCTACACTACATCTTGGAATCCGTTTAGTTCTTTGTGTGTGTGTGATAATGGTTCCATAGGAAGCCCTTGTGTAAGATGCACTAGATAAAAAGATAAATTTTCTAGATAAATGCAAATGTGTGTATGTAATAGAATTAACTTCCCCCTCCTATGCATGTATAAAACAAATGTAGTCCCTTGTCCCTTCTAATGAATTCCAAATAGATGCCTTGAATCTCTTTAGGTGCCTTTAGATGCAATCTTAGGTGTTTGATAATATGCTTAGAGATTGGTCCTCTATTTTGGTCACATAGCTTTGTATTTATATGATTCCCTTGGTTGAATTTTTTAATTGACAACTAAAAGGTCGACCCATAAGAAAATAAGATGCCAAAAAGAAAAAAGAGACCCAAAAGAAGCGAGTAAGATAGAAAAGGGTCAAGAGCGCACCCGAGAGGGACGAGGGCACTGGCGTTGACATCCTGATTGGGTCTATGGTATGGAGTCATAAAATATAAATAAGTAAAAGATCTGATTGAGTTGTAGGGTGTAAGAGACCATAAAGAAGACCATAAATAAAGAAAAGAGGCCAAAGATAGTTGTCAATTACTAGTTTTATCACTTAGGAATCATATGAATACAAGTATGCTTTTAGGACCTAGAAATGTACCCAAGTGCGTGATTTTGTGTCTACATTTTACCCCACTTTATGTTGTTGAATGAACACTTGATAACATAAAGTAGTTAAGAGATGTGTACCTGTTAACCATGTAGAATGTGATGGTGATAGAGTGCTGAAGAGAGAAGTGATAACATGAAGTGATAAAAATGAAGCGTAGAAGCTAATAAAGAGGATGTGACCCTAGGGGTGAAGTGTATTGTCTTGTACATGTTGTTGTGCTTGATGTAGGGCTGATTTTTGTTGGTATTAAGGACAGACCTAAAACTAAGATAAAACAAGTAGTCAAAGTCATGTATTATGAAAGCTCTATATAAGTAAATAAATGTGAAAAATTAGTAAAAGGAAAGTGTGTACCTAATGATCATGATTGTAAAAAATATGATCGATTGTTACTAAGATAATTTCATCATAGTCTTGTTGATGATGCTCTTTAATGGAATACTCATTTTCCATATGGATCTATTAGTACATACTGTGAAATGGAAGATGTTTTTCTTATACGCTTTATACTTATCATTGGTCCTAGAGTTACATATAATCGCTTACCTAACTTACATTAGGGAAAGAAAGAACCTATTCTAGATTACATTTTATGCCTTAATTATTACATAAATCGCTTAGTATTTTAGTCTATTGATTTAGAGAAGCAATATATATTTTTTCATGGCTTGATTCCTGTAGTGAAAGAAAGATTACAATATGAAACATGTGAATCATTTATGCTTTTATGTTATAAGGTCATTGATCTAAAACATAATTTATTTGTTGCACATGTTATAGAACACCCTCTTGTTTCTTTTGTTGTTTCATCATCCTCCACTTCTTCTCCTCTTCCATCTGTGAAGCTTCCTCTTTGGTCTCCATCTCTCCACCTCGCAAGTGTGTTCCATCTCCCCCACCACATACACATCATCAATATCCTCCACCGTGTTGGTCTTCACCTAAGTCTTCTCCATCTCCTACTTGGGAACCATTGAAATTATTACATGATGTTAAACCTCGTGATGGTTTACGTTCTTTGTTTGATAATATCTTAATTCTCTTACCCTCTAATCAACATCCTCCTCCTCATTGCTTACATCACTAGTGTGATCTTCCTTATTGTAATTTCCATTGCATCAATTTGTCATTGTGATAATGATTGTTATGCCCTTCATGACAAGTTGTAATAATTAGAAGATAAGGGTGTCATTTCCTTAAAATATCGCTCTCATGAGCAATATGTTTCACCCATTCCACATAAGCATGCTTCCATTGTTGTTCATTTGTCTCCTCCACCAACTTCTAAGGTTGTAAGTCGTCCATCTCATAAGATCATTATCCATCCATGTCCTCCACCTAGCGCATCCATCACTGCATCCTCTCATCCGCCTCATAGTGCTACTACATCTCATTGGATGCCTAAGCTATTTACATTTGTACTTCCTACCATTCCATCTCTTATCAGTGGCGCCATCTCATTTGTCATTCGGAATTTGGATATTACACTCATTTTGTTTCCACTCCACATGCTTCCATCACCCCTCGCAGCCTCTCCATCTTTGGTAGGTGATTTTTGTATGATCACCTTATTTCTTGATGATGTACTTGTGTTCTTAAGGTTCTTGCATGACTATTGAGGTATTTTTTTACGAGAATGAACATCACTCTCATTGAGGAGATTTCTCTTCTTCCCCTATCTATTTCATTATTCATCCTCACACATGCTTTTACATCTTTTCATTATACAACTATCAACACATCATTTTTCTTACATTAGCTAAGTCACATCACCATATATGCTACTTTGTCTCTTAAAATTCTATACATACATTCTTGTATTGATATTACTATACTATCCACATCACATTACATCTACTATAACACATACATTATTTTAATCATATCCTTCGCATATAAATCATCCACATAATCATATGTTTCAAATTTTCAACAATCAATACAAAAATTTCAACAATGAATAAATCAAATTACATATGGAAACCATCACATCAATGCACAACACACATGATATCCAACCTAGGTTTAAATATATATATATATATATATATATATATATATATATATATCCTCAAAAATCATATTCTCAAAATAAAATCTCAAAATACAATCGCAGGGGGAAAGCCCCCATGTATCACTGCAAACACATACATCATATATCATCATCGTTATCGCTAGATACAATCATGGTAGCTCTAAAACCAGATGCTTCACCACTAAATCTATAGCGTTGGTCGAGGAATCTATATCTCTATAGCTATCTACATAATATAGCCACCTCGACCTATTGCTCCACAAATCAGCCATGTAGCTCCACATATCTTACAAACACATCTAAGCCAAGGACCCACCTCCCACATCCTGTCTCACTCACTCTATATTAATGAAAGGCTCATCACTTGCTTAATAGTACAGTGCATGTGGTTTCCACTATAACAACTATTTTGAACAAATGGGCATTCTGATCACGATTTCACCCACTCACTCTAGTATGTCACATCCCACGAGCGCATATGAAGGAACATTACATGAAGATGCATATTAATGAATCCAAAATCAATGACCAATGTGCATCACCTACAAACCATACAACATCATATTAGTTACTACACATTCACAATATACGCCAATAAATTTACAATCAACACATAACAACAAACAATACTCATGCTCCGCTAGAGTTGATGTTATGTCATCTTCATTGGATTAGTGGTAACTCTAACTTGGTGTCCACCTATTGCATCTATGAAAATTGGAAATAATAACACCAATCGGTGTGATTCCACCACTCACTATAGTCTTGGGTGCACCCCGTATCATCCACTTGTATTGGCTCTAAGGCCACATCTATTCTCATCTAAGCTAGGGGCACTAGCTATGCTCCTATAGGACTTGACCTTACTCTCGGCCTCCGAATTTCTCTAGCGGATCTCACCCATATATGTGGCTTTGGGTGCACATCCCAAGCCATAAAAAACTGCCTCAATACATGCTCCTCTTGGAATAACTCTATAACTCTTGGAAATCGGTCCTCTAACCACATGGTGCATCGAATGCACTGCAACTCTACACCATCCTCCAACTAAACTCCATAGTATTTATATGGCCTCCATATGATGGCCCATGTTCCCATATGATCAAGCATAAATCTATAAGTTTTGGTATCTAGCCTCCTACTCTTGGTTCCTACCCATGACCTCTCATACTATCTCGAACCTAGTAAACCTTGCTGCCCTAATTTGTGGCATCCTCACAAGCTCAAAGCTCAAATTATAACTCATTCATAATGAAAATAAATTTACTATCTTATTTTTATTATTTTTATATATATAAATTTTCAATATTGCATTTACTATAGTTACTTATTAGTGCCTATTCTTCCAATTAATACATAGTGAACAATTTCACTCATATCTTGAGCTTCGTTATTCCATTTTCTTCCCCATTCACACCAATCGGATCAAAATTTATTTTACCACCGTACTCTACATATTTCAAAATTCTATATTCTAATCTCACATATATGATATCAAACATATACTCCATCTTTAAACATCTTCTTTACATCCTCCTAGTCATCATTACATATTTTCACCTCTACTTTTGGCTTAGTACTCATTATATCCACCCCACACTCTTTCACTGAAAGGGGGGAATATAATTAGGATCACTCTATAATCCCTCTCATGCTATTATATGATCATTAGATACTCCTAATACATCATTATCCAACAATTTTTCTTTTACACTATCCAAACAAAAGAAAAAATCATTCTATTCAAATACTTTTGATTTATTTCCCATTAATGACCCAATCTGGGGGAAAGTGCAAAAATATCTCCATGAGTAACATATGACATACATCTAGTCTTTAAAATAATATTTTACTATTTGAATCAAATCAATCAATCGATATGACATAACACACTCTACTATCTCTCTGAGATGACCTAACTTGGGATCTACATCGCTTTATTATCACTCCTAGATGACCTAATGTGAGAATTGCTTTACACTTTCTATCACTTTTAGATGACCTAACATGGAAGTGATATAACATTTTACAAATCAAGGAACCCATAGGAGTGGGGAGATGAGACATCATTTCCTTTCCTATACTACTCTTATTTGGGTTATTAAAAATGGATCGAAATGGAGCTAAATTTGGTATTTATCCATTTGTAATAGTTGGACCTTTTGGGGATGTAGTCATAGTTGGATAGTAAAACTAGACCTATCTCCCTAACACTCTTCCTCTTGTGGAAAGACAACCAAATACTCCCTGGATAATTTTTTTACTAAAACCGGGTTGAGAATTGATCACTCCGTATCCCTTCAAATATCTATTGACAACAATTCAAAAATATCAAAATTATCCAAATCAAATCATCAATTTCTCTGAGTGCTCCTCACAAATGGTTTGTTGTCTCTATTTACACCACATGGATCAACATGTTGATACATGGTTCTCCATACTATATTTTCTTATATTTTACATGTACTTATGTAATAAGGATTCTTCAGAATTCTCATTGGTATGTTCCTTACTTCCTTTACTGTACTTAAATTTCATTCAAATAGCATAAAGGAGGGGGAATGTAGACAAAAATCACACACATAATTTTATTTTACTATACCACTAAGTATGTTTTATATACATGAATCTTAAGTAAGAAGAGTATTCACTAGTGACACACTCCCTAGTCCATTTGTTTTCTTTAGGTTGTTTCTATTGTCTCTCTCCCACATCTATCACTTCTACACACAATTTTGGTCAGGTCACAGGGATCCCTATCTATCATTCTTCTCACATTTTTGTCAGCTATCCCAGGACACCAGTACCCATTTTGGACACTAGTGCCCATGCACTCCTGTCCACCCTGGGTGCTCTTGTCCTTTTTGTTCTTGTTCACATTTTTGAGATTTGTTGTCGACATTTTCAGTTTTCTTATTCTTATCCCGAGGTCCTAGTTGGCATGTCATGTCACTATGTAAAAATTCAAACAAGATATCCCTATATATACACAACATACATACCATTATAGGGGTGGGAAATTCAAAAAGGTCAAACATATATATATATATATATATATATATATATATATATATATATATATCTACATAATATCAAAAGGACTGCATTTTGGGATGATTACTCTGCATACATTGCATAGGAAGGGAAGTGTTGAATTCCATCACACACATTTTTATTTTATCTAGATTTAGCCCACTATATTGGCATCATTGGTGTGAGGAAAACCTAGGAGCACTATTGCATACACAAGCACATAGAACTACATGAAGTATGGAATGTAGTACAACACTTGGTCATAAGTTCCTCCTTTAGATGACCGCGAGGTTAGTTTGAATTCACATATTACATTTTTCATTCCAATTTGATGTGTTTTTTTATCTTGTGTAGGTAGCTAGGGTTTGTGTTGTAGCTTACAGATACCTCGGTGATCCAAGTGTGACATACAAGTGATCAACAAAAACAAGTGTGAAACCCTAGTGACACATGAAAAGTATTTTCCGAGCATTCACGTATCACCAGTGCTTAGGAGTGGTCTTTGATTCCCAGGCACCCTCACCCTATCCCAAGCAGCCATGTATATATCTTTCCACACTTCTAGAATTGATATCGAGCATCTTTGACATTCTCCCTAGCAAGTTCATTAGTTGTATCACTTCAAATCTATTATGAGATAAGTGAAAATCATATAAGTGTGTTATCTCTCTCATTTAGCTTAGATGGTCACATCTTTAGAGTGATTAAAATTTGTATTCTATTGTATATTTATCATAGTGACTATGAAATAAGATTAAATTTCCATATTTATTAAATCAATATTCTATGCGTACGGTGTCAACCATTCATATAACTCTATTGGGAAGAAACTAAAGAATGTATCATATGATAAATCATAAAAATTGTCTTCCATCCATTTACGTAGATTAAAATTTCTACCGATGTTATACCTCTGCAAGAACTCATCCTAGTCTTTGTCTACCCAACATTCAATGCTCTCCAGAGATAGCTGAAATGCCATTTGCACACATCTTGAAAGTATGAAAGAAATAAGGTCTTGACAATGGAACAAAAATGTTGGAGTCTAGTTTCCAACACAACAGGGTTGGGTGCATTAGAAATTCACTTAGAAAGATATCCAAGTGCTCACCCAAAGCACGTACAGTCTAGTAGGCCACTTCTTGTTTACACTTGTTAAGATGCCAATCACATACTTATATATTCACAACATAATACCAAATACAATGCAATAACAAATTATAACAAGAAACATTTTAATATAGAGATTGATCCTTTAGTCATTAGAGTATATAATAATTATTAGATTTTGTAGCCCTAACACACCATGTTCATCCCACTAACCTTCGAAATCCACACTATATCATCCATTACAAACATATGTCCATTTCTATTACAGATTCATATTTAGAAATGATGTAATTACATTACATGCATCACAAACTCACTACAACAGAGATATACCACACATAAACATCCACTCATACTCACTCCACTCATATCTATTCACTAACTCTCTACACAGGATGTATCACAAATATATATAGGGTGAGAACTTGTCCTTCACCATTACCTATTTTAATTATAGTAACAGATAGTTATTAAACATAGATTGCATGCTCTTGAACTCGCGATTTAGTCTTCAATCCATGAATATAATTAGTGCAGATCGAGCCCCTCTGCTATAAATATCCTACTTTTATCCATGCCCACGTCTTATATTTAGATTCGTTCATACATAATCTATATCCATCGTGTATGTGCTTTATCCTCTGGCAGTGTTTTCTCTATACTAAGTCTATTTCTAGACTTTCCTTATCATTCACTCTATCTTTGCTTTTCTCTATTTATAGGCCATTTATAATTCTGGCTAACTCTTTTGTTCTATCCCTATGCATGTCCCTTTGCACCTTGTTTACTTTTTATCCTTGCATAAACATTTGAACATTGTTCTATACTTGTATCATTCATGTTATCATTGATACTTTTGGTTTGCCTCTTATGTACAATCTTCATCCTCTATGCGTGGCTTGTACTTAGCCAATTTCTCATCCAACACTTATCTTTCTGCCCCCTACAGTTTTCCACCCTTCCTCATGTAGGAGTTTAGAGGTCTTAATAATCAATTTGGAGGATGGGTGATTGTGTGACACATAAATCAAACAATCTTTGATCTTGTGATTAGATGATTGACATCGAAAGTAGGTATTAACAAGATCGATGTAAATAAATCGCTGCGAGTAACGCATATATTCCATTTAAATGTCCACAAACTCTTTTAACTCATGTGAGAGGTCAACCTCAACATAAACCCATTTTTAGGGTCGAGAACTATAAACATGTTGTGTCTCCATGCATACAAATTGCCCAATGGAGGAGGTAATTTGATGAAGGAAGTGCATCGAGGGGGGCGGTAGGCCAGGGAATTCAACCTAGACGGGAACTTTAAGGGCCATGAATTCAAAAACAATAAATTCCTGCATCCAGGGGAGAGAACTAGTAAGGAGTTCCAAACATACCAGTCGCACAATAATTTAGAATAGTTGGGGCATGCGAGGGGCCAGAAAACTAAATAATAAGAACCTTTTAGTTAAGGTTTGAACGCTCTTAAGATTGATGCCATGAGAATCCCAAGCTAAGCTAATCTAAGATTTGAGCATGCTTTTAGAGGGAATTTAACCCAAAAAGTAGCTGACAAGGAAAAACTATTCAAGTCATTGACACACAATATTGAATTCATAAATATGTAAAACAACATCATGAGGAGATATATTACCTTGTGGAATACTTTGCATGGGAAAACTTCGAGAATATTTTTGTGGTGGTGTCATTGTTTGCATCTCCGCTAGTTCCATCCTCAACATCAATGTCCAGGATTGAAGTGGAGGGGGAATTATATAGGTGAGCCCGTAGGACATAAAACCCTAAAACTTAACAAGAAAATTACTCTCTTCCAGATCCCAATGTAGCCAGTGGGAATGACATGTCGGAAAACCTTGTTTATTTTTCACTACAGATTGTTGATCAGTTTTTCCCCTACATTGAATTTCATAATAAAAAATATTACAATGTATTATAATTTTCCAACCCACTTTGATCATCATTATCTAAATTTCCATCTATATAATAATAAATATTTCAAATTTTCATTGTGTTCTTTTGGTACAATGTGATAACCCAAGCCTTATACACATGGTTTGAATTTTTTATAACATGCAAATGGATTAGTATTTCCTTCTTGTATAATTCATAATTTATTCCTCCTATTCAATTTTCAAATTTCAATAGCAATAGGTTGTTCATATTATAATAACACGACCCACATGGTTTTTCTTGAAGTATGACATTTCCTTTTTTAGGAATGCGGTTGTTATTGTCCGTAAATGATATTTTGCTTGTAATATTAGTGTGGCATGATGTATTCAAAACATACATACATACATACATAAAACTTATGTAGCTTATAAAGTCCTCTTGTCTTTGTCACATTAATGAAAATGGGCCAAATATGACTGGCTTTCAATATTGTTAACTTTTTTAGTTCAATATAAAGGTGAATAGAATAGAAATCTTCATGTGGGATTGTTGATGACCTAAAATAATACCTTTACCTATTATATGTTCAGTGTTCGCAAATTCATTTTTTTGATTTTTTTATATTTGTGAAGATTAAGATGATAAATTATAAATTATTTTTTAATTCCTTTAAACGATTTAATATATTTTTAAAAAGAAGGATATTATTAAAGAAATATAAAAAACTACTCAAATAGAGTGTGTTTATTCGGTTCATCGTGCCTTAAAATATAGTTGAGGAATTGATTAGGCTTAAAGGCATTTCTTGAAACTCATAATTGTTATCGTTGATATCAAAAGCTTACTTGAATTGATCATATTCCCTCACCCTTATCTTGTGATATCCTGATTTTGAATCAAATGTTGCATCTATAATTGCTACGTGTAACTTAGCTACAATCCATTTGAATGTGAAATGGAGAATCTATTTATTTTATTGTCCATTTGTTTAACTACTTATTGATAATGTATAAATGGAAATAATGTTTCCTTCTATATTGTTTACCATATAAGTTATAAGACTTTACATGACGTTATATTAAACGTGCCGAGTAACTAAATTTATTATTCTTTACACATTTGCTACAAGACATTTTTTTTCTAAGTATTTATCTTCAAGCATTCCTAAAGTCTTCATATTTCTACTAAATGTAGTTGATGTACAACCTAATCTGCATAGACGTTGACTTATTGGTATGTCATAAGAATGAACAATTCCCTAGGATTCATTATCGAACTTCCATTTATTCATGATGTAGTGGTCATATGTTTGCACATATAAGAATTGAACCAACCATCTTCCTGTCAAAAGAAAAAGAAATAATTTTCATGAGCCCACCAAATTGGTCTAAAACAATAAATCCTCTTCGAAAAACACCATAAAATTGAAATCCCTACCTAGAGATCTATATAATGCAATTAAATTCATGATATTTGAAATTTCCATATCTTAGCAAGGATTTTGCTAATTAAGCAATTAAAATTACTAAATCACACATGCATAATTTTTTTGCTGCAATATATAATGGCTAACTAAAATTTATAACATATTTTGGGTTCTAAATAATGTCATATGTTTCAACATTAGAAAGAGCATTGATATGTCTTTCATAAAGTGTCTTTTTATTATTCTTTGGATCATAGACTCGATATTGACGAGGCTGATTGCTCGATATGTGACTATCATTTTATATATATCATTAGAGCCCCATCAAGATTGACACTTATAGTGTAGATATTTACGCCGATAGGCGTGAACTAAGTTAGAAAGCCCGAGGGCTCGCCACGACGACGACAGCGAGGGCCAAGATCGTTTGGTCGACGATGTACGGGCAATCGTGAGCCACACACGTGGCGGCCGTGGAAAATTTTGCATTGGTTAGCGCGTGGAAAAGCTCGATTGGCGTCGTGGAAAAGTTTGCAGACGGTTGGCATGTGGAAATGGGAAAATTCAGCCAAAGTTTGAAACGTGCCAAAGACACTATTTTTTCATTTTTGCAAATTTTTCCCATTTTCGAGTTTGATGGAAAAAAATTGCCATTTTTGGAAAGGGTCCGGGAAGATGTAGAACAAAAATCGTGCACGTGCCATAACTTTCATTTCGTGTTTCCGTTTCAAGTGTCATTTTCTCCAAAAGGGTATATTTTTTCAAGCTCTACACATTGATGGTAATTTTTTTCTTTTTCATAAAATCTATTTTTTCACCTTTTTGACGGTTCAGAATATGTAGTAGCAAAAACTTGCGCGTGCCATAAATTTCATTCCGTGGCTTCGTTTGAAAGTGTCGTTTTCTCCAAAAGTGTAGATTTTTTTGATCTCTACGCATTGATGGAAATTTTTTATTTTTTCATAAAATCTATTTTTCCACCTTTTTTTGGTCAGGAAGATGTAGTAGTAAAAACTTGCACACGCCATAACTTTCATTACGTGGCTCCGTTTGTGTGTCGTTTACTCTAGAAACGTGTATATTTTCTCGATCTCTACGCATTGATGGAAATTTTTTTCTTTTATCATAAAATCCATTTTTGCACCTTTTTTGACCAAACAACTTCTTGCAATCTTCTAAAAGAATCATGAGCTTTGATCACTGTGACAGATTAGTAATTAAAAATACTAGATAGCTTTCCATAACTCAACGAGTATTCTCCCTACTCGGACTAATCATCCCACATGCCACTTAACCGCAACCTGCTTATTCAAATGTTGACTTCACATATCAACAAATGCGTAGGTTTTTTTGTTTCTATTTTAAGAGTTCTTTTGGTGTTTGCACTCCAATTTGCGCACCCTCAGACAAAAGACTGAAGGCTATCGTAAAGGTCCCAACAAAAAGAAAGCATTAATAAAGAATGAAAGAAAATGCTGCAAATACATGATTTTAGCTGCAAATTTAGGTTTCTTTAATAAAATTTGAGTGTTTTTAAAGTTGTCGAGTATTCCTGAGTATTGGCCGAGATTTATGCAATGAGACATTTGCACATGCGGAAGACTCCACCCCATCCGACAACTAACGGGACACCATTTGAACAAGTCCTAGCGTATGCACTCAACATGAGGATAAATCTAAAATATTTGTATAGCTTGGAAATCGTAAAATTTTATTATGCCGAAAGGCATTTGCACACGTGGAATGCTCCGTCACTTCAGAAAATTACCTAAGCATGGATGCTAGAGATGATTTTAGTAAATTGATATATCGAATTTAGTTTATTAAATTCCATATTAAAAAAATAGTAAAAAAGAAATTCTCAATCAATTGATAAAATCTTACTTTTATTACTACGTCAATACTTAAAGGGTGGTCCTACATCACATGTTTTCCCTACAATTACTCAAGCTTACAACTAAAAACATGCTTGAAAATTGCTAGAGGAAGTACACAAATGCATTCTCGTCTAGCACAACATGCCTTTTCGACTTCAAATGCTTAACAACCTTGTGTTCACTTAGTCTTGCGTAAAGTTTCATATTCCTTCCCCAATTTTGATTTCCCCACCTTCACACGTCCTTGTCGTCATACCCCTTCTTCACCCATCTTCCTCTCACATTGCTCTTTCCCTCCACTTTGACTTCCTCGCACGATAGCTTTTGACGTTTCCCTGTTGTACACTTCGCATACGAAATACAACCAATAAAGTTACTAATACAACAATGTGAAATACAAATTTGATACAAAAGAATGCGATCTTCACCGTGGTGGGCATGTCTAGCGGGTGAGTCATAGGAATCAGGAATTCATTTTCGACCTACTTGATAACATATGCTCATAATTAATATTCATATAATAAACTACAATTTATTAAGAAATCAAGCAGATGTGTGGCTGAATCTCTGTACCTTTCAATGTTAGTAATTGTTGTCAAAATGAACATATATACTAGAATGAAATTGATGTGTTGAATTCCGTGATATAAAAACATACCGTGAACCCCAACATGGTTGGTGTGAGGAGAGTTGAAGATGGGGGACATATTGCTTCAGTAGTCCTTGTTGTCATCTACCACTGCTGAGGCACAAACCATGGATTGATTCTCTGTAGATAGTGTGGGAGGCACAGGCACAAGCACTAGATCCATGAGCATGTTTTTCGTGAAACCATCATAATAGGTTTTGAAATCCACGCTGTTAATTTCATGATCAGGGGAATGGAGAACATGATAATGAGAATCATCGTCATTGATAGTGTAATGCACAAGGAGCTATCCTCCTCGCTCTGGACAGAGAAGGCTTTACAGGGGTTTTTCCTTTCTATAATACCCTTTTTCTCATCAGTGTACGAATTAGCATCGTTTAATAGGCCATGGATCTTGTGGGTTGTGACGATTTTCTTTGTCTCATGTTTTATCATGTAGTCCAACACCATGTGACGATACACTTCATGCAGTTCTTTGTCACCATCCAACTATTCTGCCAGAGCTCTTAACATACAGTTTCCATCTGCTTTTATGCCCACAATTCTTAAATCCTCCATCCCTTCCTCCTACCCCTCCTCCGTCCCTTCCTTCTACCCTTCTCCTCCTTCCTCCTACCCTTCGCCTCCTCCTACCCTTCTCCTCCTTCCCCTCCTCCGTCCCTTCCTCCTCCCCTTCTCCTCCTTCCCCTCCTCCTCCTCTTCTCTTCCTCCTCCATGTCCGCCTCCCCCCTTCCTCTGCCGCCTCCTCGCATTTGGGGTTAGAACACTGAATTCTTGATTAAAATTGTGCATATTGAAAGCTTGCAAAAATGACGGACGCCAACATATCTCTCGAGATCTCTCTTAGGAAGAAATCTTCCGAAATAAATTTCACACTAAACCTTTCTACAGATCCCCAGATACCAACCCAAATCTCACCAATCAGCCACAGAGATTAATTTCTTGAAAGATATCATTTACGAATGTTTGAAAATTTAAGAAGTCGTGGTCGCGATTGTGAATAAACTGGAACCCATGCTAATACACAAACATGGTTTTATGACAGATTTGTACTTGTTCGAAAGTAATAGATGTGTATAGTGGATTTTATAGCCTAGAAACAATTTTAAGACTCATTGGCAATGATCAAATTTGAAGGGCTAATCCAAATTTCATTTTGAAGGGTGTATATTTATTCAACCCTTCCATGATGAAAAGTAATATATATAGTTACATTTCACACGACAAGAATATATCTACTATATACGTCAAAAAAATAAATAATAATTTTTAAATTAACAAATATATTTAAACACAAAAAATTCCCAAAATCCCGTCAAATATAAAATCTGACCAGACTTGAGTATTAAGGGTATGTTTCTGGTGTAGGAAGGTATGAAACCAAATAGAACACAAACCACATCTTGAAATCCTTCACTTATAATTCACTCAATTTACACATGTTTGTATAAGTTTTATGAAAATAGGGAAATCCATTTCGAGATACAAATTTACAAACTTTCAGCCAGACTATCCATTTCACAGACTACACCATGATAATTTTTCATTTAAGAAAAATCAGGTTACAAATCCCCCAGTGACGTTGTTGTGTGATCCAAACAACATTTAGCAACCATGGAAGTGCAATTTCCATTGATGATAAGGAAACTAAATGTGCATTGAAAGAAAGTTAAAGAGGAGGAGACAAAATCATTCAAGGACCATAGGCATACCTATGCCACATGTAGAAATCTCATTAGACCATCCATGGGCCATCGCTCACCACTTCAACATTGGATATTTTTTTCAAAAAAAATCATTTGCTCATGTGGTAGTGGTATTATTCCTCAATGCTATTGATACCATAGACTCAAAGTATGGAGACTCGCAAATGACATGCAATGTACATGACTTCAAAATCTTTTCATTGTAAACTGTAGAATATTTTCTGAGAATCAGGTATTGGAGAATCAGAAATGAAATTAAATGCAGCCATTTAGTGGAGTTCTCAATTGTGTTGCAAGTCAGAAGCAATCCTCGGTTCCCAATCCCATCTTGCAAGATTGTTAACATTAGTATTCAAAATCAAATATTTTCAAATTATTTTTTGTAGACATTACTTTTATATTTTCATGGTGAATTGTAGTATTGATATCAGACATTAAATCGAACTAATAGTATATCCCACTACCTAATTCCCATAGACTTAATGATTCATTAATTGTGATGAAACATCTAAACCCACTTTGGGATTTCAACTAACAAGTGACAATGAATTTTTCATTTCATAACTTCTTTTGAAACTTTATGTAATAATTTATACTTTTATTTTCTCGTGCAATTTACAATTTTTGAATTTATTTTGACGGCTAATTTTTGTTTGCATTTTCTGACGGGTCACGAAGCCCTGGGACGGGCTATGCAGACTCAAATTTGATCACCGTCGTTGGAGAGGTTTATTCGATTTCATTATCGGTATATGTGTGTGGGTATTTGTGTTTATATGGTCGTAAAGGAAAACCCATAAACAACAAGAATTTAACCTATAATAATATTACATAAGGTAATACTTACATAAATTAGTATAATGATTATAATTATTATTATTATTGTTGTTCATTAAGGTTAAATATAATATTTATTATTATTATTATTATTATTATGCCGAAAGGCGTGTTCTACATTAGAAAGCCCGACCCTTTTTGGCTTGACAGAGGCATCAACGACTGAAAATTTTTAGTGGGTGAAATACAAACTTATATCTGTCATTCACGTGGTCTCGAACAGTTGGGTAGGAGTGGTGGAAAGGCAAGGGTTCCTGATAACTATGTAATATTAGCAACAATAAATACACCCCAGACATTGGCCTATATAATTATTGGAGAAATAGGTGGAAACGCAAGGGTCTATTTATTCGTGAGGTTGGTTGCAAAGCTTCAAACCTTAAGAGGTAAAGAAATTGGAACATATATAGGAAAAGAGTGAAGGATAAATTTTAAATCCACTTATACCGTAAGAGGGCCTCGTGTAGTTTTTGAGGAACCTAAAATTTTAGCTTGAGTTATTTAACTAGAGATCTTTCTCTAATATTTTGAACCCTTTATTTAACATCAGTAACTTTGTGTAATATGAAATTTTGACTCTATATGGCATGAAAATTTTTCTAATCGAATAAATAAATAAACATTCCAAAAATATTTTGATATTCTCGTTGCAATAGGTTCTTCGATTTTGATTTGAAATTCACAACTTCCTTTTGTAGATTAAGAGGTCTTCAAGAAATTTTTGTGTACTTGCACCTTGAAAGGAGTGAAGTAATGTTGAGCTTCACATGGCCATTACTTTCTGGTTGAGGGATTGAGACACTTAGTTGCTATGCAATTTTTCCCAGTTTAAATGTCATTTTCATATGTTTAAACCATTCATTTGTCATCCATCATATACTTCTTTTCAACAAACAGGTAGTATATCGTGATACTATTCAGTTGAAAGACTTGGGAACATAGCAATGTCAAAAGACATATTCCATTGTTTGTTCCTTCTTATGAATGACACATTTGTCATTGTTAAAGTTATTCACCATTAAGACTATGATGTATGGTGAGGCAACCATGTCCTCTGTAAATTAAAGAAATTTGTGATTATCATACAACCTGACATTTTTTCACCCATCATTCCTCAAAGATACCATAGCTTATGCACATGTTGGGTAGGAATCTAGGATTAATCTTGTCTTACATGGTCCTTGAATTCCCTAAGGATAATCGGAAAACAGATTCAAAAATGTTTTGTATAACAGTTGGTAACTTAATTCAATACATGTAAAAAATTGTTAGTGTTCATAAATTGAGGGCAGCTAATAGATAGAGGTAATGATCTGTTTTATTATATTGACGGTGTTAGACAATAGGATCGAGGACTTCTATTTGATTTTTCTATTTTGGACCATGAATTAATTTAGTTTAATTTCATTCTTCAAATCAATATCTACCTAAATATGGAAAGGATCTCGGAGTGTTTAATCCTCTTTCTTTAACATCTTTTCAATACTCCTTTAAACATGTTCAATATATTCTAATTGATGAAAGGAGTTTTATCAACCCAAACTTGCTCAAGAAAGTTGATTATCACGCCCAAACATTCTCGGTAAAATTGAGTACTTCCTTCAGAAGCTTTCCCTTGTTCCAAAACATTTTCTTTCGGGAATAGGTCTATCATCCTCATTGGCGACCTTCGCCAACTTCCACCTATCATGGACATACCTCTATTTTCCAACAATTCCTACGAGGCTAACCTATGGAAAGGCTTCACGACAACCATCTCCCTGAATGTAATCTTCAAGCAACATGGTTCCAGTTCTGCACAAGCATCATTTTGGAACTTATTACTCAACATTCATACTTCTCTCCCTCTCTTTCAAGATTGGGAGATCCTTCTGTCAGGAATGCATTCCTGCCTTTCTGAACAAGAAATCATTGAGTTCAAAGATGACCCCCATCTTTTTGCTAAAAATGGCCTGGTCAACAACCACAACCTTCAAATATTAAAGTCCCTTAACTCTCCTATGGCTAGATCAATCCCTCTAACCATCAGACATGATGACTTCAGAGAGGCTGATGATGATCAATTGCGACACAAAGTTGTTTGAATCAACCAAAAATTCATGCTTTCTGCAAACTTGTCGGTGGAAACAGGAATTTTCAATAGTGTTATTGGCTCTGTCATTGGCATAGTCAACGAATGCTCCTCCGATTCCTCCTGGTTTTCTTGTATTTGTTGTCGTCAGATTTGATCGATACTCACATCCTCCTTGGGATGCAAACAACCCCTTCCACGTTCTTGTACCTCCATTTTCCAAAGGTAATTGAGGACAACTACTTCTTTAAATGGCATGGGCATTTTCAACCCACAAATATCAAGGGCTTACTCTGCAGTGAACCACTATTGACATAGGAGGAATATAAAGACAAGGCCTAACCTTCACGACTATATCGTGAGTTCCCTCATTGTCGGCCCTTCGTACCTCTCCTCCTTTTTCATTCAACCGCTATAGAAAAAAGTCCTTCGCACCTCTACTTCAGTCACTCTTAATAGAGGAATCTTGCCTTCGATCCCTTCCTTCATCTCTCCTTTCTTGGACTCATATTTTGTTGCTCATTTCTCATTTCACCATGTTCATCCGGTTATTATATACCCACCTGCATTTATGTTAGTCTTTCCTTACATATTTAACTTTCCTTCTGCTCGCATTCGCCTCATACTTTCGGCATTTTCATCGCACACCCCATGTGTGATTGCTTTAGTTATAGACAAACTATTTGTGAACTTAATTAGGTGTACCGGTTTGTAGAAATGATTGTAATGAAACCAATGAATATTTATTGTCTAACTATTACAAAATGCCACTTTATTTCCTTATTTACAACATTCTCTAATATTTTATCTTTTAAAACAAAAGATAAATGTGAAGGCTTCCACTATAATTAAGTTACCATCTCCTTAACAAAATTAAGAAATTAAATTCAGTTTTTTCATATATTTATATTTTAATATTTTTCAATTATAGCTTATGGAAGAGAATCAATTTAATGTTGGTCAATCTTGTTCATCTAAGGAGTGAGTTGCAAGATAGGAAAGTACTACTAAATTTGACGGCTATGGTTAATGTTTGAAGACACATAAAGACAAGATACGCTGGTATATTGTGCACAATTTGTTTCACATGTGTGAGACTTTAATATAAATTTAAATTCTTTAATATTGCGTCATCTAATCTATTGACATTTTCTCCAACACTGAAATTACCCTCCTTCAATCTCCTCCTTCATCACCCCTCTTCCTCCTACAATGTTTCATTCCTCCCACTTTATGTTCTTCAACACATCCCATTAGTGTTTTCATTGCACTCTTCATATATGAAAACTAATTTTAAATTTGTAAAATTTATTATGCTCCGTTAAAAATAAAACAACGACTAATAAAATTAAGAGTTTTTAAAATTTTAAATCTTAATATACAATATTATGATAAATTAAAAATCACATATAAAACTAAAAGTGACTATTGATGTTAGTGAAAATTATATACTGCAGCAGGATAATATATCACAATAGTAACTATGGCAACAGTCTATTGCAAATTGCAATAAACGTGTCCAGAAAAGTTCATTTAAAAAAATTGTAAAAAGAAACCCACCGACAAACACGGACAATGGCCGACAAATGGCATCTTCACATACGTCTGACGTAAAAAAGGGTTTCGAGTTAAAAACAATGTCTGACGTAAAAAAGGGTTTCTGATTTAAAAAACAATGACCGAGTTAAAAAACAATGTCTGACGTAAAAAAGCAATTGCGCAGAATTCGGCGAGGATTCCGCTGTCACATCAATTGCATCGGTCATTTATTTTTCTCGCATGCTCAAGACTTTTCATTGCAACAAAATGTTCCGCTCAAGACTTTTATTTGTATGTAGTTTGTTTGTTGACCCTGTTTTTTTAGGCGGTTGATATCATGCTTATAGGGGTGAGGTGTACAGAATTGTTAGGCTACACTGATGAGGTGTAGAGGTGAGATACTCAAGACATTTTTTATTTATGTCTGAACTGCATTAGAGTCCATTTGCCATTCCCTCTAAATTGATTAAGACAATTGCAAGACTTTCAAGAATTTACATATATATAATATATATATATAGAGGTGAGATACTCAAGACATTTTTTATTTATGTCCGAATCGCATTAGAGTCCATTTGCCATTCCCTCTAAATTGATTAAGACAATTGCAAGACTTTCAAGAATATATATATATATATATATATATATATATATATATATATATAAAATAATCTTTTATATATATTATTAATAGAATATTAAAAATACTAGTGTGTTATTTTGAAGGATGGTAATAAAAATAAACATCACCCAAAAATTGTTTAAAATACGTAAATGACCCGATAAATTGAACAACAGGATGTTAATTTATTTATTACACGGAGGTGTCTCCTTTGAAAAGAGTCCTACTGAAAACATCAAAATCCTCATGGAAATATTTCTCACTACAACTTCCGATAGGAAAATATTTATTTATTTATATGTATGTTAAGTGTGGAAGTTTGATAGGTGCAAGCCAGTCTTCTCACAAAGACAAGAAAGAAAAGGCAAACAAATCCCATCACTAACACCCTCCAAAACTGCAACAAAACCCTCTTATTTCTGAAAGGATTTTGGGTTAGGGTTACTCAATTTTTCGATCTAGGCATCAATTATAGTGGTACAACTTCCAGAGACCATAAATTTTGCACCGTAGCTCCGATTGACTCCGTTCAAAAGGAAACAGAAATCTTGGAATGCGTAGAATGTGATCAAAAGGTGCTGAAATTTTCTTAGCAACGTTTGGACCTTGAAATCCATGTTTAAGGGGCCCAATTTGTGATTTTTGTAGTCTTTGTCTAAAAATAGTAAATTCTAAAAATAGTATGTTTCATGAAAGTTAGTGCACATGTAAGTCTTGGAAGGTGAAACATCTCATCTCCCTCGAGACCGGTGACCTTCCACATTCCTCTAGGTGCCCTTTCATATTTCTAAAATTAGTATAAATGCATATGTAACCGAAAAGGGGTAGACATCTCCTAACAGAGATAAGCGATGTATTTGAAGTCTTTGAGTAATTTACATCTCTTTTCGAGAGATAGTTGTTTTTCAATTCATCCGGCACAATTGTTAAACTTTCCTTAAGTCCGAAACCTCTCGGTTTTGGATCGGGGTATCTGAGTTAAGTCGTCTTGAGAGTGTATGATCCCTAGAATGAGGTTGGGATATAAAAAGCTTGGGTGGTCCACACACGATTCTTTAAAATACTTGATGTTCGCCGCAGCGAGCTCCAATGGTGGACAACACCAGGATGGATGATCCTCTCAAAAATATGGTGAATGAAGCTCTTAGGGAGAAAAAGGATCGAGATGCTACAAAGAATTCACCTAGATCTCGCAACAATAACAAGTAGGAAATCATGCCTCCTCATCTCAGAATCGGTCCTTTGTGCCCCAACTCCATTCAAAGTGCAAGCAAATTTTGACATTCTTATTTTTAGGGTAAAATCAATTATGATGCAAGAGAGAACTGGTTGGACCAATCGACCTCATATTTTTCTATCAATCACTTTACTCGATAAGGAAAAGATAACATTTTCTCTATTGAAATCATCTCTCAAAAATTGGTGGGTCATGTATAAGAATGGGCTCGAAAGGGATGAGCTAGGAATCGCAGAGGAACCCACATGGAATGATTTCGTGGATGCCATAAAGGAAGAATATTACCCGTGGGGCCTATGATGATTTGTACATATAGTGGTAAAGAACTCCGTCAAGGTAAGGACTAGTCAGTTCAAGATTATATTGACAAATTTCATTCTCTGTCTGCAAGATTGGGCATTCAAGACACAAAACAACATACGATTCTAAAATATCGTAGTGGCCTAGAATGGAGCATCTGAGAGGACATGGAATTCTTTCGCTTCAAACCCATGGCGAGGCATACAAGTTTTTAGTCAAGATTGAACAAAATCATAAAAGGAGGACTGCCAAGAACCAACCCGCGAGGGGAAAAAATGATAAAGAAGGCCAAACTCGAGGCCAGGGTTGGAAATAGAAGGAGTCGTAAGGAAACAAGATGCAGAAGGAGAAGAAAGGGAAGTGGTGCGACCTCCACAAAACAAATCGCCACTCCGAGGAAGAATGTCGATCCATCAAGTCCTTACTCACCGAGTCAACTTCTTCAACACTCTCTCCACCACCAGTTATAGACCCCGAGGTTAAGGATGAAGAGGATGAAATCATAGATGTTGAGCCAGATGTGATCATTGCCACCTCAAAATTCAAGAATATGGATAAGAAGGAAAGGCTCTTCCTCTCCAAGCTCTAGGTAAAAGGTAAGCCACTGCATTTTATCCTTAATAGTGGAAGTCAAAAGAATTTAATTTATGTTGATGTTGTAAAGAGCCTGAACCTCCCTGTGAAGCCACATCCCCAACCATATAGTATCGGGTGGTTAAACCCAGGAAGAGACCTCCAAGTCACACAACAAAGCCTCCTTTCGTATGCCATCAAGCCCTTCCATGATGAAGTCATGTGTGATGTTGCTCCATTAGATGTTTGTGATGTGCTCCTAGGCTAGCCATTTATGTGGGATGTATACATGGCATCTATGAGTCACAACCTAGAAGGGTCACCATTACCATTGGTAGTCGACGTTATCGATACCCGAGGTCATTCCCCCAAAATCTATCTCCATCATCAATGCTAAACAATGTAAGAAGTTAGTGGAGAAAACCAAACAGGTTTGTCATTTTGATGATCGGGGAAAACCTACAAACAAAATTGTTCTGACCTCTATGAACATGCACTCAATGCAGCACGAAGCGACTCAACCAAATCATAACCGAGTATGATGATCTATTCCAGACACCTAAAGGAGTGCCACTTCAGTGTTAGGTAAAACATGTTATTGATTTGGTCGGGGTCTCCTTTACCCAACATCCCTATGTACACATGTGTCAGGTCCTTGAAAATGAGGAGATCAAGAGGTAGCTCCAGGAATTGATTCAAAAGGGACATATTAGGCCAAGCTCTTCACCCTATGGAAGTCCAATTGTCTTGGCACCAAAGAAGGATGGAACATGGAGACTTTGCATTGACTATCGGGCTTTGAAAAAAATCACCGTGAAGAATCGTTACCCCTCCCAAGGATTGATGATTTCTACCTGGACCAACTCCGCAATGCAAAATTCTTCACCAAAATTAATCTCAAATCTGGTTATCACCGGATCCCTATCGAGCCCACCGATGTTTGGAAAACTACATTTAAGTCTCGTGGAAGGCCTATTCGAATGGTTGGTCATGCCTTCGGACTAACTAATGCACCTGCAACATTCATGTAGATGATGGATGACATCACGCGCCCTACACCAATTCCTTTGTGGTGGTCTATCTAGATGATATACTCATTTATAGCCAAATCTTGGAGAGGCATACGCAACATGTTGAGAAGTACTTCAGACCCTCGGGAAGCACGTGATCGTATGTAAATCTAGATAAGTGCACATTTGGGATGACAAAGGTCCAAGACTTGGGTTGCGTCGTGGATGAGGAAGGAGTCCATGTCGATCCAAATAAAATTTAGGTTATTCGAGAGGTGGCCTACCCCAAAGAATCTTACAGAGCTTCAGTAGCTTCCGGGCCTTGCCAATTTCTATCACCGGTTTGTCTTGGGTTTCTCACATATTTCCTAGCACTCAATCAGTGTGACTAAATGAGGGAACAAGGCTAAATTCCAATGGGGGAAGCACAACAAAGTGTTCAAGGGTTCAAAGGAAGGTTATGCTCGCCCCTATCCTTTCCCTTCCCGATCTACATCAGCCATTCGAATCGATGATAGACTCATCGAGTATGCCTTGGGAGCTATTATCACGCAACATGGCCACCTGTTGCATACCATAATGAAACATTCAATGACACAGTCAGAAGTACCCAACATTTGACAATGAGCTTTATGCCATCGTCTGCAGCATGTAAGCAAGTGGAAACACTACATTTTGGGGAAGGAGACAATAATCCACACAGCACCATAGGCCTTTGGAGTTCCTTCAGACACATGGCAAGCCGAGGAATGAGAGACACTAGAAATGGGCCACATACCTACACAACATTTCACCTAATAATAAAGCATAAGAAGGGAAGTGCCAATTCAAAGCAGCTTGATTGCCTAAGCCGCCGTCCAATGTAACCCTCACAACTATTCTTGATCTTTGTGGACATGAGACTTCAAGTTGGTGTAGTTTCAGATGAGAAGGACCACTGAATTTTCAGACACATATCGGTGCCCTCCGTGAAGGAAAACATGTCTCGATTTCTATCTACAGGATAATCTCCTCTCGCCATATGGGACACATCGTGTTCAGGAAGTGAACAATAGAAGATGATCTGGGAAGCACACTGCAGCAAGACCGTAGGGCACTTTGGTGTGGATAAGACATTGACAATGCTTCAGAAGCATTTCTACTGGCCTAATCTAAGGAATGATGTGGTTAAGTATATTAAGTCATGCACTCCTTGGCAATTTCTAAGCCAACTAACAAGAAACAAGGATTGTACACACCATTTCCAGAACCAACCAAGCCTTGGGCATCTGTCTTGATGGACTTCCTCTCAGGTTTTCTAACTTTGAAACATGGGAATGATGGTGTTTTTGTTGTAGTTGATCGATTTTCTAAAATGTCTATAATGGTTTCCTGTAAGAAAAATATTTCTGCTGAAGATACTGCTAAAATTTATTTCAGTCATGTATGGATCAACTTTGGGCTCCCCAAGTCTATTGTTTCTAATAGGGATAAGCGAGTGTTCCCGAGCATCTTCTCGTCCACCTTATGGGGAATGCTAAACACAATGTTGATTAAGTCCACATCCTTTCACCCACAGATTGATGGGCAAACAGTAGTGAATCACCTAATTTTTCACATGCTTCATATGTACCACTCCAAAAACTCCCGTACATGGGACGAGGCCTTGACATACATACAACATGGATATAATCAATCCCTGCACAACTCCACTAAACACAGTCCATTTCAAGCTTGTTACGGATTCCAACCTATGGCTCCCATTGATGTATGCATCCTAATTCCTACCATGGAATTCACACCTCATGGAAAAAGTGAAGCAAAAGGGAGACAAGGTTTGTTGAACATACGCAGCACATTCAACACGTGTCCATGAAATTTTATAGAAAATGAATAAAAAGTATAACAATCACCATGATAAACACAAGGTTCCACATCATTTCTAGGTTGGTGATAAGGTTTTGTTGCAGCCTTCAAAAGGAATGGCTTACACTGACTCCACACGAGTAAAGATTCGGCCTCTTTGGCATGGTCCTTACACTCTCACTAAACAAGTAGGGAAAATGCTTTTGAGTCAATCTTCCACCCTATCTTGGTCTCGCACCCCATATTCAATGTGGACCTCCTCAAGCCATATCATCCACCTTTGTTGGATACTTCGTCAGTGAAAGTAGCAGAATAATTGACATCTCCGATCTCAATCCAAAGAAGTCTTTCCCCATTGAAGAAGCTCATATTGTGGACAATTTAACTAAGACCACTAGAGGAAAACCTATTCAACTCTATCGTGTTATAAAGAAAGGAAATCTCGTCTACCAAGGTGAGTGGCTCACCGCATACTAGGTAAAGAAGAAATTTCCACATTTTATGGGGCATCTTAATGCAATGGGGACCATTGCTTCAAGGAGGGAGGAATGATCTAGGCAAGAATTATAGTAAAGACAACTTCCAGAGACCATAACTTTTGCACCGTAGCTCCGATCGACTCGTTCAAAAGGCAATGGAAAGCTTGGAATGCGTAGAATGTGATGAAAAGATGCTGAATTTTTTTAGCAACTTTTCAACCCATAAATCCATGTTTAAGGGGCCCAATTTGTGATTTTTGTAGGTTTGTTCTAAAAATAGTAAATTCTAAAAATAGTATGTTTCACAAAATTAGTTAACATGTAAGTTCTTGGAAGGTGAAACACCTCGTCTCCCTCATTCCTCTAGGTGCCCTTTCGTATTTCTAAAATTAGTATAAATGCCTATGTAACCCGAAAAGGGGTAGACATCTCCTGCTAGAGATAATTGATGTATTTGAAGTCTTTGAGTAATTTACATCTCTTTTCAGAGATAGTTGTTTTTCAATTCATCCGACACAATTGTTAATTTGTTCCTTAAGTCTCGAAACCCCTCAGTTTTGGATCATTTTCAGGGGCACCCATGTAGTGAAAAATTCCTTCAATCAATCAAGAATCAAGACCACCCTTTGAATTTTCTCATTTCTTTGATTAAATCTTCTCCAAATCATACAAAATCGCTTTTGCATTGTTGAAAACAATGATATATCCTATTTCCATAGGCACAATATCGCCTGCGTCTGCTTTTTCTTTCAGGACTGCTGAGAGTATGAAGTGCATAAAGCTCTTGAGATTTAATGATTAGGGTATATACACAACTCTTTGTCTTCTCGCTTCGTTTCTTGGTATGAGACCTTTAGCTTGAAACTGGTGCAATTTACCTTCGTGTTTGTTTAAGTCAATTAATATCCGACAAAGGATTTCTAATTATTTTTCGTGTCACCAAAAATTGCAGAACTACAATTAAAATTATAACCACATGGAGAGAGAAAAACATTATACAAGGCACGTGGAACTGCTTGACTAAATGCCTCAAAAAACATGGTTGCATGGACATGGTCGATCATAAGATACGCACCATGCAATGGCGCGTGTGGAGCCACCCACATAAACCCCGTGAGGGTTATGTGGAAGTGTTTGATCGTTCCTTAGATCACATATGAATATAATATTAGTAGTATTTATATTCATAATGCATTTTGATTTGGATCTTAAAAATGATGCAACTTATTTTCTCCTCTCAAACATCTATCGAAAGGGTAGGTGAAGTCGTCGAGGTTAAATTTGACTGTTGTTTAGATTTTTTTCATGACTATCACACATGTGACTCGCATATTTTAAGTATCACCCTGATTTTTAGATATATTTATCTCGTAAAATATACTATTATATATTAAAATAATAATTAAACATGTATACAATAATTTTTTATATATTTTATTAATAGTAGGGTAAGCAGAAGTTGATGGACGAATATGGGGTCATCTGTGGACGTCATATTGCAAAAAATAGTGAAATCTCAACTTGTAGGGATTATTAGCAATAAGCATCCTCAAAAGTAGAAAAATGTATATAAATATGAATCGTAGTATCTGAGAATCTGGGTTTCTAAAATACTAATTTTTTTGAAAAATGCATGTTTAGCTTTATTAAACACTTAAAATTATATGACTTGGTTTTTTTTTTTGAAAAAATTTATAATATGTAGTCCGTTTTCCCGTGATTCGAATGACCAAATCTTGTTATTTTTTTTTCATTTGGTGAAAAGTTAGATGTAGTTGTCATCTTTGGGATGAATTTTATTTTGTATTTTTCGAGCAATATTTTTTTAATGATTTTTTCCATGAAAGTGGACTGAAAATATTTAGAAAATGGAGTGCTTTCCATTCGCCCGCCATAACTATATCAAAAATATCGAAATCAAATGTTTTTTTAATGTGTATAGAATTTTTCCACACTTGGGATGGTATAAGTTTTATCGCATTTTGATAAGCGAAACAAAATTTACAAGCCTTAAATGTAGACATGAACATTCATGGAAAAATATGTCTTAAAGACCTATTGTTAGTAAAAATTATAAAATGATATTTATCTTATTCTATTCACTTTAAAATCAATATTTCTATGAAGCCAAGAGCCTCCCCTATATGATGGCACCATTTTTGTGAAATGTTTTCAATTTTTAAGATGGGTCAAGTCTCCTAAGAGCAAATTTGATGTTTTTGACCTTTTACACTTCATAATGACCTTCCATAGCTTTCGTCGGGAAAAAAGACTTCCCAAGGCTTAGGGTCGGGCAGATAGACTCGCGATCGCGATTTATAAACCACGATCGTGATTTTTATAACACAAACCGTGAGCGCTTTATAAACCGTGAACGCCGCTTATAAAGTGCACTCGCGCATTTTTGTTACCATATTTACACACATCCCAATGTCTCGAATTACTATGTGATTTTTACCGTCTCCGACCTTACCATACGAATTATTATTTAAATCCGTCTTTTTCTTCACGTTTTTTATAACCTAAGCTGCAAAACATCATGGGAGACAAGAAACAAAGTCAAAGAAGAAAGTCATTAAGTAAAAACAAACAAACGAATTAGAGGCCAATAAAATTCAAAATGCTAAGGGAATGCAGTAATCTTGGTGAATTAAGAAGAGGTTCATCTTCAACCCCAACTATCAGTAAAGTATAAAGAACTAGTGTAATGTTTCTATATTGTCAATGTTGAAGTCAATTAAATACTGTGATGAAGATGTTTTTACCGTCAATGTCAAGAAGAATTAAATACTCCCGATGTAGAAAATGTTGAAATTCAAGCAGTATAATGAAAATGTGAATAAGGAAATTCATGTTGAAACTCTTCAGACAGACAAAATTTGACAAAAACACCTCCTAGGATTTTACGTAAGAAACCTAATTTTTTTATTAAATTGATGAAAACATTTTGAAACCAATGTCCAAAACTTTCCCGAATGACAAATCAAGAAAAGTCACGAAATTTGGGATAATCATTTTAAAATTTTAAATGATTCCCAAAGATGTCATTGTTGGTTAGTTTGATGAAATTGATAAAATGAGACCTACATTAAACACCTTATGATTGAAAACATCTAATATACGTGGTCAAACCTCTATAATTGTTGAAAACCTTCATGATGCATATCACATGCATAAGTGTCAAGAGACGACTAGGGATAGTAATATTGTGCATTGTGTAATTGCTACTAGTGTTGTAAGTGAATCAATAAAAAACAACGTTTGATTACACAAACAAGTCGAATGTTGCAAGTTAATCAAAAACTCTAATGAAAGAAATTAAAAGACGTAATATCCTTCAATCACTCAATAACACCGATTTTTGGGCATTTTCTACTAGAGCACCACGTAAGGACAAAAATAATTATGATGCTATAAGATAAGTTATTATTCAATTTTGGCATGATAACACTAGAGTTTCACCTAATACAAGAGATGTTATAAAATAGAGAGTTGGTTCTACTAATCGTGAACCACATCCAAAGCATTTCTTAGATATGACTCAAACTCAATTTTTTCGTAAGTTTGAACAAGAGAATTTGGAAATTAAAATTAGTCAACATTTTTGAAATGTTGAAACCATTCTATGTGAAAATCAACCACACTCGCACCACTTGTCATTGTGAGGCAACATGTTGAATTTCTGCAATGCATTATGCTAAATTTTTACGTATTCGCTCTAATTTTCATTCTAAAACTATGTTATCGTAATGTGGTGTTCAAGTTCCACCAATATCTTCCAGGATTTCATTCCTACTATATTTTGTGAAAAGAAGTTGGACAATTTTTTTATAGTGATTGTTTAGATATCAGTTTAGCACATTCATGGATTACCTAAATTGGAAAGTCAGCATCCATGAGAAAATCAAGGTACAATAGAACATAATTTAGTTGAGTTTGATAAATATAAATCAGTTACATATCAATTGAAAGATGGAAAAGAGTCTAAACTGTGAGCTAGTTACTAAACAAATGCTTGTTTTTCAATTTTTGAGAAAATTTAAGGATGAAATTGCTTATGAGTATGCTAGGCATACACATAGAGCTCCGATGGTTGGATGAACAATTCAAGATATGCAATTCCATATGCCGCTGGAATATCGGCAACAAGGATGGTCATATTTACTCTTTTTTTGGGAACGCTCGCAAATGCGATCGGTGTTCTTCGATCCGACTAATCAACTAACCTATTTGGTTTCCAAAGAATAACATCTACCAAAAGGCTTGGTAAGGGTCGACCCAGTGGCATGGGCTACTTTTACCGCATGACATTATCGGAAGCTCCGTAATCAATTATACGCTTGCTCAAGCCTTGTGACCATTGATTAGGAGGGAGAGATAGAAAGGTTCTATCTTGCCTAACGCGGAAGTCGAGGCAAAATTTATGCGGACGCAGGAGGGGTGGAAAGGATTCCCTTTGGGTAAACCCGAGTAGTTATGACAAATTTAACTTTTGATGTATTCGGTCAACCTTACAAGTTGTTCGGGTTTGATCAAGATACTGGCTTCAGATATTTGGATCTTGGTCTTTTAAAGCATGATCAATTATGTCAAATGCGGCAAGAGCCGCGTGGATGAAGGAATGAGTCCTCACTTGCGATGGTAGGGTAGGATTGTTGGTCTTGATAGGAATATGAGAGGGTTGACTCAAGGAGATAGGAGAAAATATTTCTTCAAAAAAGACTTAATAAGAGGTGAGAAGGAAGGGGACTACCTCTTTTAGCGATGGTGGAGGCGTGTTTGACACGCCTTTTCTTTTTACATCTGCAAAGCAACTTCGCTTCCTTTCCTCATGCGAGCGGTGAAAACAACATATGACTGCGTCTACTTGCATATCCTCGGGGCACCCTCTTCTTCGCGATTCCTCCTCATCAAATTCCATATATCCGATAGTAGAGTCGCTAAATGGTTCACCGACATCTTGATCATCTTCACCGGTGATGAAGGTTCTTCATAATTTTTCTCCTCTTCTTCGATTTCTAAAGCATCGATCGGAGGGGCCTTGAGTGCTAACCGTGAGTAGCTGTGGGTAGGCGGGGCCTTTGTGAGACATTAGAAGTAAAGCTCCTCTCATGGGAATATCCCGCATTTAAGAGTTGGGAGAAGACTAAGCTAGCTGCTTTTTTAATGCGAGCAAGTCATTCACATCTTTTCAAATGACAGATCGGATGAAGTGGTGGGAGAAGGAGCCGAAACTTTCAATTTGATGGCTCTCGCCCAATTCGCAGATATAAGCAAATTATCTTCAATCTATATGGCAAAGCACTTTAAGCAGAACTAGAGTAGTGACTTATTCTTACAAGAGTAAGAAACTTACTTTTGAGCTCATGGCATTCATGAAGAAACACTTCGATTTTCAAGCATCGGGAACATGGTAGGTGGAACTCGATTGATTAGTGAGTCAAACGGGTGATGAAATCACGCATGGTTTCGCTGACCTCCTTATTTAAATGAGTGATCTTGGATAGTATCGCTTAACTCGTCTTCTCAAGGCTTATATCTTTCTTCGAATGCAGTTCGTAAGGTGGCCCAACTAGTAATAGATCCGGCCAGTAAATGCCGATACCATTCTATTGTGGGTCCTTGTAAGGTTTCTAGAAAGAGTGAACTCGACACGTCTTCATGGGTCACATCCGTGATATTCGATGACATGATGAACGTGGATATGTGTGAATTCCAGCTTTGGTTCCCGCTCCCCATCAAATTTAGGAAAATTCTTTCGCTTTCTATGTGGGAGCACGTGAACAGATGTGGTAAAGCCAAAGGGCCCATAAGATTTCCCATGGCACCACCATTTGAATATTTGAAAGAGAACGCGTTGGGAGGATGGTCTCATTGAGCAACAAAGCACTGTAAAGTGATGTGCATGCACCTTGTGAGAGGTGCTTCCTTCGAGGAGGTGAGACACTCTGGATGACTCGGTCACCGAATTGAGCTTAATGACGAGAAGCATGCCGGTGTAACACAAGTTGTCATGGCTTTCAAGTAGATCGAAAGTAGGATCAAATTCTCCAAGAGCTCTCCTACTATGAGTAAATGGTTCACCTACTAGTGTACCTTCTAGATCTGCAATATTTTGAGCAAATCCTAAACACTCTTTTTTAGTTGTACTTGCTGGTTTTCTGATTTTTCCGACAAAAATCAGCAAAGATGTACCTTTTCTAAATATTTAATTTTATCCTACTTTTGAAAACCGATCGCGGTTTAATGTCCGATTAACAAGGATAAAATGATGGTAAAACTTAGTAAGCTGATTTTTCGATCTAGAGTTGACTTTTAAAGAGTTTGAAAATTTTAGTAAATCATGTCAAACTTAGATCTACTTTAAAAAATATGGACTTTTGTAAAAATCGCTGAACTAAATATCTCTATCTAGTCCAGATCTATGGACATCCTAAGAAAATTTTCAGTTTGGGTCACTCTTGTAAAAATTTGATTTTGAACAAAAGTTTAAAGTTTGCAAACAGGAGTGATTTTTTCGATTTTCACTAATTTTCGACATACCACTATCATAGATCTGTTAGATCTGTTTCGATCCCTGGGGCCGAGTCGCCAAAACTCGTTGGTCCGAAAATATGTCGGGTAGAGCAGGATCTATGGATAGACGAGCTAACAAAGGTGTGGGCGCGAGCCCCTCTTGAGTCAGCTAAAGTGAAATCCGTTTATTGTGCTATTCTACCAATAGAATCATGCAAGTCTCACAATATTCTCGCTTCTTCGGGGTGGGATCTCATCCCAAGAGAGATATTTCCAACTATAAGAAGGAAAGAAACGAGGTGGGGAGATAGGAAAGATCTCAAGGGAGAAAAGAAATGAATTCAAGTAGAAAGGTTAGAGAGTCTATGTTTTAGGTGGTAAGAACATGAGCCTAACTTACTCACATGACAAACAAAGCACATCGATGAATAAATGACAATAAAGTAGAAGTAGATTCAGCAGTATAAAACATACAGATCTAACATAAGAAAGCTCTGATGTATAACACAGTATTCAGACAAAGTCTAAATATTGTATTAATATTTCCTTTCGTTATAAAAGCTCAAAGTCTTTTCTTCTTACTTCTATTTTTCATCTGAAAAGTATCCACACTTGAATACAACAAGTATCCAAGTATATATAAGAAGGAGATGAGAGAAGACAAAAGAAACCAACGAGTTAATTACAAAGTATCTACAAAATATCTAAAAGTCAACTATTGACTTTTGGCAACTTGGTGGATGACATCATCCCATGGTGCAACATGGATGATGTCATCGTTTGTGCCAACATACTCTTAGATATTTACAAAAAGAAGATCGAGAGGAAGGAGACTATTCATCGTCGTCTCGCGGCCGAAAAGGGAGTGTCCCGCTTCGCTGCTCAGAGAAATGATGTTAAATCTGGGCCCGATATTCCATGAACTTGTTGATCATGGGCTGAAGTTGTTTCTGAGATGGATCCTTGTGGCGATCACTGATAACTTCACAAGTTTCACGTTCATCCACGAGCCTTTCTAGGAGCTTGGAATATTCATTTCCCGCCTCTATCGCAAACCCTATAAAGTCACGATGAAAGCAAAGGTTGTTGATGCATTCGGTGTCGAAAGTGGCTTTTGGCCCTAACCTTGTGAGAGGATCTCCTTAAAGATCCGAACAGTTTGCTTTGCCTTCCTCGTGGTGAAAGAAGGAGTGAGCAAGCCTCGGGACATTCTCGTGACGATTTGCTCCATCCGTGCATAGCCTCCAAGGCTTCCTCTTTGACTTTATCTATATTTTCGAGGAAAAACTCCAACCGATCGACTTGGTAGTCAAAAGTAGAAAGGATTTTGTTAGGCGCTCCTGAGGGTGATTGGAGGACGCCGAACTTAATCTCAGATCTTCGACTAAACAATGACCATTTTTCTAAAGGACTCATGCCAGCAGCCAAGATGGTCCAACTCTTCTGAGATGGGTCCCGCAATCTCTGAGTGCCTTTGTTTGCCCGATTGATGTTATGATATAACTCAACCTGAACTCGATGATTACTCCCCTCACTCTCCTTGAGAATTTGGTCTCTGTGGATACTTGCCATACCTTGCTCGCCGATTTTCGCGTATTCATTTATCTTATTCTCGGCCTGTGGGCTCAGGAGTTTGGTGGCAAAGTAGGAGGTGCACCGCCCATTTTCCGCAAGACGTGGAGAAGATGTTTATTTTGCTCCTTTAATAGCCTCTTTTCTTCCTTTTTGCTTCCTTCGAGCTTCTGCAAACAACATTTAATGCACATGTGGCCTCCCTTGTAGACTTTCGTAAGATGTTCCCATCGTGATCTGGGGGTCATGATAATCTTTCTGAGATGATCATTATTACCCTTTAAATGATCGGGATATGCAATCTGCATTACTCTTTCTCCCGATGCACTCTCCGAGAGAAGCGGGTTATAGGATTTTGCTTCTAGCCCCCTTTGCTTCACGGGATGACGGAGAAGTCCATCAAAGCTGCGATATGAACTTTCCTCTTTCACTGCCTCGGATGCTAAGAGATCCCGCCTGACTTAAGGGAACGGGATCGGGAGGTGGAAGAGGGGGCAGCTGAGTAGTGGAGGGAAAGTGTATAGAGACACTTGGTGGTGGCATAGAGAGGGAGGCCGAGAAAGTGCTCGCATGGGGGAGGGGACACTGCAGGTGGAGGAAGATGCGGGAAAGGAAGGGATTTGAGGAGATGAGAGAAGAAAAGGTGGGGGACAGCCTCCAAGCGAGAGAAGAGAAGATGGATGACGAGGAGGGGGAATAAGAGAAGATGGGGAGAGGATACGACTCAAAGGAATGGTCGCTTGGGTCACGCAAGGAGGGGAAGGAGGAGAGGAGAAGGGATAGAAGGGATCTCGTGAGTCAGAGTGTAGCGGTGACACCCCGAGTGGATTTACTCCGGCCGAAACACCTTCCGCCGCTTCTTTCTCCGGGGAACCCAGAGTTACAACTTGTTCTTTATGCAAAGGAAGGAGGACTTTCAAGAGCTCCTTCTGAGTGGTGCTCAATTCACCTTCCTTATCCTTGCCTTTGACCTTAGGCAGATGCTTTGGCCTGACAGGTGCATTGCCCAATGGTGACGTAGTGAAATCTACCCCGAGGTAGATGAGGCCATTCATCCTACACCGCTTTTCGTCCGACGCAAAGTTTCTTTGACCCTTTCTTCAATAGATCGGGCAATTTTGTTCTGCCGATTGGCAAAGAAATGACCAATTTTCCCCATTCGCACAAGATACACCGATCAACTTCTTGATCAACAGTTTGATAATCTTTGGGACAATGGCCATGCCATACCGAATGATCTCTCGCCAGGCTGAAGCGAGAATGGTCCTTTCTCGCTGATCTTTGACCTCATCATATAGGTTGATATAAATGTCCTCGATGTGCGAAATGTGGATTGGATCTATTTTTTCCCTGGGAAGGCAATCTCCTGGCCGTCAAAAGTGGGCCTGGGCTGAAAGTTGTGCTTTATATTTGGGCAGTCATTGTAGCCTGCAAACATCTCCGGGCTTGCGGGTGGGAAAGACACGCGTGTACTACCATAATGTAGAGGGAAAGGAGTTCCACCCTTCTTTCTCTTCAAACACTTTTGGGTAGGTTATGAGCTATCCGGATAGCTCCAATAGGACTCAGCAAATAGGGGCCACACATACCTCGTCAATTTAGTGGGCCCCTAAGCAAGTTAGCTACCCCGAGATAGGTGAAGGTGGGACATTGTGTAAACAAGGCCCCCCACTTCTCTCGTTGCTGCGATTAATGCTCTTGGTCATTCGACCATGACTCATGTCAGCCTTCAAAAGGTAGACGATGCCATAAAAGAAAGCATCGTTAATTTTTCGAACCTGAGAGAGATGCTGTTCTCGAGCTTCAACTGGGTAGTACTCATATATTCTCACCTGGGGCCAAACCCGCATCGGTTCAAGGCTTAGGATAATCCTTTGTAAAGGCTGCAACATAAACTACGTAGGAGTTCATGGGTAGAACCTCCCGTTCACAGGGTGAGTTGCTTGAGCCGCTCGAGATATATGCTGCTTATGATCTCCGCCCCACTCAGAAGTGTTGATCCGCACGTTCTTATTCATAGTTAAAAAGTACTCCCTGGGAGCATCCATTTGTGAAAGTAATGGGCGCGTGAGAAAGCCCAAATACTCTACTCAAGAACGTGATAAAGTGTCACTCGCCTCCTGAGAAGTCACTACGGTGAATAACTCAGGCTATCTCGGGTTACCACCTTCGTGTTTTTAAATACACTTCATTCATCACCGCATGCGCACTAGTCTTCATTATCCTCCCATGCCTTAATGCAAGCTCCTCTTGGATTACGGCCATGAAATGCCTGGGCAGAGGGATGCAGAAGCATGATTTGGCTGTGCAAGCGGTAAGGTTGATCACAACTTCTCCCTTTTCATTTTGGACACACCTCGTGTCTTTGTTGTAGTAGCGGGCCACTACCATCATGAATTCATTGTTTACCGCACCGACGGGGATCCTCCGCATACGTAGGCCACTCGCTTACCAGTTTTTCCATCCAAGGACTTCCCGTGACCTCCGGGTTCCGGCCTCATAAATCTTCCATATCGATGTGACCGAGCTCTAAGTCTGCTATATATAGGTCACATTACGCCTGTAACTCTGGAATTTCCGACCCTTTCGTACTTGTACTTCACCTCTTCCTCTCGTAAGCTTTAGTTTTGCCCTTTGATTAAGTCGGTCTCTCGCTTGATGTAAACATATGTGGATCTAAAGTTCACTGCTGATTTGCAAGAAGAAGAAGTGAAACCCAACCTTGAGAAGAGCCATGTTAGCTTATTAGATCTTCCATTAGAGTATTACAGAATAATGAAGAGTTACCAATTTAAAGGCCTCAAAAGTGCGTGCAGAGCACATGAACACTTTGCAGAAATTCGGCAGTCATTAACTAGTATGGCGCTTATATCGTATGGGTGTTATAAGGAACAAATTAGTGCCAAAGGGCATGCAGGCGTTAGCGAACACCGCACATGACATTTTCATTATCAGGTTAGCGAAGTGCGCCTACATTCATTCATGTGTTTTATAGCTTTAGGCGTAGATAATTTACATATATGTTGCACTGTGGATAGGATGCACCAATGGCGCATATATTTTTCATGTTACATGGAACTTTGCTGGCCGCCCGAGGGCGCAGGTTGATGTGTGTAACATAAAGAGCTTTATGTGAACAAAAGGGGAACTTCAATCGCTGGGCGCAGTGGGAAGGTCAACATGACATTGTGTGCCGCTATAAGAGGGATGCGCTGCGCTATCCATATGTTTTATACCTCGCCTCACATGAGTGCGGTATTTTTCATGTCGTGCTTGCTGGATCAGTCTTGTACCAAGAATGACTGTGATTTTATGTAATGTGCGTGGCGAATGCGCCAAGAGGAAAAAGTAGTCCAAAATGGATTGTTTAAGCTTCTTTCTCCCGATGCGGTTTGAGTGTGTTTCAGCCTCTTTACGGTGGTTTCGGATGGTGAAGGGGGCACAACAAGGAGATCCCAGTGATTTTTTTGAGGCAAGAGCCCTCCTTACTTAATAGATGCTCGGAAAGAAGAAACGTCACTGGGGAGAAAGATAGCAAACGAACCATACCAAAATGGGGGGGTTATCAATCCAGTGCTCTCCTACCATACAAATAATCAAAACAAAACATAGAGGAGTAAGAACCATCTACCCAAAAATATAGTATGTGAGAGACAAAGTCACGAGGGGTCCACGAACGTGACACGAGGATGACAGAGTGGAAGAAAGTGCGAGAGGAATAAAGTTATCATGCTTCTAAGTCCGATCCGTAGAAAGTGACAGGAGGATGCGCTATATATAGGTAAAGGTGTAATAATGCGCCAACCACTTTTTCCATTAGCGCATCAAATATCTTGTCGACACATAAAACGTTGCACCTTTGGCGTGGATAAACGCGTGTCAACACAGATACTTACGCCTTTCGCACAAGTTTTATGGCTATCACAACATCCTATTCTTGTGCTCCTTAGGTGCACCAAAACACGGTGTGACAAAATGATGTGTCAACATGAAGGAGGATGCGCCTGGCAGCAAAACTATGAGAAGGCGCATCACGGGAAGGTGCACCAAAAC